>VWZZ01006086.1:233551-435341 GCA_013399095.1 Psophia crepitans
GGGAATAAGACAGTGACAGTCCTTTATATTTCACCATTTTCAATTATATTAGATGCAAGGCCAATTGCTATAGCTTTCCCTGAGTGAATTATTATTCTTCCTGCACCTAAACCAGTATACCTATTACTTATGTCTGAGGGAAAGTCATCTAGCATTTTACAAATGTCTGCAATATATATTTGCTCCATTCTGCAGCTTGTCATACTCCGGTGAGAATAAAAATGTTATGCAGCAGAACAGTAGTTTGTCAGAGGTAGGCCAAAGAAAGAAAAAATATGTTTCCCATTTCCTGAATAACCTCAATCCCTGGATGCTGACCCTTTCCCGTTGGGACAGTGTGCTGGCCTCTATTACACAGCTGCTATTCTGTTCCATCTAGTGATTTTTTTTTTTATAGTGCTATGTTAGAACAGTAAAACCAGAGTTATTCCAGGAGAGCAGGGAAACAGATGCAGACAGAGAAAAGTGACCAGCTTGGTGTGTGCACCCATGGGTACCATAGAAGGTGGAGAAGCCTACGAGAAGGCAGAAGAGAAAAGGAAGTCTGGTCAAGCAACAAAAGAAAGGAAACAGCAGAAGCACCCAGGGAAGGGGACGTCTTTTCTCCTGAGTTAGTTCAGCCCCTTACCAAGAGGCTCCAACCCTGACTGGAACCTCCAGGCATCACACGATGCCCTTACTCAATCTTCACTTCAAATGATTGCTCAGGCTTTACCAAAAAAACATCACCAAAGGCTGAACAATTACTGCTTTTACATGAGGACCACAGGTCTACGCAACATCTGCACAAACTGGCCTTTGCACAGGAAAAAGTTAACCAAGATACTGACAACTTAAGGGCAGCACTGAACGACCTAAATGGAGAGTTACAGCAGACCAGTGGGAAACGCGAGCGAGAAAGAAGCTGGGACAAAAAGGGAAAAAAATTATACCATCTCTAGATTTGAAGTTGGAAATAGTAAATTACAAATGCTAACTAAATTTAAAGTGGTTTTCTATCCCAATTTGAAACTACAATAAAAAGTGGCTGCATTGGTGAATATTTTTAAAAAACAACAATTATCTGAACAAAAGGCATTTCTTGTCTTTAATCCCAAATGTGATTACATACTCTGAATTACCAGTAGTCTTTGCAAAGCACGGAAATTACTCAGGGCTTGCTCAGAATTACTAGACTAACTGTAATAGGGCCAAACCTCTAGCTCTTATAGAAAGGCATAAGGTCCACTGAGGATAGACATGCTGGTCTATTTAAGTCAGCTGAGGGTCCTGAAGACTCTTCACCTTTCATGATGGTGCCAGTGCATTGGAATGCACTACTATGCTGCAAAGTAAACAGATTTCTAACAAGGCTGCAAAGTGCCTCAGTCAATCAACACATGGAAACTTCTGCTACATGATGACCCAAACACACCTAGGTTTAAAGGACTCAGATCTTTCCTGCAGTCTTTTGTCTTCTCTCCTATTCCAGTTCCAAAACTATTCCAAGCTACAGGTAATAAATGATGAAAATATGCACAAGCAGCTATGAACACATTTTGCTCTCTTGAGATGCAGACACAGAAGTCAACAAGGAGCTGGGTGCACCTATCTGCAAGAGAATTTGTCTCTTGCTGTTCCTCCCTGCATAGTATTTTCTAAGAGCTGCAAGTCCACTAACTAATGGCCTGTCAGCCCCATCTCTGCCTCCTTCTCTCTCATCTGCACTTTGGGGTCCATCAACACTATGAAAATGACTAGCTGGTGACAATCATCATTGGCAACAGCTTTTCTGATCCCCACTCAAATGGTGTTGAAAACCGTTTCCCAGCTCGTGTGGAAGAGACAAACACATTTCTGGACCATTACAGATTGATGCAGTCATCCTTTCCAGTAATGGGCTTGAAAATTGATTGGTCCCAATTACATCAGGAGTAAACACATCATTTTCAGCACCAGTTGGAAGTGGTCCAGGGGGACCTGCTGTTGACAACCACTGTCAGCAGAAAGTTAGTCAATGAAAGGTGATTTTTCTAATGCAGATGCTGAACAGAGAGCCAGGAGGAGCTTGACTTTAACATGATCTGCATCAAAACAAACATTGACATTTTGGTATGTTATTCGTGTTGTTAAGCACATCAAGTTTAAGATCTGCGGATTTGATCTTATCAGAAAGAATGCAATTTTTGTGTGGATTGTGAATGCACAATATCCTGAATATGAAAAAAAAAGCTTACTACTAAGACAATATAGACTTCTTAAGTATTTAAATTTGATGGTCAGTGAAACATTATAAATTACCACTACTGACATCATATGGACTGCAAAGAGCATTCATATACATCAAAAGTTTGCCCAGCTGTCAACTAACATTTGTAAAGAAGCACTGTTTTATACATAAGTGTAAGAGAAAAGATACCAGGGGTCCAACCTCAGATTTGCAAACTGCCTTTTAAATGCCCACAGATGAGTCTCTTGCAGTTTTCTTATTTGTAAAATCAGAACATCACATCTTTATTTCATACAATGTAATGCTGTGAGGAGTATCAATAATTTTAACCAAGCAGAACATATAAACTGCTGTACAAACACTTAACATTTTTTTGGTATTTGTAACGCCCAGTGATGGACCAGGTCATGGAACAGACAAGCCTGTGATCCACAGCTTTGTGTACCTTCATCAAACGCTACTTGCAGCGTCTACCCAGGCACAATGCAGCGTTTCCTTGGCTTGAAAAACTTGTCATGTCATTCCCTTGTTCATTTACTTTCTTCCATCCATGTGACCCTCAGCTATACATAAGGCAAACTACGATTTCGTGACCTGATGGTTTTCTAAGGGCCACCACCTTCGGTCCAAGTATGGAAACTTCCAGATGAGGAAAATTCTGTCAGCTCAGGCATAAAGTAGGCTGATGGTCCCTTCTTCACTCTTCTCCAAATGCCTTTGTGTGCCAAAGTCACATCATTAACATTCACTTCACAAAACAGAAACACAATTTATAGAGAAAAGTACTCTGGTTTGGATAAACATGCATTCGTTCAAGCATTATGTACTATTGAAATTATTTTTCAAGTAAATTCCCTATCATTAAAAAAGTCACTTTTGTTCTTTTGAGAGCAATTTTCTTCAGTCTAAGTATGAAGGAGAAAAATGTTTTTCTTATACACGATCACATTGTTCAGGAGATTTTACAATATTTCCCTATTATGCAGTTTCAGCCCACGCTTATACAGCGTGTTAATGATATTCAAAGTGGTGTGAAGGCCTACAGCACATGCCAGTTTCAAAATGTCAGCACAAATGTATTGTAAGTTGAATACAGTCTTAATTTTTAAAGGAAATTGCACATTTCACAGAGTTGAGTATAAATGTCAGCCTTATTTTAAGGCTGAGTAAATAGTCTTAAACACATCCTAATCCTATTAGATGCAAACCCTGCTTGTAAAGGTTGAATTGAGCTGGCAGAGCATTGTAGGTAAACACGCATTCTGCTCCCATAGGTATACTGTACTGACTGGTGGATAAAAGAGCTTTGTCCTTCTATTCCCCTAGTAGTTTCCCTCCTTTTTCCCTGCACTTTCAAAGCTGTGATTCTACAAATAGCCTGAAATAGTTCAGAAAGACAAATGCTCCACATTTGGGATGCTCGCTATTCCCCCCTCCGACTCAAAGATGAAAACTCACGCGGCTCTAAATTAAACCTGTAGTTACAAACCAAGAAATTTGCAGCTATTCACCATGGTGCCCAAACAATTACCTGTGGGAGCTGTGTAACAGCTGAACAACAACTGGACTTACACAACTTGCTCATTTATGTGTACGAAAGATACATCCCATTGCACTGCAGCTCCCCATGAGCAACCAGAAAGAGTCTGTTCTTAAACAGATGAAACTAAGTGGTTAGAGTTTTCTGTTGGATATGGAGAGTTGGCTTGATTTTTTTTTTTAAAGTTTGCTCAGGCTGAAAATAATTTCCTTCGTATTTTTCATTATTTTTAACATGCTGTTAAAAGTTCTCATTTATCAAAATATCCTTCCCTCCTATGTTGCCTTAATTTCCTTTTTTTTTTTTTTTTGTTTGCTTTAAGGGTGAAAAAAGATGAAACAACTGAATTTCATTTACTCTCACATCTGTACCCTGCTCTCCTTAATTCTGTTAGCAGGTGATGTACAGCTGTAGAATGGGAATGGGTTTTGAACTAGCATACTAATCCTCAGACCATGATGAATTTGATTCAAAAACTCATCTCATATTCCTCCTGGTCCCACCACCTTCTCTGAAAGGGATTCTCATCTCTCTTCCCAACATTATTTCATCTCCTAGTAGTCCACCATCATTCCTACTGCTTATGGGGAGAGAAGCTCATGTTCCCAGGTTCTACACTCTGTCAAACCTGACATCCTGATGCTTCCAACAGCAAAGATGGCCGGAGTTTGACAGGAAGAGGGAATTCTGTAATCAAGGCAGGTTGCAAATTACTGCTGGGAGTTCCAGTGCAGGTATTTCCCAGAAGAAGAAAAAGTTATTCTTCAAACATAATGCTTCCCTGAAGTTTTCCAGCAGCCTTTCAATCAGCAGCCAGCTGTCAAGATTCTGCACACACGGACATACATCTAACATTGACATTTAGCTTTCAGCCTCCATAACCTAAGAGTGTTTGTTACACTGTCAGTAAGGACGACAGGGTAAATTTAAGTTAATTCACAATGAACACCCAAGCTTCATTTTCTGTACTGTTAGCAGCAAACAAATATCCCGTTCATCTGAGAAACAAGAGTTATATAATCACACACCTATCTGACTTGACTTGCTTACCTAAGAAGAACAGAAATGGATCATAACTTTAAACGTATTTACACGTCAGCTGCTCTTACTGGTTTTGTGTAACCTTTAAAATGACTTCACTATTTTAGCAAATCTTCTCCCAAAATGTACATTTCTCATAAAGTTTTTCCAAAACCTAAGACATTTTTCTTCAACCTTGTGTTTGTATAATTCAAGACACTAATCTTGGTAGCATTTACACCCCTAGCAATGGTGCATTGAGCTAGTACAAGCTAGCTCAACCATGAAATCAAACCTGACTTGAAACTAATAAAAAATGCAAATACTATTATTAGGCTTTTTATATTGTAACCCTAAAGAACTTCAAGAAGTTAAAAAAAAATTAAAAACCCACCTTCTAAAAATATTGCTAAATCTTCTAATTTATTTGTAAATTATTTAAGTAAAACTACAAGAACAAATACTTTGGCCAATGGCATAAGCTACTGCCAGACACCAAACTGAACTCTACGGCTCAGGTTCTGTAAGTATATTGTTATTTGGAACTCATTTGATACGTACTCATGAGACAGGAACAAAGTTATTCATGTGCATAAAAGTGTGCAAGAGCAGAAACAGCCCCCTTCTCTAAACAGAACCCTTGAAGAAATACCCAAATGTTGACAGCGTAAGGCACAGAAACCATGCTGGTGTTCACGTAAACAGCGAGCTTTATACACCTTTAAAGTACAAGTAGGTACACATGCATTCAGAGACCCTGTCTTTGTAATTTCATTTCAAACTGATAGGACTTAGTAACAATTACTACTAATAAGCAATAACAACAGCTTTCCACTGCAGTTTAGAATAAAAGTCACTAACCATTACTCATAGCATATTTTAAACACACATCATGTTCCAAATTACTTCAGAGCAAATAATGTAAAAAAATACCAAGTAATGAAATATGAAAATATTCCATGCCCAATTCATTTCAGTTAGCTATAACAGATACATCTATGCAAAACAAGTGAGCTAATTTCAGCTGAGAGAGTACTTACATTACTCTGGTATTTATTGACTTCCATGGCATGCTTAATATCTGGAGGCTCCTTCATACGTGCGTAATCTGAAGTTCCTTTCTCAGCATCATGTTTTTGTTTATAGAGAACCTGAAAAGAGCAACATTATCTTCTGTGACCTCGCCAGAGCAGGCATAATAATATGAGCTGAGTTAAACCTAGCATCGTAGTGTGGTTGTATTCAGGAAGAAATGTAATAAATAATTAAGCTCCTTAATGGAACCAGAACCCTGAAACAAGAGCAGCTTCTACCCAGAACAGAGACATATGAGGCACAGTCAGCAGAGAGATTTCTCTGAGTCTGTTATTGCAGCAGAGGCATGAGCAGACAGGAGGAACAAAAAGAAATACACAGAAACAGAAAATTAACCTTAACAAGGTGAGAAGACAGCCCAGGGAAAAGCAGAAGGGAAAGGGTTTTTTGCTCAAAACACACTTGAATCTATCAGCTAAGTAAATATACTTTTTTTTCTCCAGAAAACAGAAAATAAACAAACAGGTTTACATGAAATCCTCGTAGCCCAAACATTTATTTCTACCACTGTTAGAAAATTACTAGCACAATACACATTTTGACTAGCCCCCACGTTCACCAAGAAAAATAATATTTACATTCAATTGTCATCATGGTGAAGGAAAATGGAAATGGATTGTGAGTTTATAAACAAATTTATTTCTATAATAGAAACTGAGCTCAATGTTGGGCATTCATCCAGCTTTCACTGTACTGTGTTATACTTACATATACACACACTCACATACTAAAACTGCCTGAAAAGCTGATCTTGCACTTATCCTTGTCAGAAGCTTTCAGGCTTACATTAAGAAAATTCACCAGGTTTTGATGCCTGCAGAAGCAGAAAGCATCAAGTAAATTCATTTTCTAATAGCTCTCAGGAGTAAGCATTAAAATAATCCCCAAGAAAACAGCAAACACTAAATAAGATTGAAAGCTGACCAGGAGGAGAAGGATTTGAAACTAAAACCCTCGACAGCAATAAAAGAATACTGTGAAAGTTTTGAGATGGGAATTCTTGACTACAGTGATTTGGACTCTTAGGACAGGATACTAGAACTGTGAGAAAATGTTGTATCTGTTTGTGTTTAAGGCAGCAAGATTGCATCTGAGCCACAGTCCAGGGTGCTCAAGGAAATATATTAGTATCTGCCCTGACTATCTCAGATTACAAAATGATATATAGGCTGAAAGATTAAGACAGAAAGGGTGGGGTTTTTTGCACTGCTACTATATGAGTGAAAGTATCAAATTAGGAAACTTAAAATGTGCCGTCTCCTCATACAGTGTAAATCCAACATGATCATGCCTCTGGGGAAACAAACACAACGTAAATTGAAACAAAAAAAAGGTCTATAATCTCCCTATACTGGTTACATCTTGCAATTGGTAAAGCAAATAACCTTTAACAAGACTAAAGCACCACTAACAAATGATCCCCTGGAAAAGTGTAATTACTATATAAGCATATGCCACAAAAACTCTTTTCTACTTCTCCTGCTTCACATTGTCACTTTTAAGATGCTCCCCACTTGATACCATTCTGAAAAGCAGACACAGTTACTTCCAAAATCTACATTTTTATTATATTGCCACTTTGCTGATTCAGCATCTGTATTTTGGCAAGTGGGCTGTGTTACCAAGACATCAAAAACAAAAGCACATCAACTCCCAACACGAGAAAACTAACAGAAATTACAATTGAGTGTCCACTATCTTGGGAAAAGATGACTGTTCCTTCAGCTTAATGTAGGAATATTTAACTTGCTGTTTGCCAGCTGTGTTCTTCCTACCTTTTTACATTATTCTTATTAACTGACTTAAGTAATCTTGAAGCAATCACAGGCCACGAGTTGTTAAATGGCTATCTAGTTTAGTTTTGGACAGTTTAGTGCAAACTATTCCCAGATCTGTAAATCAGTTCCAAGGAAGCATGAAAAAATGTTTATGAGGATTATTTCATCAACATTCTTAGAACCATTATTTCACATGTTAGTATGTGTACATTTATTTCTCATTTAATGTTAATTTTCAAGTTTCAGCTAAACTGAATTTTTTTTATCAAATCTACGTATGAAACTACTCTAGAGAGATCAAGTATTATAGGTCATTGATGTAACCTCGGCTCTGTAGTGGCACCATTTATTAACTCCAGAAATACATGGCAATTGTTTAAGTGGGCTTAGACTTCAGATTGAACTAATTTGTAAGTACTCATTTTCTATTTTTCTTATCTCTCTTATACACCAGTGTGTCAATAGGAAGCTGCATTACAGAAAGGTTTGTGCTCTTTTAACCTAACTCTGACTGACTTTCTGTTTTGGACTACTTGAAACACTATTAAATTTTTATTTTTATATTTCCCTTGATAGTCTGTAAGCTGAGCTCCAAACTTAAAACCCACAATGCAGGATTCCGCAGGAGGAAATGGTCAAGAACAGAGAAAATGCCATTTGAATTTCTAGATATAGAATTAGATTATCCAACATATTTGTGTAAAACAAAACTAGAAAAGTTCAGGAGACTAATACCTGCTATCATAAAAAAGAGGAAACATTGAACATGAGCTTTGATACCACAAAAAAACATGAGAAAATACATAAACCAGTCTGATAATGTGTAATAAGACTGTAAATGATGCAGTAAACCACGAAAAAAGCTTTGTCGTAGTGAAAAAAAAGAACAAAAACAAAACCAAAATCATGTAAAAGGAGGATTTTGCCCACAAGTAAGAAAAACTGAAACTTTCTCTGCAAGCTGAAAATATTGCTTAAGATTCACTTGGGTCATCATCTTTAAAAACAAACAGAAAATACTGTTGAGCATTGACATATAGTTACTATTTGAGATATTGCCCTCTGCAAAGGAGAAAATTAAACTGCCTTCAGTTTGCTTTAGATTATTCCTTTCAGATAAGAAGAAAAACAGTGCAATCTCTTCTTATGGCAGAAATAAAGTGATGAAAAAGCGATGAAATGCATACTTTTTTTTTTTCAGCATTGTTTCCACCTCAAGCAATTTTAAATACCTTTATCATTGTTTGTGACACCTTATTAAAAAAAATGTTCTGCGTAAGGAAGAACTCAGTATACTGGTATTCAGACAAGGGAAAGACTTGGCACAAAGGTGGCAAAGTTCAGAAATTTTCCTCCAGAAATATTTTCCACTGGAAAATTGCAATTTTTCCAGAAAATTTCCATTTCCACTCAGGAAAATCAAAAAGAGGGCTCACCGCTTAGACTACTCTCATCAATTCTATTCTCTCATTGCAAAGAACATGGAAATTGATGAAAGCTTTGTGGGCTGCTGAGGAGGGTGAAGTTATGTGTTGAGGACAGTGACTTCTGCTCTCTCTAGCTTAGCCTGGGGACAGCTATGACGAAAGAGAAAGAGGGGGAAAAATCTGGTTGCTCTCTCTCAAGAAAGCTATTCAGAAGGCAACAGTCAAATTTTCTGCATAGGGGAAAAAATAAAATTGTTAAAAGCCACCCAAGTATATGAGGCTATGAAACTTCTTTTTCATTCTCCTGAAACATTCTTTTTCCCATGAATAGGATCATGATTTTTTTGTCAAAATTTCAGATGGATTTCCTCCTCTATGGGTATTTATTTCCACCTTAGTGTCAGTTCTGTATAAAACACAAAAGAGCAGATGTGGGCTTTATGCAAAAGCCAGCAGAGGTGGTCTGGTTTAGTCTTTCCTCTGTATCTTGAAGAAGGAATACAGCCAATATGGGGAGAAAGCTCCACAGGAGGAGAACCGCGACTGTCAGGGTGTTGTACTCTGTTATGGCAAGATCCTGTCAGTGCTGACACCATATGATTGGAACCCTGCAGAACAAAGTCCTGGTTCTGCAGAAGTCAGCGACAGTTGCCGTATCAGTTAGAGCATGCAAAGGGATAGGTGGTGCTATGGCAGCCTGTTTGCCCTGGGGAGGACAGTGAAGGGCAGATGTAGGTAGGGAATAATTTTCTTTGAGAAAAAATGGAATTTCCCCTAGTTGCCTCCAAGTTCCTAAATCACGAGCATGATCTGAATCAGTGTACAAAATTAATAAATTGGGCTAGATGTAGGTAGGCTGGAAACAGAACTGCTGGGCAGCAGCAGTGCAACAACATCATTTCAGAATCAAACATCAAATCATGGGAGAGACATTTGCTGAGGACACACTTGTGTAAGGAGATCACCCAGCAGAGGCATCCCAGCCTCAGCAGTCCTGTGCCAGCAGGGAGCAGCAGGAAGAGTCAGTGGCTCTCTTTCTTCCACACCGTGATCCCCTCGTCCCAACACTCCTGCTGGGCAGATGAGGCTATGGGTCCTGCCACGAAATGGCATCACAGAGCAAGAAAGCACCTGCTTGATCAGCTACAAAAGCATTGAAGCCCGGCCTTGCATCCAAGAAGCATGAAAAGGAAGTCAAAGGTGTAAATTTGTTCTAATGTAGATGGGGAGGAGGACATGTGTGTGTATTTTCCACCTCTCAGGAAATCAGCACCTATTTAAAATCAACTTACTACAAAACAGACTGCAGTTCTGTACTTGCAACAGCCTTTTTGCAGGAGAGTTGGCGCAATGGACAGTGCTGTTCCCTCTCCTTCCTACGGCATACCCTTGGTCTCCTCTTGCTGAAGCGATGACCTGTAAAGTCACAATCCCAGCTAGATAGATGCAGCAGAAATCCTCTCTGCCATATCCTGACCCAGCTGAAATCTGAAATCCTTGTATTAGCTACTTTGGTATCGCAGTGATAGGCACAATATGGATTAGATTTGAATACTGTAGAGAAGATTTTCCACTAGAAAATCCCCTAGGATCTCTCTAAAAGTAGCATTAAGTTCAGGTCCACTGCAACAGTAACCACAAGTTGGAAAAATGTGTCAGCTTATCTTAAAGTTTTATGGTAGATTATGATTTATAATGCATCTATTCCTAAGGGGATGGTATGAATTTTACAGGAAAAGTTTCTGCTTAAATGTAACTCATCCTATATGCATATTTGTTTCTCTATGACTGTTGGATGACCGAAGAAAGTCTTAACAAAAAATCAAATTAAAATGTCAGTCTTTTCCTTGAAAGGGTTTTTTTTGACGAATCAAATGGTTTCATTTTTAGTCTCAGTTATTTATCTTTTCTACCACATCACCAAGGTTAATTAACTTCATTTGCGTAAACTAATGTAGAATGTACTCATTTGGAATGAATCCAGGATTGAATCTGTGGCAAACTAGTCAACTGATGTTTTATAAATCAAGCTAATGGTTTAAAAATGTTATACAAGTTTAATTCCCAATTTATTTCTACTGTAATTCTTCTAATCATTCACTTTACAATTAAATGTCACATTAATGTCATTTCAGCTACTGTGCTGCATTAGCTTGAGCGCATATATGTTCCATTTCAAGCTATGAAAACTAAAACATACTTTATGTTATTATATTTGCTTTATATAGTCTTGATTAACACATTGTTTTAAATCAAAACATTTATCCACAAGCTGTACTGAGATTTCAGTGCTGTCTTTTGTTATGAATATTTTCCTTTGTTTGAAAAAAAATCACTGCATTAAAAGAATGCATATTGAGATACAACCAATAACATGGATGTAAGAGTGTGCTCACTTCACACACTGGCTGAATTAAACTATACGTAGTTAATATCTTTAAGAGAGGAGAAAGGCAAAATGAGAAAAACGTGGAAATGCTTGGTGGACATAAAGTCATGACTGTCTATCAGCTGTAATTCCCATGAGTAACAATGAAAATCCGTAACTGCATTCATACCACACATACTTAACACTCACATGATTGATGTGAGTGAAGGGTCACCTGCTTACATTAAGGGTAGTATATTTTTAAGCCCCTGGAGGCAACTGAACTGAAATTTACTATTTTGTTGATTGTTCGTATGTTTTACACTATGTTCAATATACTTGCTTTCCTATTTGTAATTCTATAAAATCTGTTGAGTGGTAGTATGTAGACCATCAGAAATCATAGAATCATACAATCACAGAATCATAGATAGAATCACAGAATGGTTTGGGTTGGAAGGGATCTTAAAGAACATCTAGTTCCACCCCCACTGCCACAGACAGGGACACCCTCCACTAGCCCAGGTTGCCCAAGGCCCCATCCAACCTGGCCTTGAACACATCCAGGGATGGGGCCTCCGCAGCTTCTCTGGGCAACCTGTTCCAGTGCCTCACCACTCTCACAGTGAAGAATTTCTCCCTAACATCTAATCTAAATCTCCTCTCTTTTAGTTTAAAACCATTACCCCTTGTCCTATCACAACAGCCAGGCCCTGCTAAAAAATTTGTCCCCAGCTTTCCTGTCAGCCCCTTTCAGGTACTGGTTAGTACCTATAGCTATACCTATACCTATAGCTGTTATAATGTCTCCCCAGAACCTTCTCTTCTCCAGGCTGAACAATTCCAACTCTCTCAGCCTGCCCTCATAGGAGAGGTGCTCCAGCCCTCTGATCACCTTGATGGCTCTCCTCTGGACTCAGTCCAACAGCTCCACATACTTCTCATGTTGAGGGCCTCAGAGCTGAACACAGTACTCCACGTGGGGTATCATGAGAGTGGAGTAGAAGGGCAGAATCGCCTCCCTCAACCTGCTGGTCACACTTCTTGTGATGCAGCCCAGAACATGGCTGGCTTTCTGGGCTGCAAGTGTATATTACCTAGTCATACTGAGCTTCCCATCGACAAACACCCCCAAGTCCTTCTCCTCAGGGCTGCTCTCAATCCATTCTCTGCCCAGCCTGTAGCTGTGCTTGGGATTGCACTGACCCATGTGCAGGACCTTGCATTTGGCCTTGTTGGTCTTCAAGAGGTTCACACAGGCTCACCTCTCAAGCCTGTCAAGGTCCCTCTGGATGGCATCCCTTCCCTCCAACATGTTGAGTGCACCACATAGCTTGGTGTCATTGGCAAACTTGCTGAAGGTGCACTTGATCTCACTGTCCATGTCGCTGACAAAAATGTTAAACAGCACTGGTCCTGATCCCAAGTCCTGAGGAACACCACTGATTTACTGCTACCAGTAAGTGCCTTTAAAAGTCATTAAAATATTTTATTTTCTTTCCCTTCAGCATCGAACTTTTTATAAAGCTAATACAACACCCAAATAGAAATAGTTGTTATATAAGATTTGTTTATTCTATAAACACAGTGCAATGTCACTAAATTCAATAATTCCTTACTGCATTCATGGATTTTTAATGGCTTTCACTGGATTGATGAATGCACTAGCAGTTTTTAAATTTTTATTTAATAAACATAACAAGTAAGATTGGCAACATCTTAAAAGTGAGTAATTCTTGAAGTTAAGAATTTAGGGTGATAAACTCTGGATGATAAACTCACCCAAATAAACCAAGCAGGCAATCAAATATCTGTTCAAATATCTTGTTCAAATTGGTCATATTCTGTCATACAATCTAAAAACCATTTTTGTTATTTTAAAATTATACCTTGCTCTGAAGTTGCGTTAATTCTTTTGCAAATACACTGTCAATCGTGGCTGGCATCTGCTGATAAAGAGAGTTGGAAAGTTCTTTCTTAGCAGCTCCTTTATACTTCACCTAGAGGGGAGACAAAGGTGACATATAATGCAGAAATTAAGACACAGTAACGATATCACCCATTTTTTTCTATTAAATAAAGTGACATAGACCATTATAACTGGAAAAATCTAATGCTGTCATGAACTTTCAAGGAAGATCAGATCTTTAAATAATGTTAAAATACTTTAGGTGGATGTGTCTAATTCACGAAGCAATGCAAAATATTTCCTAATTATATTCAATAATTTTCAGGGAAGTGTAAAATAAAGCAAGGCAGTTAGTTTCTATGCTTTTTAAAATAATTTCCAAAACACCAAATTATCTTTTTTCTTTCTGTTTTCCCAAGTTTTGCACAACAGGAGCAATGAGAGGCCAACAAAAAATATTTTACCAATTAAGAAATAGTATGTAACTGGAAAGGATAGGAACACTGAGTTTCACCTGTCTGCCATCATTTCTACTTGATCTTTTCATATTACAGGCTCATTTTTTTAATTACCTTTTATTTATCCCGTACTTTCTACAGTGTTCAGTACTAGCAACTCCTCACAAAAGGGTTTCATGGGACAGGCCAATTAATAGTTCAAAACCTGGGAGCCTTTTGCTTCAGATTCAAGTTTTTCAAATTCATTAGAAAATAATGTGAAGTATCACTGTGAAAGTAATCATAAATATCAAAGATAACTTAAATGATACTGTCTAATGTCATTAATTTATTGTGCAATATACAGCTGTTCACTGGAGACTAGTTCCCCATATGTATTATGTACATATCAATAATTTGCTCTAATGTCTGTTGCTGTTTCCCAAAACAGAGGACTCTCTTTCACTGTTCAAGTTTTGCAAAAGTTATGGGACACTAGAGGTCAGTAATTTACAAGATAAACTATCCATCACAACATTGGCTTCAGGTAACATCGCAATAAGCAGAGTGCTCAAAAGTGTGATAACATAAAACATAGAGGTTTTAAAATTTTGAAATATCTTTGTATATCTCTAAATCTTTGACTAATAATTAGCAGCTGTTCTGTGGAATCAGACAGATGGATTTGATAAATTCTCTATATTGTGCTTTTGCAAACTACAGTAGTCTGTCCCTTAGAAAGCATAATTTCATCACATTTATGCCCCTTGGGACATGCTACTCTTTCTTAGAAAATATGAAGATAAATACAACAAAAATGTTCATCAGATGCATTTATATTGAATGTAGCCACACAGTCATTCACAGCTGGTGAATATCAGAAACAGACTACATAATTCCAGACAGCGATATTGGGATGTTCTTTATCATAATCATAGAGGTAGCACACAAAAATCAGGCACCAAAAATTAAATTCTTCCAAGTGTCACAATGAAAGAAAATCACTCAGAACCAGCAGTTCCTTAATGAAAGCAACTCTCTGCCAGGTAAAAACCCTGCTGCTGTTTTAACCTGTGGAAGATAATCAGAGATGCAATCCTATGACACCTTGTACCTGGGAGACGAAGAGCTGGCAGTAAACTGCTCTGGAATTTTGGAAGCTGCCATTCTTTCTTTGCCACTACAAATAGGTGGGGGGGTGAGGAGTTATGTGGGTGTCTGTGTACACGTACGTGTGTGTGTGTACGTACGAGTGTACATGAAGACCTAAAAACTCTGACATGGGTATGCATATGTAGGCATCCAAGTGCTCAGGCGACCTGCAGATGGCATTGACCTGATGTCTGCCCCAGTCCCCTTGCAGAAAGAGAACAGGGGTGGTAACACAGGAACAGTTTCCTTATCTCTTCCTGTTTGATATCAGGCTGTGAATTCTCCACAGCAGAGAAACTATGCATAGGTATCATTTGCAAGCCTCATCACGGCAGAATAAGTAACAAGAAATCCTTTTCCTATTCCTCAGTTTATCCATCCATAAAATGGGATAGCTAGGACTGCCTTAGCACCATTAAGAAAATATCTTGGAATCCCAAAATAAAAGTGTTGCTTAATTCCAAATTATTATTACTGAGATATACAGTATACACTAATTACAGCACTTTAAGTCACATCAGTTTTAAACAGAATTGTTATTTGAAATAAACAATCCTACCCTGGCTAAAAACCACCATACTCAATGGAGAGAGTTTATAGGAAGGATGAGAAGCAAAGAGAATTCTTCAATTTTTTAAGTCTTACCTCAGAAATAAAAGCCCCGAGACTTTTCACATGTTTTAGCTGCAAGGTGTCAGGTACAAATATGCATTTGCCTTTAGATTTTTTAAACTCTTCTTTATAGTGTATCTACAAAGAGGAGGAAAAAAAGTTTAATTTTCTTTAAAACAAAACAAACCAAACAAACAAAAAAAAACCACCAAAAAAAACCCCACCAGAAAATGAACAATGGATTATTATTATTACTACTACTGCAACAACTATTATTACTTTATTTATGGATACTATGACGGGTGGCTTGCAAATACCTCAGGCTGGATCAAATTAAGCTGTAAAGGGAATCACCCAGTTCTCACACACAGTACTAGGGCTACATAAAAGTCACAGAACTCTTTAATAGTAAGGATGAAAAAGATAAAATTTTTCTCTACATCTAATGCAAGAAGGATAAAATCTATAGACCTATATATATAGATCTATGGTGAATGTGTAGGGTCATTTATTATGTAAGTGCTGTGTGAAGAAAGATGGTGAATTATGATGAGATGGACTAAATAAGTTTTAAAGGTAGATACTTTCCATGGATAGCCTTAAATGTTTTTAGTGACATTTCTTTCTTTGTACATAGAATAGTTTAGTTCAATGCAAATTCAATTATTTAGAATCAAGCTTTCATGCTTATTATCTGCTAGCATTCCTCTAACCTCATTTCCACATTCTGCAGAACAGCAGCTTGCATTTATGCACTCTACACTTGCTGACAAGCCCTGACAGAGGCAATATGATCTGCATCGGAGTATTATAGAAATATGCAGTCTTAATTTCCTCTTTCTCTGAATCCTTAATGGATATCACAAGTTCTAGTCTACACTCCTCTACAGGGACCTGGAAATTCATGAGAAGGATGGCAGCATATACAAAATCAGATCCTGTGCCTTCTGATGCAAACTTTTTGTCCACTGCAAAATGGATTAGATAATGCCAAATTCATCTCAAACTATGATGAGTACATAATACTTCCACAGGAAATAATGTTGGTTAGTGTGGAGCTCATGCACATTTGGACTACTGAACGAATCTATGTCTCATTACCAAATTACATTGTCTGCCTTTGCGGATTGCAGTGTATTCCAAATAAAACTGTTTGGTGAACAATGGGTGTAAAATTACTGTGTGTCGTCATTTTACACAGGGACCCGCAAATCCAATGGTTCACGTAACCTGTGTGTGACACTGTACTCCTAGGTAATCACACAAAAAGGGCAGTTCTATGATAAACATGAGCAGGCACATACTGTTCAAACTGCACACATGCGTGCAGGTACTTGCAAGTGCCTGTATGTATGTGCACATGAACAGCTGAAAAAAAAGGGCTTCGTAGAATTACATTCATTCACAGTGATACAGCTGAGAAAGGACATGGGAAATCTACAGAGCTGCCTGTCTACTGATTAGGTTTGATGGTGTTCCCGGTAGAAACTCCTGTAAAGTTGAGATTCTGGTAGAGAAGATGGAGAGTTGTGCTGCTCACAACTGAGATAAATCACACACAGATACCTGAGAGCTGACTGTAATCACATTCATTTTAACCACAGAGCAATAATTACATTCAAAAATAAAACGTGAAAGCTTCCTAAGGTATCTCTTAATTGGGGTGGGATGACATGACACAACTAAAAGAAATAATCAGAGCTATTCTGCCATAGAAGTCATGCTTTCAAAATAACTGAAAGCAGTAAAGGACTAATGCCACCTCCTTACTTTTTTTTTATTCATATTTATTATAGCAACCCACAGAGGCCACAAAATTCACACAGGCTCAAATGAGCAATTTCGAGAGGATATATAACAAAATGTGTGGCCAAACTCTGATCTAACACACTCCGTTCTGCTACAGAACTGTCTGCATCAGTTGGAATCAGAAAGATGCAAGATTAAATGGGACAAGTATAATGAAGTTATGACATCAGCAATTAAAAAGCGTATTTATTCTAAATTACATAAACAAGAGGCTTAAGAGCGTGGCTATGACTGAATATAAGCCAATGGTTGGAAGGAATATGCAGAGAAGTTTATATTTATATTAAGGTTGGATGTGGTACTTAGGAACATGGTTTAGTGAGTAATAGGTGGTAGGGAGATGGTTGGACTAGATGATCCTGGAGGTCTCTTCCAACCTTAGTGATTCTATGATTCTTCTTCAAAGTTTGGGGTTACAAATTCAAATGTCTAAAATATTGAATAGCAAATTTTGCCTGTGAGTGACCTACCCTTCACCACAAAATATGCTGTTTAGGCTGAGTAGAGGTGGTAAGCCTTGTGAAAAAAACAGATGATAGGAAAAAGTTGCAAATGATGGCCTGGAGCCACCACTGCTCTTTTGATATACTTTTGAAGTCCAATAGCTCACTGAAGGCCCAATTTTCAACTGCTCTCTCCTCATTCCTTTCTTCCCCCTGACTCATCATAAAACCACTCGGACTAGCAGCACAGCTATCCTCTAAAAGTGGATTAAAATTCCTAGACAATCACCGAAACAGTAAGATTCAAATTGCATTTTTTCTTAATGGATCTTATACGGCAAGATCAACTTTATAAAACAGGATGCTCTAGGCAATCCTGTTCTAGCAGGGGGCTTGCACTAGATGATTTCCAGAGGTCCCTTCCAACTCCTACACATCTGTGAATCTGTGAATCTGTGACATCCAATCTTTAGGCTGAAGTTTCCTGGCTTGCCAAGAAAATTTATCTCACCTACGGCCTGTTTCATCAGCCTTTTTCATGGGGGAAACACAGGAGGAGACTGTGGGCTAAAGGAAAGGCTCAGAGAGTTAACAGCCTCATCCAAGTGGCCACCTTTCCTTTGTATTCAGGGACACATATTAATCACTTTTAACATGAATATACTCAAAAAACTGTTCTTAGTATCTTGACATCAGTCACATAATTATGTTGACAGCCATCATGCCACAATCCATTACAGAACTGTCATCTCTCGAAGATCCATTTCAGCTTAGAAAAGCCACAAGAAAAGTCTGAACCTTCTTATCTAGCTCTTGCTAGACCAAAAGGGAACTTTTTCCCACTAAGGATTCCCTTTCCAACCCTACATTTCTTAATTTATAGTCTCTCCTAAGGCTAAGAGCTGTGTCAGACCACAGATCCATTTAATACAAAATCCTCTCTCTGTGGCCACAGAAACGTAAAGTATGAGAACACGGCATCATACAGTATCATTGCCCTATAGTATTTTACTAGTCTCCAGCAATTTGGGCCTCAAATTCCTCCTGAGTTAAGAGGCTGTCACCAGTAATGGTGAGTCCAGGGGGACAGCTCCACTCTGAAATAGGTGGTCATAAGCCTATCGATATCAGTGGAAAGGCACTCTGTTTCTGGCTCTAGGTCTCTCTGGCCTTTGCTTTCTAACAAAGAGCCATGCTAAAGCAAAGTTGGACCTCGTACAAAGACAGTTAAATGGCAAGTAGCAGTGCTTTTTGCTATAGGGGAAAAGAAACACTGGTACCACACATTACCAAAATTCAGCAGAACCTTCAGAAGTCTGGCTCTCTGCCAAAAAGGATTATGATAGTTTGGTCAATGATAATTTTATTCATTTAATAATTCCTCTCTCTGCATAAAACAGTATGTACAACATCAAACCACACAATCAAAACAAAGAAGAGATGAAAATATACCAAAATATAAGTAATGAAAGCAAATGGACAGGCTCAAACTCAATACAGAAAAGACCTGGAAAGGAAGGTAATTCATATAAATCAAACACACATGACAGTTTTGAAAACATCTGTGGAATAAAATTGTGTAATGGAGGGAGATTAAATGAAATGGCTTTAGGGAGAAACAATCCAGGGGGTATCACAGCCACAGAACAAACATCTGCCAGCCTCAAATGAAAACAGGGATTTCCTCAAGAACGGGAGCATATAAACAACTTCCCCAACGTACAGTTCAAGGCTGACAGTTACACATGCACTAAGGCTGCCGCCATCACACTTCTTTATAACTATATTGGCAAATTAAAGTCAGCCTGCAAAGAATGTGGGGCAAGCGTAATGCAACCTCAGTATCTCAGTCCTGAGCACTCCTGGTGCTGTGTTCTGATGGAGGAGCTGTGCTGACAGCTCCACCAGCAGAAAAAGACGATCACCCAGTCTCGTGACCACCAAGGACACAGGCTGCTGTCCCAAGGTCATCTGAGGGACAAACTGCAAGTCCCATAAAACCATTGTACACATAAAATGCACAGCTGTACACCAACAATAAAGCCACACAAACTGCCATTTATGCAAAGATTCATGTTAAAATGTATAAAGAATATATTAAAAGTTCTGAATGTTAATGAGTTAAAAATCAAAGGCAAGAGGGCAAACTTCTTGCAGTTTATTGGGCTTCATAATGAAGCGCGCAGGGTGAGGAACTTACCCCCAGCACAAAGGACTTCACTGGTCACAAGAAAATCCAGTTATAGGTAAAATTGTGGAAAACAAAATTTCTCCCACACACACATGCACATTTAATTCAAGCCAATGAAGAAGCACCTACTGATTTCAGCAGAGGCTGAATAAGGCCCCCAAATTGGATGCCATTTTTAAACACAGAGTCTCCTCTTTGAAATTAAATTGGTCTGGACCATTACATACTACTATTGCTTTGAAAGCACTAATATAATGATATTTTGACATTATGCTTTACATATCTCAAGGAAAATCTAACACACTTGCAGGCTAAACACATCACAAGTTTTCAGCAAAAGTCCACATCCCTGAACCATTATAGGCTTCAGCAACCTGATTTGATTTATTTATTCACCTTAGCTCCCAAGCCCTTGCAGAAAATCAGAGAAAACACAGCCACTCCATTTATCAATTAATTAATAGCCACAGCCAACATTACTCCTAATGGGTACACAGCACAGTAATAATTCCTTTTCGATTAAAGAAAATATTATTTCTTCAGCATTTTTCAAGGAGTTTTTGCCTTTAAGAACAGCAAACATGTTTAGAAACAAGCTGCATGGAAACCATAAATGTATTTTGGGTCAGGTAAGTGCTCCAGGTTAATTTTCATTTTGGCCTTTACACGAGTTAACAGGCATTTACTGTACCATATGCCATTCTTTTCCCAAAGAAAGCATGCATATAACTGTCAGTAAAAATATTAATAATCTCTACTACTTCCTAAAGTATCTTGAGATTACAAGGGAGCCATCTTGGTGGCTTCTCTTAATGATCTACCCAATTTTCAGCACTCTTTCTGTGAAAATTAAAGTATTACCAGACGGTATATGGACAAAGAGGAAACTCTGACCTTGCCAGGTCACACTTTGAAGACAGTACTGTAACACCTACACATCCCAGATACAGTTTTTCTTAGTTACCTTCTCTTTGCTGATACATAACCCCCAATAATTTATACCTTAATTGTAGATTCTCGATGTTCTGTTCTCGTAAAATCAACAAACTCATTCACCTTGAACAACATCCCGAATCTAAATATCAAATTACAACACAACACGAGCCAGACGACATTTTTCAGTTTCTTTAGAACACTTGTTAAAACAAGTCACTCTCTCCTCAGTAATGTCTCCTCTGCTGCCAGCTCATCCTCGCAGGAGAAATATCACTGCTACCTCCCATTCACACGAAGGGACAAAGGTACTTTTCTGACACACCTTCCCAGAGGGACACAGAAATAAACATCCACAAGGTAAACGCGATGCTGTTACACTGAAGCAATCGGATCTACTCCAATTTAAATGTCTTGGATCCAGTCTATGATGTTCATACAATGTCTATATCTGACTGACAGTTTTAAAAATCTGTAGTAACTAAGTCAGGAATCTGCTAGCTAAATAACTTTTAAAAATATTCTAGCATTTCAGTGGATTCTTCCTGTAAGTCAATAATAATATGCTAAAAATTTTGAGCATCTATCACCACAGACCAATAGATAACACTCAAAATTCATCTGTTTTATTTTTATCCTCCCTCCTTACAGCTGTGTACACTGGCACCCAGTTCTGTTCTAACCAATCAAACTTCATAGGATTAGGCTAGAACTAGAAAAAATATTGCATTTTCCTGATGGAATCAGCCAAGGTGTTCTTTTGGGAGACACCCTCCATCTGAGACCCACTTTTTGGAACAATCTCCTTCCTAGGGCCTATGCTTCATACCATCCAAGTGCTCTGAAAAGCTCATCCTTCTGCAGCTGATAATTCAAGGTACCAGACATGTGCTTTTCTATTATTTTTGTCTGCTTTTATATTTGAGCCTTGGAGGGGCACATGCTGCACTGCACATAGCTGGTAAAATACGTATCATAAATGTAAACCCACTTGAAAAAAGAAATGCAAATGTAAGGATACAAACAATCGCTGTCACTTACATCACTTATTATTTCACTGCATTTTCGGGCCAGTTCCATGTTTCTGTCCTCAATAACAGGCTTAAGGAAGACCTGTAAGACAAAGGTAATCATTCTGTGTTTATTGTCCTAAAAGGGTAACACTAGAAGGAAATAAGTACTTTTCCAAGCTATTGTGGTTTAACTCACCTTTTCTTCTTCTTCCCCATCCTCATTTTCATCTTCCCCGAGATCCTGAATGACAGATACTCGCATTTTAATACTTTGCAGAAAACAACAATGAAAACTCTAGAAAGGTTCAGCGCTGCAGGAAAGGGCTCAGACCCTACAGCGTGCCTGGAATCAATGCTTCATTTGTGTCCTTCACTGCACTTAACTCTACCAAGGCTCCTTCCTTATTTAGGCAGCACTTGACAGTCTTTATCTGAGCAATTCAGTGTGAGTGAACTGAAAGGCATTGCAGATGGCCTGGTTAGCTATCAGTCGCAGCAGCTAATGCTTTCTTACAGATAGAATATAATTAAATGACCTATCCCAGTCACCTATTTTTAAAATGACTATGAAAACATTTAATTAAAATACTGTGATGCAGTTAATTCATAACATAAGTAATTTAGTGAAATTAACAGGTTTAAAAGGGGAACATTGACTCTAAGGTTATGGGAAAATTACTCAGTTCTAAGAATCAAGGCATCACTGACTCCAAAACCAGTTATCACAAAACTTTATTTTGTGGGTCTGATAATAGAGGTTTTGATTTAAAACAACACATTATCCTTGTTTGCCAGTAGATGCAACTGCTAGTATACTTTTTAGGAATTACTCTTTTTCCACAAAGCACACGAAATTCCTTAAATGTTTTGCTGCTTTTGCAGCTAAGGATTAAACCTGTGCATGCACAGATACAAACACACTCTGTACTTACAAGCACACGTGGCTATGCATTTACACAAACATGAATGTTTCTTCAGTATTAAAAACTGTCATGGTCTGTAGTCTCAAAACCAACCTTTTTGAGTGTGAAGTCATTGACTCTAGCTGCAATGAAACTGAAAGATATCCTTATGCAAACATCTCAGTGTCACAGTGTTTCTGTAAAACAAGCAAGGAGGTATTACAGGACCAGTCGGAGTAACCAGAATTTTAACATTATTTTTCTTTCCAAACTGTAGCTTGTATACTTCTCTATTTTACAGAGGTCGTGATTTTGAACTTCATCTAACAAAGTGATTCACCACTACACAACTTAGTAATCAGGCAAAGACACAAGGAATGTGTACTCCTGAATAAACCTCTTCGAAGAATTTTAAGTACTTGTGCCCAAACGCAATGTTCTTCGAGCTGATTTAAAAACACACATTTCCTTAGAAAAAGAAACATGCAGCATTTGACTTAGTTAAGGTCTGAAAACTTGAAAAAAATACTAAGAACAAAGGCACAAACTGCTTTCATTCTAGTATAATCAAGAGACAGAATTCTTTATACATGAATAGTACAAAAAGCTTCAAGATTTTCCATTCCACTATTTTAAATGTGAGCTCCTAGGGTTCAGATTGGATTGGCATTACTGAAGTTCGGGTTGAAACCTAGAAGTCTGGCTTGTATAGGTGAGGATTACCTGTAATTTATGCTGACTACTTTTGCAGCTCAGATGTTTCATCCTTGTGAAAACAAATTGTTTAGTCATATAAGATGGGTATTCACAGTTAACAGGTCATTTTTGAAGGTTATGGCCATAGCAAATATATTCCTAAACAACAGACTCGTGTATGATTTCAAGGACCACATGTAAAGGAGACAGAGGACCTACCAAACTGTCAGCCAGAAATGCAGCACCAAGGCTTCATTTGGGGATTTTTGTGATAATATTGTGGATATTATATTCTTTCAGCACAGTTCATTTCCTTTTCCTTCCTACATTTAATAAATTTTTTTAATGGAGACATTGAAAAACACTTAAGAGTGTAGAGAAAAGCTATTAGTAGCTGCAAAGCTTGCTGAACATGGGGAAATTTACACCGGAAAGCAAATATGGTCAAAATTACGAAGTCAAAACTGTTTGGGTTTGGGGAAAAGAGGGGGCTGTTCAGCTTTTTAACATGCTTACATTGTATCTGGTGGTTTTTCAGCAGCTGGACATACCAAAATTTATATAGTAATTCTGGTTTTCTTTCAATGGTTTCTGCGTAATAAAAATCTGCTTTCTCTTTAGCATGACCCTCAACTGATTTGACAGAATTCATTTTTTCCCATTTCTACATCATCTGTGTCAGGCATAACTGAGCATCCAAACATGCTATGTTCCATGTAACTTCCACAATACAGGGATTACAAGACAACTGCAATAACTCATCATATTAAAAAAAACCTATGCGCAAAGTGAGCAAGGGGAAAAAATATCACGGTATCAACTAACCACACGGAACGTATTCAAAATGGCACTCCTCACCTAACAGATGCAGTAAGACTACATGACACAGAAACCTGCCTCTCTGTTTTTCATCCTCCTCAAAACACTGAATTCTGTCGGATAATGTTCACTGTGCAATAAAGCAAGACTGAAAAACTAAATATATCCAGGATTTGTTACAACCATTGAAAAGTTGCACAGCTTAGAAGTGCATTACGATTCTGCTAGCAGCCTGCAGGTCAAGAACAAGCTTAGGTTATTTCCATAAGAGGCAATAAATAAACTAGGATCAGCAGTCATGTTTGCCATAGCAAATGTTTGTATATGTTTACAGATGTTATAAAAACTACTCTAAAAATACTAAAGCTAATCTGAATAAAGACCTAGGCAAAATGCTGAGCTTTACATCCCCAAAACAGTTATGAAGGATGTTGTATTAAGGATGACTTTTCACCTGCAAAACCTGCATTTTTCCCAAAACCTCCTAACTGGCACTTCTGAACCATTTTCCACTGTATCTAATGGAATAATATGTAGGCATTTGTTCTGGCATGAAACAGCATGCATTAAACAAAATCCAATTGTATAGAATTTTAAGAAAAACACTGTAATGGGCTGCTAAGCTGTGTATACACAATATTGGTATGCATACAGGGCAAAAAAAAATAGATCTATTATTGCATAGATATCTGGGCTTGTTTAGTCTGGAGAAGAGGAGGCTCAGGGCAGACCTTATTGCCCTCTACAACTACCTGAAAGGGAGTTGTGGTGAGCTGGGGGTTGGCCTCTTCTCGCAGATAACTAGTGACAGGACAAGGGGAAATGGCTGCAAGTTGCGCCAGGGAAGGTTCAGGTTGGAGATGAGGAGAAAATTCTTCTCTGAAAGGGTGGTCGGGCATTGGAACGGGTTGCCCAGGAAGGTGGTGGAATCACCATCCCTGAGGGTGTTTAAGGAAAGGTTAGATATGGTACTTAGGGACGTGGTTTAGTGGGTAATAGGTGGTGGGGGGATGGTTGGACTAGATGATCCTTGAGGTCACTTCCAACCTTAATGATTCTATTCTATTCTATTCTATTAAAATGCACACAATGGGGAGAAATGGATTCTTCAGGGAAGTACCCAATATGAACTCATTCAAATTTTGTAAACGATTGCTGTATAGCTCCACATTGCCACTTCCAGCCAGCCCCCACGAATGTTTCATGTGTTAGTCCAAATCTAGCCTTTAGAATGAGGCTACTTTGTCAAAGCAGCTGCAATAAAATCAACATAACTGTATGTTGTCTAGCTTGTTCACAGAAGCACAGTATTTGCAGTACACTTCTTCCCTCTGAAGACAAGCATTCTAGAAGGAGACTCTATGGTTTATCCTGTGAAAGGAGGCAGCTGAATCTCCCAACACAGCCACCATTCAATTGTGTCGATGTACTATTTTTTGACACAGAACGTTACTCAAGCACTTGGTCTAAATGCGTATCTGCTGAGGAGGCAGAAGTGGAAGAAACACAGGGTGCAAACAAGCCGGAGTCCCCCCGAGTACGAGTTGGCCCTCCATGAGAACGATTCAGGCACAGAGCTGTGTAGCTTTCCTGCTTTGATCACACATGGCTCTGTCCGCACCTGGCCAAAGCCCCGCCATCTCCTTGTCCCTTTATCAATCTTTAAAAAAATACATCTGGGAGATGTTAGCCCAGAAAGTTAAAAGGCTTCATCTCATTTTGGCCCCAATACGCATAACAATTTAGCAGTTGCGCTCATTTCTGTCACTGAACAAACAATACCCTTGGAACTTTTTGGCATAATCGCAAAAGCCTTCTGAGATCTGCAATATCCACACCTACTCTTGAACTGAAAGAACTTCTTTACCACTTCACAGAACAGCAGAAACTGTGCTTGTCCTAGAAAATGTACCAGAAACATCACAATCTCAAACTTACTTAGCAGAGTGCTTCATGGAGTACTTGAACACAGGCTGCAAGTTAAGGACCGAGGTACTGCAGCTGCAAAATCTGCACAGCATTATAGTGTGAGGTATATAGACATTATGAGTACACTCCTTTAAATTCTGGACTGAAAACTTAGTAAGAACAGAGGTAGAGTCTTAGTGCTTTAACTATCCTGCTTCAAATGAGTTAAAAATCAATGCACAGACATCCCTGGAATGAAAATGTTATTTTCTGTTCTCACTGGACAGACACACACATCACTGAAATAAGTACAATTAATCCAACACTACGCAGCTGGTGGTCCCTTTTCAAAAAGCACACAAGGCATTTGTAAGCGCTGAGATTCAATTACTTCTCATTTCTAGAAATACTCATCTATCAGACTGGGAGTTACTAGCCGCCCTGCACAAGGAAGTTCACAGCCAGGCTATCAGCACCACAATCACAAACAGAAAGAAAGCAAAGGATCCCAGCCGCCCCATTTTAACCTCCCCTGAACATGAAATACCAATCAACATTAACAAAAGAAATTCAAGAGATGGTCCTATTTAGAAAGAAAGCTTACCCATGTCAGATCATTAACACTGCGTGTATCAACAACACTTCAAAACCTGCAAATATCTCATGGTTCTAAGCTAAGATTTTCAGTCAATGGAAGTTATTTTATTTAAGGGTTTGATAAAGCAGAGAATGGCAATGGTGTTTTTAAAGATGAATACAAACAATGTCAGAATACTGATTTGTGAATCCCAGAAAAGCTAATGAATTTTCAATGCCTAACAAATGCAGACATTTTTTTGTGAACACACACTCATGGAGATATTGTCTAGCCCGACTGGATCTCGATGACAGAGCATTTGAGATGTCTGTATGGTGCAACTAGTTCCACATAATAATACCCAATCTAATCCAGTTACCAGACGCAGTGTAGCTATGCTAACATGACACTGCCTAAGTTAATAAACTCTTTCCCACACAGATAATTACCCTGAGAAATTAACCCGTTCGGAACTGCAAGTATTTATTAGGGCACAAGATTATGCCATGCAGATGTAACCTTAGCTGTGATCAGCAAAAATACATTGAAATAAACCAGCATGAAGCTTTTTCACACACTAATACATTCTAAAAAAAAAATCCACAACCTCAGCTTCATTTTTCTGACAATACTCATAATTGCCTACTACGTCTGCACAACAGTTTTTAACCCTCAGAGATAGTATTTCCCAAAGGAGATATACAGTTTCATTCATTTGTTTGGGTTTTTTTTTAATTTTTCATTTGTCAAGAAATTAAATCCTCAACAATGGGGGAATTTGGTCTTTCCACCCCTCCCAATACTTTCAGTTTAAGCAGAAGCCTGAAAAATCTACCGCTCCTACAGCTCTCTTCACAAGTTGATGCATCAGGAGCTGAGCTCAGAATCAGCCATGTTAGACTGCATTGCAACTGTTTAATCCACTCCAACACAGCTGTATCAAAGAGCAGTGGAGAGCAGTGCACATCCAAGCTATGCTTCTGCCCTGCAACTTGTGGCTTGGATTTCATAAGGCTGTTCTCCAGAAGATGTCTAGAAAATGAGATTACCAGCTGCCTGGGTTACTGTGCGAGGTATCCGTAAAAGCAAAATCACATTCAGCACAAGAGGGATTCAACAGAGAAGTTACAGCCTTCTCTTAGGACTCCTCAAATGGAGAAAAGTTTAGATAATGTATCAGTTGTCCATTCACAAAATTTTCATTTCATCCAAATCTGAATCCTATGGAAGACAGAGACAGGACTATATAATAAGAATTTGGAAATTTTACCTTGCTATAAATCACAGCCAAAATTATCAACAACTGTAGGTAAAAGGTATGAAGCCAGTAGTAAGTTTTATTTTGCCTCAATAAATCCTAAAAAGATAAAGATACTCCCTTTCTCTTTTCAGTGACTATATATTCATATTCAGTCTGCTGTAATCTGAAATACTAGACAGATATGTTTGGCTTATATACAGATTGGGCATGTGCACTTACCAGGAATTTTTCTTGTGACATTACTTTGAATTCAACTCCTGAACTGACAGAATCTCCTGGAGCAGGAGGAGAAAATTGGACCTTTCCTAAAAATTTAATTTCAGTTATAATTACATCCCCCAGCCCATAATCCTCACTTACTTAACAAATGCATTTTTCTAAAACTAAGACCACAGTGGTTTATTTTACTTGTAGTCAATTGAGTTTCTTCTTTTTCAAATTTTGCACTTGTGTTTTGATAGAACTAATACTGTAACTTCAGTCATACTCTCTTTGTAGGGAACAATACCATGAGTAACACACACCTTTAAAAAAACATTATAGTTTTCATGTTCTGTTTTATTTCATGTTACTGTGATTCTCAAGTAAGTTAAATTTGCATCAAATTGCTACAGACAGCTAACAAAGTTCTTCTTGACAGTTATTTAAAATCACAGCTTTTAAATTTCAGAATAGTCTTCAGAAAACTCCTCAAACCGGAAAAGATTAAACCACAGAGGCCAGGATTAAAAAAAGAAATTTAACGAACAAATTTGAAGTAACAGAAGTCACTTGAATAATTTTTTCATCATTGAACAGGTCATAAATAATGGATGGAGAAGATATATTTTGACTTCAGACTCAAAAAAAAAAATAAAACTGCAATTATGTAAAACATACAATGCCTTTATCGGGCATAAAATTACTGATTCTTAAATAGTTCTCATTTGGAGAACTAGTTTACCATTTTTTCTTCTTTGTGAATTGTGCCCATTGTAACAAGATAAGAAGTTACACATACTTTGTTTCCAGGTTTAAATCTGGATTGTCATATTCAAGCTTCCTCATTAGCCTACTGTTCTGTGCATGGCAGGTTAACACAACTACACACAAGAGCTGTACTATGAATTCAGCAGTCTATTCGAAGACAAAGCACTTCATATACAAAATGCACATTCAGAAAATACCCATACTTTTCAAGACAGGTAATAATGACTGATGGATAGCTCGTTCTTTCACAAAAGCTGTTGTGGTAAAATAGTCTGCTTGAATAGAGTAAATGTTATTTTTGAAGTGCTTATAATAGGCTACAATGGATTTGGAAATATAACTGTTAATAACCCTGTATTGAAAAGAATCTTATAGGAGAGAACCCTATACTAAGGGCTCTCTGGACAGCCCAGTCCTATAATTGAGTTCATGGTTGTAATTCAGGAGAGCAACTTACAAGTTCTTCAGCATTGACTACAGCAATTGAAAAAAATACACTAAAAATACAATTGCTAGTAATAAGTCACAGGAATGTTAGATCCTTACGTACACTCCATTTAACAATAATGTACACAAGTTTCCATGACAACAGTGACAAGATGATAAAAACATCTTCTTCCATCATCCACGGAAAAACACATTTCGGCTTATATCATTGATGAAGTGGCAAGCACCTGCTTTAGAAATGTCAACTTGCATTTAGTAACGTATTTTTATATTCAGAGAAATGTGCATCGTATTTTTAAAGGATTTAATTGAATATCTGAAGCAGATTAAAATGATTCACTATCTGAATTTTTTAGTCTTTTAAATCAAGTTGCATAAAACTTTCCTTTTACTTGAGTCATTGTCCACAGTTTTGCTGAAAAGTTCAGCTTGAAAAAAAAATCTTCCCCCATGGAAATCTCTTTTGCACAGACCAAATAAAAGCCAATCTAGCATTTCCCAAAGAAGCAGTGCAGATTTGAGCAGAAGAATGCACTGTTTTTAAATTGGCTTCATTTTGCTCCATCACTTTCAAAAAAAAATTATGATGATGAGGCAGTCCTGCTTTATCAGTTACATAAATTGCTTTTACATTAGAGAACCATCTTACTTCTAGTCTGAATTGTTTTCTTCAAAACAGTAGTGGACACAAAACTGGCATTTCTTGCTCCACCTACTTTTACAGTCATTCCTGGGACCTGGTTACCTCTGAAAGCAAGCAATGCCAATGACATCAGTAGAATCTAAATTTGCAGTTATCTCGGTACTGGTACTTCTAGGTGAGTATACTTCTCAATCTATAAAGCCCTATCATAATATCTATTAAAATTTCAGATCTCACATGTTGCTATAGAAAAAAATAGTTCTTATAAATTAATAACAAAAATTTATCCCTACAGTGCTCTTCATATAACACAGTACGTCTAAATTACCACATTAAAAGCACACTGAATTACAGTTCTTCAAATCGAGGAAGGCTAATGCCTGCACCACATGAAATAACACAGCAAGAACCTTCCAAGAGAAGGAAGGCAGAAGAAATGACATAGCAATGTTTTGTACACTACAAATTATCCAGAAATACTGCCTTTGGGCATGATCGCTTGTTGCTGTTAGTAACATTAAAGAATAATAACTACTTTATACTCCTACAGCTTCTTGTGGATAAGATTTTAAAGAATTTTATAAATACAGGGCTAGAGCCTTTGATGGAGGGTACTGACATAGCACAAGCCAAGCTCTCTCTCTGTCTTCAGGCATTTGAGAACTAGGCTGGAGTCAGGCTTAAGTAAGACCAGCCATGAGTAGCTCTAACTAAGCCTAACCAAAAAACCTGCTCCAGATCATACGGCTGACTCACAGCTATTTGATAATCACACTATGACCAGAGGTTTGCGAGATGCAGCAGATTTGATTCAGGGAAAAACCTGTCTTAAGTCTCCTTCAAACATCTGGAATTTTGTAATGAGAATTCAGACCAGGATAAGTAACTACTCTATAGAGCTGCTCCCTGCTCTATACCTGAAGATATATGAACATCCTTTAACTGTGTTTTAGAAGGTGGAGAACAAGGGCCCATGAAGTAAAGCAGCATCTCCAGAGTAAGAAAGGAAGCCTGTGATTAACAAAGATTTGTTGCCTCCCAGCCCTACACTTTTAATGCTGATATCATAGAGCTTCTCAGAAGGATTTTTCCTGGCTCTTTTTCAGTGATATTTCTGTTAAGTCATTTCCAAAATAAACTAACTCTTAATGTATCATAAACTAACTCCTAATGTATAATACTCTAATTACAGCATTGAAGATTTTTTTTCTATAATATTTTGCTGAACAAAATTTTAAAACTAATTTTAGTGTTAATATGTCTTTAAAAATAAGAAAGGAAATAGTGGGAGGAGAATAGAACACAGAGCAGTCTTTCATTTAGGACCTTATAATATATTATAATTAGTAAGTGACTGGGTTAACATGCAGCATAGAGTTAGAATAACAGTGTAGTTAATTGTTTTGCAAATTAATTTCAATGTCTATTGAGTTATGGGTAGTAACTATTGGGCATGAAACAAGCAAGATAACCTCTCCGAAACCCGGCATACAGAAAGAGAAAGAAAATACCACATTCCTTCCTTGCCTTCTGAAGTCTAAATTACAGTTATATTCAGATGGTTTTATGTTAAATTCAAAAAAATAGGTGATATTAAAAAAGTTAATTTCAAGTCCAGTTGGGTAACGTTCTATCTAAATTGCATTTTTGTAAATATTTATTCATTTTTTTACATACATAAACCATCACCAGAGAATTAATTTATATTAGGGCCCAAGGCCTAGCTTTGAAGAGCTTTTAGTCTTTTTATCTCTCGGATGATCTCATGGGAAGACTGAGCCTGCCTTTCAGCAAAAAAATCTCCAAAGCCTGAGGCTGCCTCTGGAAGAATTATATTCGCCTTCAGGTCTGTGGTAAATGTATTTTGGCGGCTTTACACTACAGCTAAAGAAATTTCTCAATCTCATCAGAAAAGTCTACGCAATAACAATAATCTGTAATACAAAACTGCAAACCCTGGGGGCAGGAAGTGCCTAAGCCCACATACATGGATGCTATTCTACAGCCCCAGAAGTAACTACACATTTCACTTCCTTTTAACAATTTTAAACCATCCCTTTGCAAGATGAAGATGCAGCTATAATATGCTCTGTGTAGACATTCAAAATATGTCAGACTCAGCTTTTCCAAGGTTATATTTAAATCCTAGGATATTAACACCCAGTACAGCACAGGACTTAACTAATGCTACCCACAGGGAGTTTTTTAAGAGGTTAGAACTTTCTACAGCTAAAACTCAAACTGAGGTAAAAAATAATATTGGAGAACACGTTACGTTAATCTCATGTTGGTTGTAAAGCAAATGATGAGTTTAATCTTATTGTTTCACCACCATTAAACATTCAAACAGCCCCTGAAGCAGCAGGCAGAACCCAGCCACCCTGTCCCTACTGTGTGATAACCACAGGACTCAGCCAGAGAGCCTTGCTCCCTCTCAAGACCCTTCTCTGGTCCATGAACCTTCTGATTTTGTCTACATCATGGTATGACTTCAGCAAAATGCCTGTTAGGACCCTCATCGCAGTATGGATTAGGCCACTCAACTGTGGGCTCAAACACCTGTTGGGCTGGAAGCAATGTCTATCACTTCCTAGAAGAATGTCATCACACTTGAACTAACAGAAAAATGATCATAAGCCTTCCCCTCTCTAAACACCCGGCCGAATTTCTGAGCAAGCACGTTTGCAACGCATACGCTGCAGTTGCAGGCTCCCAGACAGCATCTAAGACTGGATGGGGGAGTCTAATGAGATATAAGCAATGGTCAGATGAGGGACCATTTGGAGGAAAGATGCTGAATACCTGCACGATGCTGTAACAGACCTGTAGACTCTACTCTCCTCTCATACACATGGTGAGACAGAACTTTGAAAATGACATTCTGTGCAAGTCTCACCTCAGCAGTCAAACCTTTTGTGGATGCCACAATCTTCAACTTCTTAACTTAAAAAGTCTGATTACTGGCCTTTAGCTTACAACGTAACAGATGGAGCTATCATTTATCCGACTATCAGCATTTAAAGTCAAACTAGGAGACTAAAATAAAAGTGTAAGTTAAGTGCTCATGAACTTTGCTAGATAAAAATTTTAAAAATAAAAGCAGTTATTTGTTAAACAAAAGATCTATATAGCTGTTAGTCATTTTCAGAAAGGGCAACACAAACCGCTCTACATGAAACTGCTAACAATCTTAAAATGGAGAATAAATAATCGGTATTTTGTCAAGCCCAAATCCATAGAAGCGAAACTCTCCTCTGAAAGAAACCCTTAATTTCTGAGACTCAATTTCTAAGAAACATCGGGTCACTTCAAGGACAGAAATCCTGAATCTCATAGAATAAAAAAAAATCCTTAAATACAATTATAAGGCTCAAAAAGGACACGTAAACCAGAGAAAAATACCAATTCTGCACTTGGGTTTAACGATCCTGAAAGACACGCTCTCTGTCTCAAGTAAAAAAAAAAATTAAGATTTAACTTCAGAAACTTCAAGTAGATGCTTCTTTGAAGGCTGCTTCAATCTGGTTTTTAACTGCAAAAATGTCATCTTTATCCAGGCTGTGACTTAATAGATGTATCCATACATGTTATGCAACCAGATAAGTGAATTTTGTCCATATGCAGAAGTCTAGATTAATCTGCAGTTTGTCCAATTTAATCAAAATCAAGTGTTGTTACATAAAATTTGGGCTGCCTCTACTTCCTGCTCAAGTCTATCAGTCTTCACTGCTGTACTTTCATTTGAAAAGCAGAATTTCTGCTGTGATTTGTTGCCAGTAGTGTAAAATGACTTCCAGACAATGCAAGAATATGGACATTCCTCATAGATTTTCTGTCTGCTACAAATTATAATTCATTCTGCTGGAGACTGAAATTAATGATCTACTTCAATTTGCTACTCATCCTGTGTATTCTAGCCACAAAAGAAAGGAGTATTTAAAAATAAACATGTTCTAGAAAAAAACACCACATTTTCATCCCATATAGATAGCCGTTATCTTTCCATCAATAAGGACCACGCAAAAGTAATTCCTAAGGGTACAATCCTGCCAAATAAGTTATGCTTAAAACTAAATATATGAAAAATTCTCTGCCATATACCATTCTCATGTATGAAAATGGCAGAATGCATATGAAAATTACAGAATTCATAACTAGCAAAAAATTCTAAAGGTGCTCAGCCCTCACTATATAACTGTTCCCAAGCAATGTAAAATAGCGTAACTGGCTATGTAGCTGTATTATTATGTTTGAAGAATGATATAATCATAAAATCAAAGAATGATTTGGGTTGGAAAGGACCTCAAAGATCACCTAGTTCCAATCCCCCTGCCATGGGGGGCACCCTACACTAGACCAGGTTGCCCAAAGCCCCATCCAACCTGGCCTTGAACAATTCCAGGGAGGGGGCATCTCAGCCTCTCTGGGCAGTGTCTCATCAACCTCACAGTAAAGATTATTTTTTTTTCCTAGTATCTAATCTAAATCTCCCCTCCTTCAGCTTAAGGTCATACCCCCTTGTCCTATCACTCCCTGCCCTTGTAAACAGCCCCTTTCCAACTTTCCTGTAGGTCCCTTTAGGTGTTGGTAGGCCGTGATTACGTGTCCCCAGAGCCTTTTCTTCTCCAGGTTGAACAAGCCCAACTCTCTCAGCCTGTCCTTATAGGAGAGGTGCTCCAGCCCTCTGATCAACTCTGTGGCCCTCCTCTGGACCCAACAGGTCCATGTCTTTCTTGTACTGGGGACCCCAGAGCTGGATGCAGTAAGGGTGGGATCTCACAAGAGTGGAGCAGAGGGGAAGCCTAGTTGTTTTCCATGTTTCAGTATCCCTATTTTAGTCAAAATCATGAATATTTACTTGTATGATGGAAAGACAGTGTTAATATTAAAGTTTAACACAAATTCAGTAAGTAGTCTATTTTATAGACTATCCTGAATTGAAAATAAATGCTTTCAACAATTCATTAAAAAATCTGATTTGTGAAAACCAATTCTCATTATTAACAGGTTAACCTCATGCAAGCTTTGAAACAACTCACACTCAGATCACAATAATCTGAAGAACAAAAGACTTCAGAAAGTTTTGTTTAAGTTCAGAAAATATGTTTAATGTGATTTAGTCTGTTTCTGTAAAGTATTGAGATAAGGAACTGATGAAACCACTGTCAAGATAATTCTTATTTTCAGAACCTCTTAAGATGGGATCTTTTCAGACAAACTGTAAAGAGAGATACAGTAGTTGATATGTACAGATTACCAATGGAAGTATTCCAGAGTCATTTTTTGGAGCCGGGAAGAGCTTGGGAAAAAAGGCCAAAGTTAGCTAAACTTTAAAATCCGTTTGGTAGAAATAGAAGATGAGCTTATTAACTCAGTCTCAGTTTACAAGTAAAACCCAGGTTCCCTTCTTTTACAGGATGTATTATCCACAGTATGGTTTAGTTTATTGCACTCTGAATTGCAGATTATACCCTGCCAAAATCAGTAAATGTACTCACTGGTATGGAAATAGTCCATTCAGATATTCTCCATCCATGGGAAAAAATAATTTGAAATGGAACAGTGTTCCTCTGTCACCTGTTATATACTGAAATATGCGTTATTTGTCTTGATTCAAACCTAAACAGAAAAAGACAAAAGTTTTCATGCCTTTGCTCATTATGAAAGAGAATATATAGGTTTTGAACCAAAGTAGGATAGATACTGCCTTCCAGTATTTAAGATTTGTAAGGATGCAGAAATTCCTTCCTTTACGTCACTCATTTGAAGAGCCAAAGAGAGTAAATATTCTGGGTTTAATTGGGCAGTCCTGTATTTTTCCACATGGTTTCTCAGTTTCCCATCACCTCCTTTCAGGACATCTAGGTCTTCCAATCTTACATTTAATAAATAAAAATTTAAAAAAATAATTAAAAGCTTTCTCTTTTTAAATAACTAAGAAGTGTTTGTTCAAAACATATCAGCATGAAGAATTTGTTCTGCATTTAGCCTGGGCAGTCCAGTGGAATGAGTGTTCAGAATGATGGACAGTGTTCAGAATAAAGAGAAAAAGGGAGTGAGAGTTGACATTAGTAGAGCTCTTCTTTTGTTTCGAGTGAATATTAATGACTCCTGCTCAGTCTTTCATCAAAAATTCATTCAGAATGCCATGTTATGGGAAAAAATGCTCCATTTGGAGAGACATACTCATGTCATTGCTGAAGCAGAAGCTGGCAACAGCTACAACAATACACATTTTTAAAGCACATCTTTGTCTTCTGAGTAAGTCTTTCATATAGTAAGCTTAAATAACATGTTTTCCGTGCCCCAGCCTTGTGATTTTGAAAATGTCTCTTTCCACCTCTACTCTCAAAACTCAATTGGAAAAATATAAAATAAAGACAGTTTAAAACAAGAATGATTGTGGGTGGCAAACAAAACATTGCATTAAAAAAAAAATAAATGTAAAAAAATGCACTAATATAAAAACCTAGAAAAGAAAATACTTCATAGCCAGGGACAGTCCTGAGCGCTGCCGTACACTGTGTCAGTAAGTTTACGTATTCTTTTTCCTTTTACCTTACACAGATCATTGTCAATTTTTTTTAGACTGTGCACAGTACAGTAAGAAAATTAACTTATATTTAATTTTCAAACATATTGTTGTATTTCCTTCCACAGACTTGTTTTAATTTCCAAATTTATCTGTAATGACAGATTTTTCTTCTCAGGTGAAACAGTTTGTTAAATGCTGTATTTACAAGAGACAACATCTTTTGTATATAAATGTTAATTTCTTTAAGTATTCTATCCGACTTAGCTCCATATTTTTTCCAGATACAAAAACATTTTTGTGGTGAAGTGGTAAAAAGGATGTTTATTTTTCCTACAGATAGCTGTAGCCACATGATTTCCTCCATACCAGTGTGGCTTCTCTTTTTTTTTTTCAACCTCCATTCACCAGTGGTGCTTGGCTGCACAAAGTCCCTACTATAGTTTCAGATTTATGGAAGAAACAAACAGAAGGAAAAGCTGGCAGCACAGAACATCCATTCTTCTTCCAAAATCTAAAGCTGAAAACATTTGTGAAAATACAGCACTGTTTGGTACTTTCAATAACATGTTCTTGTATTGTATGGTGCAGTTAAAAATGTTTTTACTTAAATCCTACAACCAGATCTTATTTACTGAAGACTGCTGCACATACTCAGCTTTGCACAGGACATGGTATGAAAGCAATTCAAGATGTCAGCGTGACTGCTACACTTACTCCACATCAGCCTTCTCATCCTGCCGCCATGCTCCGGATATCCTAAACAACACTAAGTTCCTCCTGTCTAGACTGAATGAACCTCAAGAATCACCAACTTCATCCTTCCCTTCCCCAAGTCCATTTAGTCCACACATAACTCACAGGCTATGCCATATTAGCCCATTCTCAGACAACATTACCACAGCTTCATACACCAGTTCAGAGGTAATTTTTGTGAAACCACCTACACAGAAAACATATTGTGTATCCCATGACATAGTGAAAATCAGAGCTGTTCTAACACATCACATTGGTAATACCATGAGCACACTGTTTGCACTAACGCGGCGTTTCTGTGACAAGGAGCCAAGGAGGGTGAAGGGGAAGAAAGATCAGCTCTCACAAAACTGCCAAGATGAAGACAGCCACGGTGAAAACTGCAAACTAGTTTTCCAGTACTCCCACAGGCTCTTGTATGTTCCTTCATCACTCCCATTCCTCTCCCACTGCTGTCCTCCTTCCACTACCAACACACGTGCAAGTCTCCTCATATCTGAGCTGGAGCACACACTCTCCAGGCATGTCTACAATCTCTAATATTTCTTTATACACCAAAAATGCTCCAGTGCAAAGTCAACCTGGGTGGTTTAATTCCACTGTTTTCTGGTCAAGGACCTTTTGCAGACTGTCCGTAACAAGCAGATGCTGGCATATCATAAGACAAGCAGTCCTACAAAGAATGTATAACCACAACCAGGGCAGGCTATCTTACGAAAAACATACTCCATGGAGCTCACCTGAGTTCATACTTTTCTACCTCATAAAACAGAGTTAACACCACCAACACAGATATAAAGCAGTGAACATTCATTTTCAAATTTAATCAGCAGATGATGGTGAGTACACAAAAAGCAGACGCATTCAATCCAAAGATGTCCATTTTACACGGCCACTTCTCAGATGAGAGCTCTACTTTTAGCACACATGCCACAAAAAAAAAGCTTCAAAAAGCAGTGTGAAAAGAAAACATACTTCTCCAGAAAATTCACGCATTGTGAAGAAGTTTAAAAAGCCTAGGTCAACTTTTAAATCAGGTCATATGAAATAACACAAAATCAATAAAAAGAATTAAGGAAAAAAACCAGTCTTCCAGGTAAGGAGTCACAGGAACAATTATGGGCTAAGAGCAGGAAGCTTATGGCTGATAAGTTTGATGTGCCAAGATGTGTTTGAAGCTGGAATGAACTTCATGTTTCATATTTATAACTGAAGGTCAGTCTTGGATACATAACCATGGGGTGGCAAGACAAATGTTTGACCATGAAAATGCAGCAAATACAGTATTTAGGTTATTAAAAACATTAAGATGTTAAACATAAAAATATTGTTTTAAGTAATTTAGGATTACATTACCATACCTATGGTCTTTACTGAGGGTACCAAGACAAACTGAAACTTCTCGTTTTCTACTAAACCTTGTGAGTATTTGACATTGCATTCACAGTAATGTTTTCTACAGTATTTTGCATGCTGTTTTCTACTTCATTTTCAAAAATACTGAGAAAGCAGGAATTCCATTAGATAGCACTGTACTGACACTCGTGGTCTCTGCCCAGGCTGCAGCATTTAAACCCATCGCACAGATCTCTGCCACCTGAGCTGACAAACTAAGAACAGTCAGTCATGTCCTTTGCCACACGTCTCAGTCTGCAGTCCTGCCAGGCTCAAAATAGCTCTCTGTCAACACTAACATTTCTGCTATGTCTGTTACCAAACACTAATAGGTCTTTCCAAGCTGATTTGTCCCGATTTCATTGTCCTACTTTCCTCCATCTCCACTGAACAATGACTCAGTCCAAGTTTCAATGCTCCTCCTTCTCAGCTTTCTTCAGTCATCTCTTTGTATCTTCTCACAAGTTTGCTTTCTATCCCCTTTCCACAGGAATCGCCTGCAGCCTGTAGACCATCTAGGCATTGATGGTATAGAAGAGAGAAATTCCCTATTCATATTTCAGATATTTCAGCTTGGTCCAATACGCAGCAGCCCAACATCCAGCAGCAAATGCAGAAGCAATATTGAATAGTCACCTGATAGCAAATTCTAGCTATGCTATAATACTAAAAAATAAGACAGAGATCAATAGACAAACACTCATCAGTCATATAAATCATCCTCCCCTCCTGCCTCATTTCATTTTTTTGACAACACTAGCAAATACAGCAGAAAATAAAATGAAATTATTCAAAGAAAAAAAATAGATACATTTTTTAAACATAACAAAATTAATATTTTCCTTAGCCTTTGGAAGAGCTGTTCCAGGATGACAACTGACATGGAAATTTCAAGTAGCAAAGTCAGACAGAAGTAGGCATTTAGAATAGAAAGTATTGGACAAACAATGTGACAGACAGCTCCATAAGGTCTAACAGCAAAACCTGTGCCTCAGAGTTCGCCCTTGAACCTCCTGCTAAGTACAGCTGAAAAGCCGCTGTACTTGGTGGCGAAACTCTCTGCACAGTGAAAGAAGGGGGGACTACCAGCAATGGAAACAGATAACTGTAGCAAAACCAGACTGAAGATGAGAAATTACAAACTACCAATAACTTTTGACATGGAAAAAGTATGGAACCACTGTTACTGAAGAGCTATACCGCTTTCATCTGTATTTTTGGTTTTAGAAGAGAACTTACTTACCATTCTTTTGAACAAAAATATTATTTAATACATTTTATTACTTTACATCCAGTAAAACAAATGAGCAAATAAATAAAATCAGTATTTGTCTGAAATTCTCACTGAGTTACAGACATGATGACTACAGTCTATTCTTATCCAAACCAGTATATCCAACATTAATAGATGATGTTTTGGCTGACCATCATAATTTCCAATGAAAATAAAATCTTGGCAAGTACTGTGACTTCATTCGGGGTCTTTCAGTAATTCACATGAAATCTTGGAGAGGATAAAAGTAAACCCTGTCATCGCTGGGTATATTAAAATATAATAAGTAAGACTGACACTGTGATTTAGGGGTATTTTATTTATCACGCTGTATTCTTAAATAAAAAGAACGCCAGAAGGTACCTTCTCTTGCTAACAACATGCTTGTTATCAATTTAAACCAAGAAAATGAAGATTGTACTTCTGGTCACATTTAGTGCTTCCTGGGTACATCCTATTACAATGCACAAATGCAGCATTAGGACAGGAAGAGAACAGAGTCACATTAATCTAATTCTAACCCAACAGCTTTTGTCTTCCTCCAGCTCTCTCTCCCTGCTTCCTCTCTGAATCTTTCATTAACTACTCTCCTTTTTATTTCTGTCTATTAAAAAAAAAAAAAACCAAAAAAAAATCAAGTCTGAAAGCTATGAATCAAGAATGCTTCAATGTCACTGGATCACCATAGTATCTCTGGATACGGTTAATTTTCCTCCTTTGGCACCCTCATTTCTCTAATTATGTTTATATTATTCTTAATTGATATCATACTATCTGGCTGAATTGCAAACTACGCTTTCAGATTTTATCAAGACATTGCTGAGTGGTCCTGATCTGCAATTAGGTCTCCACTGCGTCCTGAGAGCTGCCAAAACTCCCTCCCCCCTGAACAGCTTATATTCTAAATGCAAGTCGATGGCAGCCTTTATCAAATCCTGAACTTAACCACTGTTCAACTTCTGTACTCTGTAATTGTATTACACAATTTGGATTCTGCTAAGAATAAACATGAAAGTGTAATAATTCATTTACATTTCTATAGCATTCCTCATCATAGGATGCCAACTTCTCTTAGATGTGAATGGTAGCTTCTGTATCACATGGGGTTTTCCCTCATCTAGGAAGATTATGAGTTGTCCAAGGTCACAGAAAAGTCCATGGAAGACCAGCAAACATATCCGAGTCCCTGAACATGGGACTGCACTTTCTCTTTGCCAGTGTGTTCTTTCTGGCCAACAGTATACGAAATCCAAAGTTACAGCTGTATTCAAAGAATCCCCAGAGCACAACATCCATCCATGTGCCTCCCATTACCTACCAGTTTGGGATCTTTTTTTCATTTATTGTCCAAACTCTGCTTTGGATGTGAAACCAGTTTTCCCCCACTTACCCTCCTTTCATATTTCTGAACTATAAAATCTGTGGAAAGAAAAAAAAAGGATGGAACAAAATGACTGTGAGTTCTCTGTCTTCTCAGCATTTTACTGGTGTCCTTGAAAAATCAAGGCAAAAGGAAGATACTCTTAATGTACTAACGTCAGAATAAATCTTATGTCTCAGCTGACTAGGTTCCATTTTTTGAAAAATTTCTCCATACAAGAAGTGGCATATGAAGCCAATTCCTTCTTTCATAATTCCATATAAGACTACATTTTTTTCCCCATGAAGTATATATATAAAAAACCCCCATCTCTCTCAAACAGAGAAATGTCACAAAAGTTAAAATCCAAATTAAGATCTGTAAACTGTGGGTCTCACAAGTGCTGTTTAATTTCAGAAACTATCATATCAGCAGTTTTGGAACACCCAAGTAGGAGGTGCAGTTCTATTAATATTCCACAGAACCGGTTACACATAAGTAACACACATTACCCAAAAAGCAGTTTAGTCCTTCCCCTTACTAATAGGACCTGTTTCAAGCTTTCTCCAAGAAAAACAAATTTGGACCGTATACAATATACACTACTGCGTGCTGATACTAGAACTCTGTATTGATCACTGTAATTTCTTTAAGTTATACAGCAGGCTTAGTTTTCTCTGTAGGCATCTCTCTACGGGAAGAGAGCCACTGGTAATTACATTTTCTATGGAAACGCCAATTGATGCCAAAAGGACACTGAATAAGTGACCACAGACTGCCAAACTCAACTGAAAGGTCAAGAAAGTCACTAAATACTGCAGAAGACATGTTCCATTTCACTTGTAATTCAAAAGATTAGAAAAATATAGCTAACACTAACAGTATTGAAAAGGCAAATACAAATTATACTTTCCTTCATGCTTATTTGAGTTGTTTTAGACGCACCTTAAAGTAATTGCTTTTCTTTCACCGTGCTGTTAAACAAACGTTTTGAAAGCCTCTACAAGTGCAAGAGAAAAGAAACTGCCTTAAACCTGGGCTCAGGTAACAGGTATGATACATGTGCATAGTAAACATGCATTAATAAAATTAAATACGTATGCCGGGGGCTGTTAGACTGAGTACTGAAACTTCACCCAGTAATGGAAATGACATTGCTACATTCTCTCAGTCCCCTGTCAACATACCTAACTGGAGGGGAAAATACTGGAACTCCTTAAAAATGAGGAAAACAGTACCAAAAACCTCAGGTCCTCTGGCAAAGCTGTATTAAACAGGAGTCACAACTGAAAATTTGTATCGGTAACTTAGGAGTTACGATTCTATGATGCTACGATATGAATGGGCAATCTGGTCTAGTGGAGGGTGTCCCTGCTCATGGCAGGGAGGTTGGAACTAGATGATCTTTGAGGTCCTTTCCAACCCAAAACATGCTGCGATTCTGTGATTCTGAGTTAACTGATTTTTTTCAAGAGTCCCAGACCCAGAAATGAGGTCTGATTTCCCACTGATACTAGTTTTTCAGATGTGCAATCTCTGCCAGCTGCAGCAGCAGTTCTCCAAAGACCTCCACACCATTCCTGCACCTCTGGACCTACACCAGCCTTTCCTGCATCCCATCCTCAACTTAAGCAACAAATAGCCAGGGCTAGGCCTGGTCCACGTTTCACAGGGAGATTAGGCCAAAAAAACCCCAAACCTTGCAACAATAATAGTTTTAATCACCTCAAAATAAAGTATAAACATAGAATATTCAGTTATCTGTTAAACTTAAAGGAAGCCAGTCCTGAAATCATGAATTTTCAGCCAAGAGATCACTGTGATACATATTCTTAACTTTTGGCCTATGAAAACTCGTAAGACTTCATATGGTAATACCTGCATCACAGTATATAGCATAAATATACAAATACATTTTTCTGTAATTACATCTAAAAATGAAAAGCCTTAGTTTACGTTTATTTTTATATCATTTAATAAGTTTTGACCTGCCAGTGACAGGGGCCATAGCATTGCTAGACAGAATACTAATACTGAGGAATTTATATTCATTCTGTCCATTTTGATTACTACAGAGTTTTTCCTTGGGGGAAGAACAAGAGAAATTTATTTCTTGTGGCACAGTGCTCATATTTTCCAGCAATCTCAATCTATTTCCATTCATTTTCCGGTATTTTCTTTGAAAAAAATAATCATAAAGAGGAAACTGAACTTCTGGCTCTTATTCTGCTTGGAATTCTGCATAACAATTTTTCACATCCCTAGGGATTTCCACCACTGTCAGTAGAGCACAGTGAAAGTATATATTCTTATATAGAACTGTTTGCATCAGCAGAGATCAAATTACCTTTAATTACAGGCATTTCTATTTAACCATAATGACATCAATAAGTATGCAGGAGCAGAATACAGCCCAAGTATCTTTAGCATAACTTACAGCACGTAACTACATTGCTTTATCTTACAAAATACAATTTTCTCATAGGAATTATATAAGACATCCATTTTCATACCTTCAAGGGTTTTTTTACGTAGTCTTTACAGCTATGACCCTGCAATGAGCTCCATGCAAGTAAAGATTTGCCTTTATGTAAAGTACTAAAGACTTCACAGTACAGGTAAAATAGTGAATTTGCCCCTGTGAATTTCCTCACAGGAGCAGCACTGTGATCACTGCTATGATCAAAATTGTATGCAATAGGAAATGATAAATGCAAACTATCTAATTTGAAGGGGAAAAAAGAAACAGGTCTATAATTCATATATACTAGAAATTGTCTCTATAATTTTGAATAATCAAGAAATTGCTCCATGCATGGAAACAAACCTGGTTTAAGCCTCTCGAAAAATATAAGACTCATATTCTACTTATTCAAACTACTAGAAGGTTACACATGATTCTCAAAATAATCACTTGTATTTTGCAACAGTTATGCATGAAACAGACAGAGTGCCAAGCAGCAGGGACATCAGAGGAATCCTCTGCCTGTGCAGAAAGCAAAAGCCTGATGCCCACTTCTGATCCCAGCTCAAGAAACGAATAACCTCAGACACCACCACATGGAATGTAATTGATTTTTATTTGTCTGTCTGAGAGAATGTTTTACATTATGGACAAAATACAACGGACGTCTCAATGTTTGCCACTGAATCTATAAAAACATTGTCTTTATTGCTTTCTGAGGGAAAATTTATATCCCTATGAGCAATTAAATTGGTAACAGAGGGTCAACACAAGCATCTATTGTCATTGCAGCAGTTATAAGCACAATAAGCATCTCAGCACACTCTTAAACCACTTCCTCTCTCTACTTTGAGAACATTTTAATTGCACAAATTCAATACTTATGCATCCATTTATTCTGAATGTTAATCTTTTGAAAATCAGAGCCCGTGCTACAAAACCCACATTTGATGAAAAGGTAATTTGCATGAAAAATGCCAAAAGGCATATACAAAGTGGTATTTCATATACCAAAACAAAATTATGAAGTCTCTGTAAAATGAATTTCATCCATTATCCACATAAAGCCAGATTATAATAGGATAATTTTTCTCTGTAGTGAAATGCACTGAAATTGCAGCATAACTTTCATTCAAGAAGTGTAATACAGTTCCTGCATTATCTCCCATATTGTCTTTAAACTGAGCAATTAAACACTAAAATTCTTCTCATTTTTATTCTTTATTATAACTGACACAAAAAAAAGGTGCAAAAAGGAACTGCATAAATACAGTCTCTGGCAAACATTTTTTTAAATTTCCATTTTTACCACTTAAAGATATGGAAAAACATTCAGCCTCTACTTCTGTTGTCTTTTATCTTCCTTATTTTTACCATTCATTCAAAGAGGAAAAGGGTCACTTTTGCCTAAGGTTTACCTTTTTCTTATAATTGTAGCTTTAAAAACTCAGGTAGAAAAATGGAAATGTTTTCTGCAAACAGAATGGAAGACTCCAATACTAAAGAGAAGCTAAATAAAGGCACAAATGAACAGATGTAATACAACTAAACTCTTCTTAACTTTACTAGAGGCTCCTTCTGTGACTTTCAGCGATCAACAAATATTTGTGATTCTGGGTTTTTTTTTCTGGACATAAATAACTAGAAATTGTTTTGAAAATGTACTTACACCTTTAAAGCATTTTGGAATCCTTAATGACTTTGCTACACAGTATAATTTTTTCCTCTCCCATGTCTCAGTTTCAGTGGCCTGAAGAACACCAGCCTCAAACACCTGCACAGTTCTACATCCCCTGTAGCCATGAGAAGCGGTTTCACTGATGTGAAAGCTGGTGCTTGGAAGCCATAAACGCCTTTGAAGTTGCAGAAATGTCCAAACCAGGAAGTTTTCTGTTACTTCAGGCTGCTCTCAGTGTGTCTATCGGAGAACTCCAATTCCACACTGGGGCAGAATTTTGACTCCACAAGAGAGTCAGGAGAAAGGACATTCGTTTCCAGTCACTAGAAAACTCTCATGGATTCATAGTCCTTATGTCATAAAAGCAGGATCCACATTTAGCCTACATACATACTAACGAAAAAGGACCAGATCATATTTCAGGAGAATTGGCTGAATACCCTATATGTGAGGGGACACATTTCTCTCATTCAGCATTTCTTCTGTGCACAGTGATGCACTGCGCTTTTGGCACAGCTTGAACCAAAAGTCTCAAGGCATTAAAAGAAGTTCTCACAACAGCAGAATCAAGGATGAACATTAAAGTTGGAGAAGCACTTAAGCCTGTAAACTTTTAATTATTTGTTTGATATGCCTCTTACAGCAAGGGACTAGATCATTTTCTTCAGCCTTGCCTTTGGTTAAACTTTCTCCAGATACATAGCAATTGTATTAAACCAAATTAAACCTTAATTTAATTAGGTCAGCAAAATCTTTTGCATGAGGGCTCTTAAGTCACTTTCAGCAGTATGAGAAGTACTTTTGCTGCCCACCTCCATTAGCTTTCTAGTTCCTCCTAGCTAATATTAAATATATGAGTGTAGTTTCACAATTCACTTAAAACAATTCAGAAGTTCATTATCACTTAAAAGAACAATCCTGTCCTCTCTCCTTCTTGTGACACAACTCACAAGTGTTAATTTCCAGCTCAGATGGATGCTCACTGTCACAGCAGAGAGCAATAACACCTCTTTAAACAGTAAAATGACTGTCACACACAGACTGAAAGGCAACCTGCTGGTCAAGCCCTGTGTGCACAATGACCCCTGCAGAACAGTAAGTCTTTCACTTTTATAAATTTTTTACTTTGAAACTCCTAACTCCTGGTAAGTGTAAGCAAACCCTGCTTCAATCTACCTGTTCCGTAACCTTTTGACCAGTTTTCTTGCTATGGATCCCCAAAGTGCTGCAAAAGATGAGCTTCTGCTCAGAGGGACATAAGCATGACACAGCCTTAGCAAGAACAAATACTAACTTCTGGCAACCCCACGGTTAATTATCTTTACTCTTGAAACATAAACTTTAATTTCTAACTTAGGTTCATCTTCTAGACGCTAGATCTTGGTTTTGTCTTCTGTAACAAATACAATTTCTTTCTTCAATCAAATACCCTCTTTCTTCACAGATCCTTCAAAACCATGAAATATTTTCAGTACTTTATTCAGCAACAACAAAAACAGAACTACCCTAAGGACTAAAATCTTGCCTTAGACCAATCCTTTAGCATTTCCCCCAACCTTATCTAGTTGGTTGGGTTTTTCAAGTGTATCCATCAGAACTGAAACTGCTGCTTCTACAGAGGAATATTAATACTAATATACAAAGAGACAATGACATCTACAGGTTTGCATGTATACGGGTTGTTTTAACTCACCTGGTCTCTACATAAGCAACTGATGCCCGTCTTGTATATCATTTTACTACTTTCCCTATTCAAGTAGCCACATCCCAGCTCATATTCAAGCATCATATTGTCAGGTTTTCTGTTTGCTTGATTGTTCCAGGAACTGACTTTATTGAGGGAAATGGATAGCTCTAATAACTCAAATGCTGAAATACCAAAAAAAAAATGTATTAAAAAGTAAGGGGAACTGTGAATGAGAAAAGAATGTAGTATTTCACAATAATCTGTCTGCTTTGCTTGTATCAGATAAATTATTATGACAACTATATAAGAATACAACATAGAAATATCAAGTTGATTTGAGTATCTTCAGTAACAATTTCTGTCCTTTATTGATTGATGTATCTTAGCCAAGATGATAAGGAATGAAACATTAATTGACCTAAGGAATCCTACAAGTACATAATAAGGGAATAATCGCAGGACAAAAGCAGATTATCCAGGAGGTAAGAAAAGAGTAATGAACCTCAAGTATTTATATATTCTCAAAGTTGTTCTGCAATATTTATCACTCCTTACAGCAGAACATAAATTATAAGCCACGTATTATAATCACTATGTTTCTACTGGAATTCCACAAATACTGCTTAATAAAAAATAAAAATTCCCCCATTTGCAACAAAAAACAACCAAATTCCAGCTCAGCTGCTGTTACACTGGTCAGAGCGTTCTCAGTATTCGTAAATATGTTACAAGTCAATCACAAAGTCAAAAGAGAAAGTCATCTAAAGACAAAAATATAGGGTTCCCTATCACAGAAAGGCTGGGCACAGCAATTACTCTGAACAGCAGTTTCTTAACTTTTGTTCATTTTCAGACTCTACAGTTGCCCCAAGTCTGCTGGGTTCCTTGAAGATGCCCTAAGGAACTGTACTGCTTGGACATCAGGGATGCTCTCCATCTCTGTGCAAGCCCTTCATGCTGCGTTATACCTTGCTTAACTTCTACATTGTCAGCAAAATTTCAAAAGAAAATGTCAATTATTTAGGTGCTGAAAGACCCAACAACAGCGTATGTAAGAAAGACATAATACATAGCATATATTTCTCCAGTCCTCTCTGGCCTTGCAGTCAGCAAAGATTATAAACAAATAAAAGCAAAGAGAATCATAGAATCATTAAGGTTGGAAGAGACCTCAAGGATCATCCAGTCCAACCGTCACCCCACCACCTATTACCCACTAAACCATGTCCTTCAGTACCGCATCTAACCTTTCTTTAAACACCCTCAGGGACGGTGACTCCACCACCTCCCTGGGCAACCCATTCCAATGCCCAACCACTCTTTCCGAGAAGAAATTTCTCCTGATCTCCAACCTAAACCTCCTCTGGCGCAACTTTCAGCTGTTCCCCCTTGTCCTCTCACTAGTTACCTGCGAGAAGAGGCCGACCCCCCGCTCATCACAACTTCCTTTCAGGTAGTTGTAGAGGGCAATAAGGTCTCCCCGGAGCCTCCTCTTCTCCAGACTAAACATCCTCATAAGCTTATGCTTCTCATAAGACTTGTGCTCCAGCCTCTTCACCAGTTTCATTGCCCTTCTCTGGACATGCTCCAGGGCCTCGATGTCTTTCTTGTAGTGAGGGGCCCAAAACTGGACACGGTACTCAAGGTGTGGCCTCACCAGGGCTGAGTACAGGGGGATGATCACCTCCCTGCTCCTGCTGGCTAGTAAGCACTGACAAGAGCAAATTGGACACGTAAAGACGAGATCATCTAGGGATGTTGGGGATGCTCTAAGAATACAATTACAATCCTTTCTAATTCCAAAAGGAGTGATAGCAAGGGAAGAGGAGCAAATCTGGCTTTCTATGCACTGCAAGCTTAATGGAGAAGACACACATAAAACCTCTGGAAGACATCAAAAATGCCAATAAAACAGCCACAGAAACAGGATTCAATACCAGAATGATGCAGCTCTTGCCTTCAGCAGTCACGAGCCTTTCTTTCTCACACAGATATACACTTCAGAGCTTGCTTGCATCTCTCTGCATTTTGTACTTCAAAACTGAATTCAAAATATTGGGCCACATGAAAAAAACTTCAGTCTGAGTAGGTTGGCACAGAATAAGAAGCTATGACCATGGTGCAGAAAAAAAAAAAAGGCCTCAAGTTCTTTCAAACACGTGTGGGAGCAGACATCTCCAGGCCCCAAATCCAGTTAGCCTGATGCCACGTGGAGCAAGACACAAGAAGACTGCATTTAAGACGGTGTTCTCTGTAGTATGTAACAGCACTGATGCAGGCCAAGTCATCTCTAGACAAAAACTTAAACTGCATTTAACTATTTTAAGAAGCTGCAAATTAGTTAAACCCACAGCCACAAGACGTCGTATCTCTGTCAGGACTGCTGTCAAGTACCATATTTTTTTATATCTTTTCCTTGTGTAAACACCTATATGCAGTGCTAAAACCATTTATTTCTCACAGTTGAATGAACAGCTGGCATTCCAACAGCTTAACATTGATTTTACAATCCCCAGGATCATTTCTGCAGTCCTCTCTTGAACTGTACCTAGGTGTCCCAAATCCACCTCACCATGGGGACACAATACTCTAGTATCAGTCTTGATTCTGTACAACCTCTGCTGAGGGCATTCTTACCCTTCTACCCAGTGTTGTCCTTACTGCATCTCCAAGGATATTAATTTGTTTGCCCCAGTGTTGCAATAGGAAAAGCAAGTAACTAGAATGAATTCCACGTTTTTCTGGTTTTCAAATCCAGTTCATCCTGTGGTAAGTATCATTTGCCTTTCAGGTTCATAAACCTATTATTTTACATCTGACTATTAAAAATAAGTATTTTCAGACTTTGATCATTTAACCCAGAATCTGAAACCACTCTATAATGGTACTTGCTGAAAGATCACAAATCTTCCTTTTACTTCTCGTATTATTTAACTTTGTATCTGCACAATTCACCAGCAAACATCTCATCTCACTAGAGTAACAATAACAGTATTTCAAGCCTTTGACCAAGGACTAACCCCTGGGGAAACTAATAAAAGCATCCCCATTTCAGATACCTCCATGGTAAGAACTACATCTTGAAATGTGCCACTTCGTGATCTAACATATGCCTCGTTAATCACAGACACAAACCCTCTTTTAAACAGTCATGTGGTCCAGCTTCAGGTATCTTGAGGAAGTGGGATGGACACAGATATCGTTCTGCTTCATTCCAAAAACAATGTCCCTTTTTATATCACCTAGTTGTAACTTTAAAAAGTCTAAATCCCAAATGTGAAGTAAGAGCTTACTGATTTAAAATATGAATTCAACATGCAAAATGCTAAGACAAATTGGAAAGGATCAGATTAGAGACCACATTCCATTGATTTAAGATTACATTGGCAGAAGTTATCTTGGTTATAGCTAAAACCTACATCTAATGATCCTTTATTTTAAAAGCTTTATTATTTTAACTGTTAGCCCTTTATAATGGACTCTTTCATATTTCTATATCCTTCATATTTAGCTAGTAACACATATTCAGCATCAATTTATTTCCATCTTTTATATACATTTTAAATGTTATATTTTTATTAAAATATTTTATATAAAAGTTTGATCACTGCTTCTATGTTAAGAAAGAATGTAAGTGTGTCTAGTACTGGCTCAGACCAAAGGTCCATCTGGCCCAGTGTTCTTTATCCAAGAATGGCCGCAAGCATTAGTAGGAAGTAGTATGGACAGGGTAAACATATAAGATACTTCCCCCACTTACACACTCCCTGACTCCAAGTGTTTTCAGTCTGGTGTATTTCCTGAGCCTGGTGTGGTTTGTCTCATTCCACAGCAGATTTTTCTTCTCAGTGCTTGCCCTGTCCTTGAACTAATCTAAACTTTTTGCACTCACATTGTCTTCTAGTACAAAAATCCATCATTTGATGCTTTCCACAAAGAAGCACCTCCTTTCGCTTGGTCCAATTGTGCTTCTGACAAACTTCATTTGTTAGTTCCTAGTTCTTGCATTAGAAGACAGAGCCCATCCCTGGCAGTGTTCAAGGCCAGGTTGGATGGGGCTTTAGGCAACCTGGTCTAGTGGAGGATGTCCCTGCCCATGGCAGGGGGGGTTGGAACTACGTAATCATAGAATATCACGAGTTGGAAGGGACCCATAAGGATTATCGAGTCCAACTCCTGGCTCCACATAGGACCAGCCCAATCAGAGCAGATGACTGAGACCGTTGTCCAGATGCTTCTTGAACTCAGCCAAGCTCGGTGTTGTGACCACTTCCCTGGGGAGCCTGTTCCAGTGCCTGACCACCCTCTCGCTGAAGAACCTTTTCCTGATATCTAACCTAAACCTCCCCTGTCACAGCTTCATGCCGTTCCCTTGGGTTCTGTTGCTGGTCACCAGAGGGAGGAGATCAGCACTCGCCCCTTCACTCTCCCTCATGAGGACGCCGTAGGCCACGATGAGATCACCCCTCAGCCTTCTCTTCTCTAGACTGAACAAACCAAGGGACCTCAGCCTCTCTTCATATGTCTTTCCCTCTAGACCCTTCATCTTAGTTGCCCTCCTTTGGACACATCTCCAAGAGATTTATGTCTTTCTTGTACTGTGGTGCCCAAAACTGCACGCAGTACTCAAGGTGAGGCCGCACCAGCGCAGTGTAGAGTGGAACAATCACCTCCCTAGACCTGCTGGCAATGCCGTGCTTGATGCACCCCAGGATATGGTTGGCCTTCCTGGCAGCCCAGGCACACTGTTGGCTCATACCATCTTGGTGTTAACCAAGACTACCAGATCCCTTTCAGTGTGGTTGCTCTCCAGCGTTTCATCCCCCAGTCTGTATGTACAGCCAGGGTTGCCCCTACCCAGGTGCAGTACCCAGCACTTGCTCTTGTTAAACTTCATGCAGTTGGTGATTGCCCAATTTGTCCAGGTCTCTCTGCAAGGCCTCACAACCCTCAACGGAGTCCACAGCTCCTCCCAATTTGGTGTCATCTGCAAACTTGCTCACGATTCCTTCTAGTCTCATATCCAAGTTGTTTATGATCTTTGAGGTCCCTTCTAAGCCAAATCATTCTATGAGAACAATCATAATACACTCTGACTACACTCTCTATGATAATTTGGTAGACCTTTCTACACCACCTCTGCAAATTCTTAAATACCTTTTATCTAGGCTGAAGACTCCTAAGCCTGGATTCATTTATTCATTCCTTCTATTGAATTTGATCATCCTTGGTGACTTTCCAGAATTTTATTTTTTTTAAGTTGAAGATACCAAAACCAAAAACATTATTCAAAGTATGGGTGAAAAAGGGATTTCCACAGAGGTATAATCAAGTATTTTTTTCCTTTGTTTTCCATTGTTTTCCTATTACTTCTAATGGTTTTGTTGCTTTTTTGACTGTGAAGACAGTATCTTCACAGAAGTAGCTCATGAGAGATAATGGTCAGTTCAGACACCATTATTTTATAAATATCATCTATAAATATGCATTTACCTGCACTTTAAATCTCATTTTCCATTTCATTGTTCAGTTTCGCACTCTTATAAAAAGTCTTTTTCTAATTCTTCACATTCTGCTCTTGACCTACCTTGAATAACTTACAATTATCACAAACATTCCTTGCTTACCCCCTTTACCGGGTCCGTTATGAAAATCACTTCTTAACCAAGACTGATTCTGTGCAGTGTACTTCTGCATTTCATATTTATATTACAGTTTGGTTATGGTTATACAACACTGAAGTTAAATGCTTTAAGCTTTACATATCGGATCTTTTAAAGGCCCAAATAAATGCAGTATTGCCTGGAGTCATGGTCTGCTCATACATACGTACTTTAATCAGGTCACAATCATAAAAACTGCTAATTATTAAACTTCCAGTTAATTCTTCTACTCCGTCAGAGTAAAAATTTATATCAAGTCACCTATATTGACTAAGGGACTGGTTTAAAAAGCTATTACCTATTAAATTTATAAACTCTCCTTATATTAAGTTGGTTACTAAAATCTGCTTCCAGTTTTCAATTATCCAAAAAGCTTCCTAATGAACATTTTCTTCTTAAGAATATTTCTCAGTACTCAAATTTTAATATTAAAATATTTTCTTAGTATTAGCTATAAAAAATTAGAAGAAACTAGTCTGAAAAGTTCTTAAACAATAATACTTTTGCAAAACTTAAGATACTTTACATCTCTTTCATCAAGGACTAGTCTACTTTGAATGATCTCGTTTTCTTGAAGAAAAGAACAGAGTAAAAGTGCCAGAAGGAAGCGCACAGATAGGTACTATGAATGACACTTTGTTCACGCACCCTTTCTGCACAACCTTACAAACATCCAGTTTGGTGACCTAAAGAGCTTACATAATGGTTATCTGTGTGTGCAAATGTTGATGTGAGGGTCTACTATCGACAAAAATGAATAATAGCATTGCTTTTTAAAAACGTACCACAGATTTTTTTCACTACTCAGAGATCTCTCACGCTACTAATGTTTCTATTCTTAAAGCAAATTTTCAAAAGCTCACAGACAGAAAACTCCTCTCAGTTCTGCAAAGCAGAAGTCCTCCATGGTGTTGTGCTCTTCATATATGTAAGACCTGCTTATAGAGTTCAGCATAAAAAAGGCTTGCTAGAATTAAATGATGATTTAGGGATTTTTAATTGTTTTTTTCAAGACAGCACGACTTGTTGCCTCACTGGCTATTAGCACTTCTATCAATAGCATTAATTTATTTTTATTAAGGCTACTTTTTAACACTCTGTCAAGCAGCTTCCCACAAAGCAGTAGAGTAGGGAATTATGATAATCATTATTATCTAACATAGCATTTCCATAATAGAATTCCAGCAATATTTATTGAATTAAGACTGAGACAAAAAATCCAGGGAAGAAAAAAAAAGTGAGCATTTAAAAAGCGTTGATTTCCTTTGTGCTGACTTCAGAGTATTTCTAAGCAAGCTGCCAAAGCTACAGATGTATGAGGGGAAAGTGTGGAAGGCATCTGTGTGGGAAAGCACAGGCAAAGCAGAGATGTTGGCAAAACCCTGTACAAGAACAAAACTTTCAGGATACCAAAAAGAAATTTGGTTTAAAAGTTTAAGGAGTCTTTATAAAGCACGATTTCAATAAACAATTACTCTCTCCACTTTACTTCTAGATAAAAAACTAAAGTAATCAAAGAAATATGTATGAAAAAAATGAAAAAGAAATAAGGAAAAAAGACTGATTATTGCTAGCCATGTGGTAGCAGACTTTTCAAAAAGAACTATCATTAAAGCAAAGGGAAAACTAAACAACTTTTTAAAATGAACAGCCAACTTAAGAAGGGATCAAACTAAATTAGAACAAAAAAAATGCTTAATGCCTACGGGGACATCAAGATTAACTGTTGATAAGAAAGATTAAACAGGTTTTAGTGCAGCGCTGTTAATAAACGATACAAAAAGCATACTTGAAAATTTCTCTTAACGTACAGCAAAGCATTACTTTATTCACCCACAGAGTTCAGGCTTCACTGTTTGCCTTCAGAAAGCTATTAGCTACAGGGGACTGTAAATTCTCAAGGTCTTTTGGGGCAATGACTCCAACATAAATAAACTTTGCTTAGCAGTTAAAAATGTATCTGCTTGTAGAGTGCATTTAAATAAAATGAACCATGCTTTCTATCATCAGATTTGATACTGCTTTAATGTCACGTAAATGCAACAGTCTCTATGTGTCAGTGTAAGAAAACTTCTGAAAAATAAAAAAATGTTAACTATAGAATACGTTCATTGTAGGAAAACTGTCCTAGATCATACCTAGAACACTAAGCACGTGCACCCAGACTTAAACTACTACTGGTTCGCTGAAGCATAATCCTAATATGACCCTAAAAATGGTTTGTCAAATGCACACGGAAGATGAAACAATGCAGACCCATTCAGCAGTGAAGCACATGTAACAAAATAAGTTACATGTGCAGAAGGCCATCCCTTCATTTTCAGGCTTGCACACAAGCTAAGGGATTTCCCTCAATGTCACAGCCTCATGGCATGGCATTTGGAGCTGGCCACACAGATCCACCAGGAGGTTTGGCCTCCTGTACCCTGATGATTAGAAGTCTTTGGAACAAGTATGCAGATTTATTGTTTCAGTAAACCAATATGAGAATGCAGTTGTGCTTCCATATTTCTTGGCACTTTTGTAATGAAAATAACAAGCTAACATGAGATGAATCCCATGCTGAGAAGCACACTCCACTTCAGTGAGATGTTACCAGAGAGTCTCAGGGAGAATGCCACCAACCTCTGAACTGGCAGAGGACTGTCCCAGGTGAAAAAGGAGAGTAGGATACTCAGAGGCATGTCAGTACACCTCACTGGCAAAACTGGCTAGTAATTCAACACTGGTCTGTAATTCAGGTCTCACTTGGAACTTTCACCAACTTGCCTCCAGAGAAAAAATCACTCTATAACTCATCCATGGTTTGGATAGAGTTGAGAGGACAAAAATGAACTTTGCTGTGAGGACAAACTAGTTGTGACCATCTACATCTCTTGTTTTATGCTGGGCATCAGCAGAATGGGAGACACACAGCAGCTCAGCATCAGTTTTCTTGGTGGAGTTGGACAAAGGGAAGGAAGGGGAAGACTCCAGTCTGGTAGAATAGCCAAATACCAGATCTTGACAGTAAAAGATACAGAAGACTGCGAGATGTTGAACTATCATCCTTCAGTCACTAAACCTGGAGCCTCCTTGTTTTGCATGTACAAATCAAGCATATAAAGTTACAGTTGATATTTCATAGAATCATAGAATTATTAAGGTTGGAAGAGACCTGAAAGATCATCTAAGTCCAATCGTCCCCCTACCACCTGTTACTCACTAAACCATGTCCCTTAGTACCAGATCCAACCCTTCTTTAAACACACCCAAGGACAGTAACTCCACCACCTCCCTCGGTAACCCATTCCAATGCCTGATCACCCTTTCCAAGAAGAAATTTCTCCTAATCTCCAACTTGAACCTCCCCTGCCACAATTGCAGCCATTCCCCCTTATCCTGTCACTAGTTATCTGTGAGAAGAGGCCCACCTCCAGCTCACTACAACTCCCTTTCAGGTAGAGAGCAATAAGGTCTCCTTTGAGCCTTCTCTTCTCCAGACTAAACAATCCCAGTTCCCTCAGCCGCTGCTCATAAGTGTTGTGTTCCAGACCCTTCACCCCTTTCAAATCCAAGCGTCTCTGCCAATGATTCATTCTGTTTATGAATCCACACCAATTTAATGATTTATCCAGTAAGACTGGAAAGGATGATCAGCACACTACTTTCCTCTAAAATTTAGAACTTTCATGCAATTTCCATAAAATTCTGTATAAAATTGATTTAGGGCACCACATACACAGCTGCAAGACCCGTGTTCAATTTTTTCAGGCAAAATAGGGACCCAGATCTGAATTCTGCTTTGGCTCAAAGCAACTCTATACTAACTATTAAGATTTCTCTCTCTTTCCCTTCTTCGTCTTTCCTGCCTCCTCCAACTTTTGATGAAAAATAGATCTGCAAAGTGAAACTTCTCGAAAAGCAGGGAAACATAGGTAGCACAGAGACATAGCAACCTACACCTGAAATGAGTGCCACACATAATAGACTACCACGTATTCTGGGCACAGAAAAAGGATTGTCCTTGCGTCTGTTATGAATAACTTTGAAACACTTCACATTTCTGGCACTGCTGTTGCAGCAAAAGCAGTTGTGAAATTTCAGTATCTTTCAAAGCAAAAAGAATTCACGAAGCTCTTACTGCAGCAGGTCAAATGCAAGAACTACATTCACATCTACAGTTATAGGGACATTATATAGATAATGATAGCAAGAATTTCAACAAGGTCTATCACTTTTAAGTTTTATACTGTTTCACATATTCACCTCAAGCAGGGAAATACAATTACCTTTACAAAAAGCCGTATGAAACCAACAGACAAGGAATTCCTTGAAGTCTATATTCCCATAGGATGTTTTTTTTCTCAATAATCTTTTTTTTTAATCTAGTAAAGGACTGTAACTCCTTGTGATAAAAGTTTTCCATTGGTACTTCCTATAGTCTCCTATATTTCCAATACATCTGTCATTATTTAGGAAATCCACTACACAGCTGCTGAAATTCTGCAGAGTCTAAAACATATGCCTAGCACTTGTTTTTTGTTTGTTTAAAAAGTATGCGTTTAACTTATTTTAAAATCCTTATCAGTCCAACTTGCAGAAAGGGGAAAAAGACAGTACTGTCAAACTCCTTTGGGTCTTTTTAGCACAAACATCTCTGAAAAAGTATCTTTAATATCTTTAAGCTCAAATGCAATCCAAATCAGAGAAAATTAGAATAAATCAAGAGAGAGTCAATGAGTAGCTGAACTTTTCTTGTTTCCATTCCCCAAATTTCCATTTAGTACAACAAGCTTTACAATATGCCCAAATTCCAAAAATTTGAACCAGGAATAAAGAAATGAAAGTGGAGTGGCCTGGCTGGATACTCTTCCTTCTGAACAAAACCCGACATCATCTGGGTGTCCTCTTAGTCTAAAAACATTACATGTGATATTTTACAGCATTTTAATACCAGCAAAATCCTTATTGCAGAGATACTCATGTCAGGAAAAGTACTTCTGCCCGAATACTCTTTTGCATTTGGGGAACATGTAGAACTACTCTGCAAATATAATTTGCCTCTGTCCTAGGTGTGATTTTTGAGATTCCACTGAAAAAAACCTGACAGAAGTTTTCTCACACAGCTCTGGAGTAAGTGATCTCTTGCTCAAACTAACATTATAAACCTGTGAAGGAGGTGGTAGCTCCCAAGATACTTAAGGATTTATGGGTCAAAGCAATAACTTAAATGCCTCCAGGAAACAGGTGGATGTACAATACAGGCAGACCACAAAGCACTATGCATTCCTAAATTCCCTATCACACCCTGGAATCTCCTGGAGCTCACTTCTTGCCCATAAACTGTTCTCCAAAACCCACAGATTAAATATGAAAACAAAAACAAGTAAAAAAATCTTTACCTTTTCTGGGAGCCCAAAAAGCTGTTTAAAAATTAAGTTGGAGTGTGCAGAGAGCCTGAAAAAAATTGTGAATTACTGGTTAATCTCTGTCAGCGCATTACAGACTCCACGGTTACGAGGATATCGCAGTCTGTCCATTGTTTCCCGTGGAATTTAGCACTTGCTAAAAATGCTAAAATGCACTATTATTTAATATTTTCATTTCCTCTCCACCCCTTCACCATACTTGCTTTACAGATTTCCCTACTGGCAGTTGGGTGGGTTAGCTCCCAACAATTCACCTGCTACCTGTTAGGACGGCAGGCAACCAACGATGATGGCAGATAGGGGAAGAAAAGATAACAACAGGAAGAGACAGAAGGATTTCTCAGTAGTCTGTGTTGCATGAGCACACCGAGAGACAGTCATGGAAGTAAGCCAATACAAAAGGGCTAAAAACTGCCCCATTTCTTTTGCAGAAGGCAATGCTGGAGAAGTTTGTTATGATCCAGTGGTGCTGGTAGAAAATTTGGTGGGTGCTGCTAGAGAGAGGAATGAATAACCCACTATTTAAGAGACCCATCAGCCACATAGGTATTGACCAATAACAATTTTCATGAAGGTGAAATACATTAAAGCTACAGCCCAACGTAAAGACACAGAAACTAGTTCAAATGTAAAGATCACAGAAACTAGTTCCACTGAGCTTCCAGGTCCACCAATCCATCTGTAACATTACATGGACATTCTCACATAATTGTCAGCTACTGTGATATATCAATAGCCCGGCAAATTACTTCTACCTGTTAGTCAGAAAAACAGATGTTGATTAGCTTTAAGGAATAAAATTCAAAGACCACAAACTAGCAAGACCAGACCATTGCATTTATGAAATTTATTCCATATTACTGGAGGTATGTGGGTCTAAGAATGAAATCCTAAAAGGGAACTTTAATTATCAAAATACAGCCTAAAGAACAAATGCTAATAATAGTAAAGATAGTAAGAGTGGTAAAGAGATTTTAGATGTAACTTTTTTCAAGTACCAATGATTGATCCATACATCCAATCATGTCTAAAAGAAATTGTCTGACAAACAAGAAACATCTAAGGTAAGCCCCGGTTAGATACTGAAAGGCAAAATTCTCTATGTTTTCAAGATAAGGCTCAAAATGTGTATAACAAGATTTCTGTGACGCAGTGGCCCTTACAACACAATATTTCTTACTGAAGTGAGACAAAGTGCTCATTAAACTGGAAATGCTTCCTCAAACCCCTCTTTACTGTGCAGCCAGTCCTTGAAAACCAGTAAGACATAGGACTGAGGAAGTGGTCCAGTTTCTGTGCAGTACACAACTCCGAAACCAAACACAGAGCAGAATATGCAGGGGAATGACATTTTAACAGTCAGCTTTATTCGTTTCACAGAGAACTGTGTGCCTCAGCTCTCAACCCTCATTTTATTTGGAGCTGGTGTCAGAAAAGGTTGCATTGCAAAATATAAACAAATTGCTAACAGGGAGAAGATTTCCTTGCATTGTTCAAGTTCCTTAAACCGTTCTGGACCATAGGAAAATCTTTTTCTACACGCACAAGCCTAACAGATAAACAGTCTCATTTATACCCATAGGATATACTCTACCCCCAAGTTTCACTTATACTGCTGGCATATACCTATACACTGCTCCCAAAGCAACAGCAACCAGCTATTGCTGGCTACCTACCTTTCCTCCTGTATCTCTCTCCTTCACACACACAGAGTGCCTATCTTCTGCTGATCCAGACTCAAAAATCATGTTCCCATATCTGACAGATGCAGTATGTCATCCCCAAAATTTCAGACCCGGCATATCAGATGCAATAGAATCACAGAGTCATAGAATTGTTTAGGTTGGAAAAGACCTTTAAGATCATCAGGTCCAACCATTAATGTAGCACTGCCAAGTCCAACCACTAAACCTTGTCCCTAAGCACCACATCTACACGTTTTTAAAATACCTCCAGGGATGGTGATTCAACCACTTCCCTGTACAGCCTGTTCCAATGCTGGACAACCCTTCTGGTGAAGAATATTTTTCCTAATATGCAATTTAAACCTCCCCTGGTGCAACTTGAGGCCATTTCCGTTAACATTTTTCTATCCGTTGCAGCCTGGCTCACTGGTTGCAGCCAGGCTCACCAAGCTTCCCTGTCAGGGGTCTCTGACCAAGCTAATTTTGCATGTTGCAATAACCACCTAATCAATCCATGTCTTTCTAAATCCTAATGGAGCACCTGCACATCCAGACATGAATCTTCCTCTTGACATCCTCCACAAACATAAATTACAAGTTCAGTGCACACACCAGACAAGTCTCAGTGACCCCTTGACAGGGCAAACAGAGGTCATGCAACAATCTGATTTTCAGCACCCACTATTTCCATCCTTCCACTTTCTGAATTTTAAAGCCTGTAGTTGCAGTTAGCATCCCTCTCTGGTCTCACAGGAATGCAACTTTGAAGCAACAACTGGTTCCTAAGCAGGATAACATAAGCAGTGTTTCCATTAGCAAGCACTGCAACACAATAGGAGCAGAACTGTAGAATGAAGCAGTTGGTGCTGAGGACATAAAGTCCCCAGAGTGGAGTAGCTATGGGTTAGCTCTAGTCTGGTCCAATGGACTGAAAACATTTCAGTGGCTGGAGTGCATCATTCAGTTTAGTTTCCTCTGGAATGAATCCACTTTCCAGATGCCAAGACAGTCCTGCAATGCCAAGGAAGGTTGATTGATTAAAAGATTCACTTGAAAAACACTAAAATGCTAGTGGGGCCAAAACCATCTTACTCTTGACTAATACTTGGTCTGTCAACTGCCACGGCCATGCAAGAACGCTTGCATGTCTGTAAGGAATATCTGTCATTTCCCAGTTACTTCTGCTTCTCAGCCATCTCTTAAAAAATTTGCCATTCAAGGCTTTCTAGTTTGTAATAGAAAGGTCAGGTAGACAATCAGATGTCGTGAACGAAGTCTGTTGATATCAGAGAAGATCTATGGCCAGGTGCATAATAATCCTTTTTAACTCTGACTCTTTAAAATCAACCCAGTCATGTACAAACAAGGAAGCAATGGGCTGGTCTCGCTGATGATGCCATAATGGCTCTGTCACTGCTCAGTAATGCACACTTAGGGAAGGTACCTATGAAATACAGTCTTCCCCTTGCTAAGATTCTTCCAGTTTCCTGCTATCAGCATACCAGCGCCTTTCTCACACTGCCACTGGATTTGGGTCACAACAGTTAGTATTTCCTGATGGATTTAACTCCCACAAACTTGTCTAATCCTTCTTTCAATGTATTTTATAATTCTAGACTTCACTGTCTCCTATATCAATGTTTCACTGTTTGATTATATGTCTCATTTTCGTTTTTCTTTTAAGTATGATGCCTGACAACCACACTCCCTGCAGTAAACACAGTAAATAATCATGTTCTCTTTTCCAGCTCTATGCTATCTGTGACTACATAGATTTATTCACTTGGGATTTTTTTCATACTGAAAATTCAGTTCTCTTCTGTGTCTTCTCAGTATCTGTTCTACCAACTTTTGAGACAGGTTGATAATTTCATCTCTCATTCCTCGGTATTCTCAGAGCCTTCTAAAACTTTTTGCCAACACCTTCAGAAATGATAGTTCTGCTTAATTTTGTATCACCACCAAGCTTCTTCGAGTCTTTCATCCAGTTCATTTCTGTTGAAAAGAAACCTGACCGCTAACTGAACTTCTCAATTCAAGACAGCATGCCAGCTATTATCTGAGCCAGAAACACGCACTGCACAGAAAGGAATGCTAAACAAAAGGCAACGCCAAACAAGTGACCTCATTCCACGCCTGCTGCCCTTGTCCTGGTCATATCTACAGCTCTCCTGGCACAGGCGAAGAAACCCTTTGGCCATTTCCCTTGTGCTCACAACACTGCAGCCAAGGGCAGCCCAGACCGCACCAGAGCAGTTTTCCCTGCTGAGCAGGCAAGAAAACATAAGAGATGAGATGGAGACACCTTTCCAGATCCTCTGAATCCTTCATTTCCCATCATTGGCGCCTGAGGGAGCAGCGCTACTGAGTGGCTCCAGCTCTGCAACAAAAGGTAGCCAATATCATTCAAGAGAAAAGGTGACAAACTGCCTTTGTCCCACTAGCTGAGAAAAAGAATCCCTACTCAGTACTGGTATGCTGAGGCACAGCCTGAAGCCAGCCAGACCTTGCCTTGATACAGACTGGATCTTGCCACAGCTTCTCCGAAAGCCAGTCGTCCCCTTTTCCCCCAAAGACCACCTCTGCTGTGCCAAAACCCACATCAGCCACACTATCCTCCTCAGCTGCTTAACCACTCACTATTCTGGAAAGAGCTACCCTATTATGCCAAACTCTATAAAAATCAGTTAACCCCACACCCTGGAGTATATTTATCTTCTGAAGTCTGGAAAAGGGTTGGACTGGCCAAACTGGTTGAGGGTTCACTTGACACCATCATTCCCTAGTGAAGAAAGGGGGAAGGTGATATAAAGCAGGGGCAGCAAGAGTGCAGCTCAGAAAGGCTGAAAACAATCAGCTCAAAATAACTACCTCTCACATAACATTTTCCTCAGACTAGACTTCCCCTAGTTTAGTATTTAGTCACTACAGGGACTGAGGTTCAGACTCCCTCTATTTGCAGCCTGTGGCTTGTTTAGTGAAATATTCAGTATCTGCCCATGTATACCTCATCTTTCCGATGGACTGAACAGAGTCACTGACTTATCAACTGAGGAAAACCAGCAGACAAATAAATTAACTCAAGGCAGATCTCAAGAAAAAAAAAAAACCACTTCAGTTTTCCATTAAAATATTGTGGTTGCTAACAGCGAGACTGTGCTGCTGTGAGCCAGAAAAAGAATCTTTAAAAAAACATATCTGTAACTAAATCATTAATTGAATAATACCAGAGCAGAAGGGGTTAGAAAGCAATACTCATGTCACTCTAATCTGCTTTTTAGAAAAGAAAACTCTTATCCTTCAAGATCTTTGTAGACACAAGCTGAAACATCACATGAAAACTTTTGCTACTTCCTGACTCGTGTTAGGATGGTTTAAAAGTTTAATCATTACACTTACCACAGTGCTGGCTTTGTCACAACTAATGCATCTACTGACAGGCTGAGGAAATCAGAGACATATGTGTTAATATGCAAAACAATAAAAAAAACAACCAAACAAACAAAAATGGAGTGCCACAGAGGACCAGATAACCCTGCTGCCAAGGTCAGTGATGCCTGTGAACATCATAGGGGTGAAACATTCAAATCTCCAGGGATGAAGATTAAAGATGGTATTAGCTTTAGAAGAAGCAGAGCATCTTGTTCTTCAGCAGGAGGCTTACTGCCTAAGATGCTGCCCTAGCAACTGATGCACAGTACAAAAACATCAGGTAAGACAGAATTAAAAGCTGAAAAGATAAGTGGGTAATGGATAACTTAGGAAAACCAGGAAATAAGAAATTATCTTTTACTTGCAAGCGTTTAACTGCTCAAGGATCTGTGGAGGTGCTAACTCCTAGTTCTCAACTTTTTGGCTAATTAATTTTTTCTCATTCTAAAAACTTCATTTTAATTAGCTCCCAAGTTGAACTACTATGAACAAGAGTTTTTATTTGCATTCTCTTTTTACTACATGTAAAAAACCCACTGGCTTCAAAAATATGTACTCGTTAAAAATAACGAGTGATTCTGATATTGCTTAAATATATTCAAGTAATAAAGGAAAAAGTTGTTGGTTTTTTGTCATGATTTAGTCGCTTAGTACCACAACAGAAAAAGCCATATATTTAAATATCAGAAACCTTCCAAGCCAATTAAGTCTTGAAGTCACTAGTGTTTAATGACAGACTCAAAGCCTTTAGTCAGATGACAGACTAGTGCTTACAACAGTTGCCACAAAACACTTTTTAGGGTTGTCTTCATTACACCTTGGAATTTTTCATTCCATAAACTACAATGTTTTTCATTCCATAAACGGCATGTGCACTACAGTCAATAGTGTAGCAAAATGCAAAACCAGCATAACCGTAAATTTTATGCTCACATTTACATCGTTCTTTTGGCCTCCAATTAGGATATTTAAAGTTATTTCAGTAAGTACATATTGACCTAGAGATTTACTTCTGTGTCTGTAACACATGCGTCTGTTGATAAGATATGGTAGTTACTGTGCATTAAAAATGAAGTCCCTGAAACATTGTTTCATATTTGAAGATTATTTAGTAGATTCTGAAATTACTGATGTCTTTCATATAAGCCTTGCCTTGCAATCTGAATGTTATACCACAACTAGAAGATGAAACAAGACAGAAATTGTTATATTTTTCTTTCATATCTCCTAACTAGAAATTTCTATTTTATTATTATTTTAACTATAAAAAAAACCAAAAAAACCAAAGGTGTTTTTCTAGACTGAGTTGAACATTTTGATCATCAGGAAATAGAGCGTCGTTTACTGAATTAAAGTGTATCTCATGTAAATCAACCCATCATTCCAAACACAGGTTTAACCAAATACAGGTTCACTTAAAATTTACCAGCACCAGTGACATAACTGAATGCTATGCCTTAGATTTTGGAGTTGAATTGACATTGTTCTAATGTATCACAAATAGATGTTTTAATTATTTCTCTGTAATGCTCAGCTTTGTTGCTGTTTTCTAAAGAGAAGCATGACAGGACATCAAAATATTTAGGCTGCCATTTGATTCAATTCTACTTAAAGTCTGAAGTTTTGCAACCAGTTTACAATTAGCATTCGTTTCTCATGCATGAGTTGACCCACTTACAAAATGCAGTAAATCCATGCCTTTGGGGATTTTTCCGGACGGCTTGTTTCACTTCCACCACACAACTCATTGCATATTGTCAATATAGTGAGCAAGGTTATAGTCATCCTGTCAAATTTATTTATTTAAATGAGAATCCAAAAGACTATACTATTCCCTGTGGAGCTTCACTGAAAACTTTTTGAAACTTTGAGTTCTATTTTAACATCATAAAGTCTCCATAATTTTTGTAATCAACTAATTTCATATGAAAGCACTGACACAGAAGAAAATAAGCAACAGTTACAGCAATTTCTTCTAAAAACTTATAAAAAGGACTTTTGAAATCCTAGAAAAAACATACTCAACCGCAATAATATATATTCGCTAAAAAAGGAGAGACGAGTTTTTTCTAACGAAGGCTAAAGAATAAAGCCAGATGGAATACAACTATTTAAGAAGCAGCTATGTAGGCGTCACATCTGCTTGCTTTGACTACCAGAGATCCACTTAACCTAGAATATCTCCCCCGACATCTCTGAGGAGAGTTTCAGCTTCACATTTGTGAGGGTTCTTTTGAGGTCACTTATCCATTCTCACTCTGGGGCCGATGAAAGCCTTCCCCAAGCAGAAATTGTCCCAAGGCCACATGCCATTCAAGTCCAAATACACTCAGCTCTGACAGACAAGCACTTCCCTCCTTTTATACAACTTACTGATGTGGCGTTTCTCTCCCACATTAGTAGCTTACCAGAATTTCAGTATAAATTTGAAGTTAGTGTTTCAATGGACTTACCCAAATACCTATCTGAATTTACACATCCAGTGCTATTATGGGCAGTATGGGATATAAGAGCTCAAACAACTCACTGACGCACATTATAAATCCCTACATTTCGTGTTAACAGTTTTTCCAAATGCAGTTGCCTCTCTCGGGCAGGGGTTTGTTTTCCAGCTTCTCAGCGGTAAAATGCTTCTGCTCTTTCTAATGAAGAGTTATGCATCTTTTCCACCTGTGTTACAAAAGAAGTAGTCTTATAACAATGTCACTGATAAGATTCCAATACTTTTCCAGCTCTAGACCAGGAAATTGATCTTCAGCAGGTGAAGAATGTCACCATGTTAGGGATATCTGGTTTACTGCCCACCTCCTGCCCCCAAATATGACCTCATGAGACTGAGTTATAAATTGCTGCAAATTGAAAGTCCACCCGCTCAGAAGAACTTTTCCAGTAGTTAAAGTCAACTAAATTATTCAATTCCACCTCTACTGACAGATTCATACATAATGATTGTAACGAGTATCCGACACTCCAAAAAGTATACTTCAGCTTGGCATTTCAGAGTCTAAAGATACAGTTTCTTCCCACACGTTGGAAGCTATTGCCATCTACATCACAAGGATTAAGAACGGGAGACCAACAAAGAGAACCTGAGAAAGTTGTAGAGACAAAAAAAGAAGACAGCACCATCCCTGATGAATCACGAACACACTGCTCTGGATTCTCAGTGATCTCTTCCTCCCTACAAACAGCTGCAAAACTCCCTAGCAAAGGTTGTGCCTCTCTCTACCTCTAATAGAAGACTGACATAGAAGACAATGGTTTACTCTTGGTGCCACTTACTGGATTAGCATGAGTATTTTAATCTCTGTGTTCTAGTTCTTCATGTCAATAAGGACTGCAAAAAAAACTCTCCCCATTTCTTAGACTATTCTGAAAACAATTTCATTCAATACTGTTAAAGAAGTAAGAAAGAAGCTTTGAGGAAAACTCCACAAAGAAGTTACAGGTTGACTTTACAACATTTTAGTGTGTGAAATAACATACTGTATAGTGAATAAACATATATTACAGAGCTAATGATTGGTGACTTTTGCTCTATACAGGCATCAAAGCAGGAAGTGGACAAAGCAGCATGCCATTAAATAATTTAGGAATTTTTACTGAAAATGTAGGCACAGAATTCATATACATGGGGGCCAATATAACACACTGTTTTTCTAATTTTGCATAATACTTTGATAATGATTATTATAAAAAGATTTTTCTTTTTTAAGCAGAATATACGTTGAGGTTTGAAATGCATTCTCAAAGGTTTCCAGCTGCTCACTTAGCACAAGTTCTGTCTAAAATACTACTTCTATTTCCTTAGACTCATCATTTCTTAAGCATGTGTTCAGTCATTGTACAAATTTCTGAAAGCTGTACAGTATATAGAAGTTATATAAAAACCTGCAAAAAACACTCATAGTCACTGAAAATTGATGTGATTCTTTTGCTGTCATTTCTAAAGCATTTATTAGGACCCTACATTTAAAGGCAGACTTACTTCTGCACACTCAAAGTGAGAAGTCAAAAAACTTCAACACAGAAATAATAGAAAGCCAAAGAACCTGGAGCTTCTCAAAATTTCCATTTGTATGAATCTATACAAAGCAAGATTAGAAGATAAATCCAGCAAAGGGACAAGGTTGGACATGACTCTATGCATGTATGTTCACTGCACATGTACGTGCTCCTGCACAGTAGGAACTCCACCTTCTTGCAGAGATACACTAGTATCAGCAACAGAAATGACATATTCAACCTCCCACCTTCCAGCCAGAAAAAAACGCTGTTGGACACAACTGGTAGATGCTTAATCATGCAGCTGAGTTACACGCAGCATTCTTGCAGTGCAGTTTTGTGGAATTAAGCCTTAATAACTGTTAGAGGAACCAACAGGAGCAGAAGGCAATTGGTACTGTGGTGCACCAAGACTTCCATGCCTGCGGCACTTCATACACTGGCCAGCAACTGCTATTCTGCCTATGTTAGTAGACACAGTCGTCATACATGATTAAATGCATGTTTTCAAAATGAAACGACAATAAAAAAATCATGCTTGGGAATACAAAAACAGTCAGATAAAGTATGAGTCACTTCAGAAACAGTGAAAAAAACAGTGTTGCCTAGAACAACAGAAGCTCTTTTTGTATGCGATTTAACATGCTTACCCCGTCTCTTCGTTGATGTACCATGGTTGGTTTTGTGAAATGTAGACATTCATGTTGCTGTCAATTTTTCTTTTTCCCTTTCATGCTATTCTTCTCCTTCACTTGAATTCAATGGAGGCCAAAAAGCCCTTAGAAATGAGTATCTGTGGGCTTTATGCTGCGAATCCTACAAATGATGCTCTGGGCCTTGTTGTTAATATCTTCTCCTGCCAATTTTCTCTACAATCTGTTTTGGCAGTTTAAGAGACCACTTTAGGTTTGAGCAAGTAAACAGGTTGAACAACGGTGCCAATAGCTTCCAAATACGGAGCCATGGCTCAGTGTCTGTGAGGGCAGTTTCTAATTTCAGATGTGCAGATGTGCACAAGTACACTAGCAACATCATTTTTTTCCTCCTTTAGTTGCTATATGAAGACATATTTGTATCATATTTGAGGTAGTACCCAATTCCTTATCATGTGTGTCTTTCTCCAGAAAACAGGTGTTCAGTTGATTAAAATTAGAGGGGAAATCCTGTCCTCTGCTGCTTCCCCTGAAGCTGTATAAATTTAACTGAAGGCAGAATGTGATCCTTGATACTTAAAAACCCCACGCAACATATTTCATTAAAGATAATGAGTATATCGGCTTTCTCATTCAAATCCACATACACTACCTTTGAGAACGTTACAAGATTTCAGTTTATAAGAAAATTCTATTGCATATAATAAAACATTACCTTTAAAGAAATTGCAACCCTATGTAATGATTCAGTGAATATTTAAAACACTGTTTTCACACAAATAAGCAAAAAGTTTCATTAATTTACTTCCTGGAATAAGTGTGTTAGGCAAACACACAAACAAATAAAAAAAAAAGGATGGTTGGCTTTATCTGCAGCTTTTCCAAAATCAGCTGGATTTCATGCTCTCTCTCTGCATCCAATACAGGCTTCACTAACTTTAGTGAGAAATTCAACTCCCAGTATATAGGGGGAGACACCTCCACCTGCCAGGGCTAATTCATGACCTTCTCTTTACTGACTAACTCTACTGACCTTCCTAACTTATGGCCTTCACCAAAATAGGGATACCTTAGAAATGTGCTCTGTAAACCAAATTTAATCTGTTTATTTTCCTTTTCCTAACTTAAGGTACAGTTTTCATTTCACATACAATCCAAACCTCCTGGCAAACAAGTCACATGAATATAAATGAACTGCATGACTCCATTTTGCTAGCTCTCAAAGGGAAGAAGGGCACAGACGTTCCCTGCTGCTTGCTCCCACATGACTTGGGTTCACAACAGCACGAATGTGGAAGTGAGAAATGCTTACACTGGCTCTCAGTGTAATGAGGGCAACCATCGTGAGAGCTTCCATGCACCCTTCCAGCCATACAACCAAGCCAGCAACCTCTACTATCCAAGCCATGGCCTTTATCTTAATGAAAGCTTCTCACTTCATCAATTTGTATGGACACCTGTTTTGCTTTATACTTTGCAGACATTTACCAGGAACAGATTTAAGAAAGAGCAACTTATTTCACATAGGTTGAAACATGCTTTAAACCATGTATCTAGACATAAAAGCGCCCTGGCAGTGAGCTGCAGCTCATTCCTGCCAACTGTCGAAAGTGTTCCATTTCCCCAACGGAAATGTTATTAGACTGAGCTCCAATTTCTTCATTTACCTGTGTGTCACGATAGATATCAATAAATAGACTTTTGCCATCTTCTTTAATTATTGTGTTCCCTTTGCCTTCTTCCTTGTAAAACCAGTCTACAGTTAGCTGATTGGCAAAATCACCTATAAAAAGATGTGGTCTTTTTTTCATTTTGAAAATATTTGCACTCATATTGAAAATTCTCTCAAAGTTCAAGGTGGACAAAAACCACTGCAAGGTCTTTTAACAAAATTAACACATTTCTGTGTGTGCACAGTATAAATTTTGTGCGTATTAACTACATATTCAACACCACAAAACAGTGACATCTGTAGCAGAAGTGATGGAAATTTTATATTTGGAATAATTGAAAAAATAATATTAAACTTTTATAATAATTATAAACATAGATACTTTTTATAATACTTAGAAATATTTTCACACATATTCATTCGTTAAATGTTTTTAAACTTTAAAATGCCTGCACAGCCATGCAAAGGGTGTTAAAAATCCCACAAAGTCATCAGTAAAAAAAAAAAAGCTGCTTATTCTATGCAGCCTTCCCTACATGAAGCTAGACTAGCATGCCAATGTGTCTGGTTTACACCTTTCAAGCTAACTCAATGCTAAGAAGCTGTAACAGTTGTAGTTTGGGGCAGCTGAACCTGAACGTCCTGGAGAGGATTTGTGAGTCTTTCTAACAAGCATGTTGTACATCTGCAGAATTATTAGGCTTTTAATGCTAAAAAAACCATGAGACACTGGGGTAAACTTTTTTTTTTTAAGAAACTCCATTCTGGTCCTGATACGCCCATTAAGGCACAAAATAAATTCCATTAGATTGGTCTAAGTTTTTAAAGGCAGGATTGCTGGTGACAAAATAGCAACCAAAATCCAACACCTTCTGTCAACCCACTCTCCTCCCACTCCCCCCACTATCATTCTTCCTTGTAAGGTCAATATTGATAGCAGAAGAGATTCTTTAAAAAGTCAGAGTACTTGCTAATATTCATTATGCTGAAAATTTAATATCAGGACAAAAAGACAATATTTTATGGAGATTTCTGCTAAGTAACATCTATTATCATTACTTTTGTTATTTATCTTCATCAAAAATAGCTACGCTTAACTGTGCGCACTTACCCCTTCAATGAAGTTCTTACATTTCTGTTTCAAATAGGCTCTTTGAGAAGTTTCTAATACTTCAAGGTGAAATCAAAACAAAACTGAAAATTAAATATATATATTAGTATTCTTCTATTTTGCTATATATGAAAAGAAAAATTATTTAGAATTATTAAAATGCTTACCTTTCAATGTCTTGAAATCTTAATTAGATCCTTAGTCCATGATGTATACTATTTATCTGATAAATACAGAAACTACTCTGTGTGGAATGCATTTCTATAATGCAGGAGTTTTCTAATTAGATTCAAGTTGTGGCCTATGCAGAATTATCTTTCCAGGATATAATGCTATAAATCAAATTATTATTTTAGTGTAAGCATAAATGAAATGCAACATCTTTTATCATGCATATTTTAAAATTCCATTTTACTCTTCACAATTAATTATTTCTAATAGAGTCCATGACTTGGAATCTCTGTCAGCTACATATATCAAGAAAAGAAAACAACTCTGTGTTGTTAAGACTGAATGGAACAAAGCTGTATTGTTAAGACTGGATAGAACAAATCGATATTGTTAAGACTGGGTGGTTAGGAATGAAGAGACCGAAGTGGTACATCCAACCACAAAGAAAAAAAATTTAAAAGAAAAACACTTTTCACATTTAAAAAGCTACTTCTGGGTCTGAAAAGGCAGGTAGATACCTTTGGTTCAGGAGCCAGTATCATAAGCAGTGCAGCAAGGTCTTCTGCTAGAAGAGAAACCCCCTTGTCCCACTCAAAAATAGAGGTGGGAAGAAAGCTCTTTCTCATCTCACAAAACTTTCCATAACACAAAACCCAATAAGCTTTGAACATGAGAGAGAGAAAGCATATGCAAGTGAGCTGCGTCATACTATTCTATTTTCTGATGCTGAGGGTACTGCGCTGAGGAGATCTAATTAAATTTCTTGGCATGCCAATATCTAAAACTGAGTATCGTAGGCCTGCTGTGGGGTGCTCCTCTCAACCTCTCCTGACAGACCAGTGCCATGCAAGGGATTAAGTATTCATCAGAGCACTGCTCGTTTCATCTCCTTGATGCGTTCCAGACCTACCCCACACAAAAGAATCACTCTTGCTCAAGGAAGCTATGTAGGTCATGAGAGGACCTAATTTAAGTTCCTGGTCTGAATAAAAATTACAGCTGATTAAAAGCAGGGACTCACTGAAGTTTCCCAGATCCCAAATGGAAGTCTTAATGGCCGTGCTTTTTGCTACTCTAAGGATACATCTTTCTCTCTCACAAACCAGAAATTTCAGGTAGCCCCAGAATTAACATAAGATATGAGATTTTGTTCTCCTCTTATCTACCCACAGGAGCATTTGTGTGGCTCTTAAATTAACCATCCTCCCCACTGACCACGGCTCCGGGAAATGAGCTCTAGTTTTCCACCTCAAAGACCAGCTCTGGACATCAAAGTCTTAACTAGTGAATGCTTCAGCAAGAATGGTACATCTCCATTGCTGTCATAAACTAGTAGTTTCCAGTGACTTTTTTTTTTTCAGTAACATCCCAACCTGAAAAATATTTTTTCTTTCTAGTAAACGAACCCATCATTTTCTTCTCATCATACTTACACTGGATGCCTCTGATGCTTTTGTTTTATTACTAAAAGGAATGATTTAAAAAAAATTTTCACAAAACAACCTATGGAGACGAGTTCTTGTGGCAGAAGAATGATCTGGAGGGAAGCCAGGACAAGCTAATGGTATTGATTCTGTATCATTTCTAGCTAGTTCTTACCTATTTCAAACATATCATGACTTGCACTATATATCACCCAATATTACATCATGCAGTGAGTTAAAACATTCTACAAGGGAATACAATGTAAGTAAATAACTTTCCTAGTGAAAACATAAGTCAGAAAAAGTCTCTTTTTTAAAAATCCCACTCCTGAAAGCATTCTTCATTCAAGCTCTAAGCTAATAAAACACATGATTACATTTTGCTATTTGTCATTCCCTTCCCATTATGCAGAATATTGTTTTGCATGTATTTTCTTTTAAAACTCAGCATCAAAATTTTATCTGCTTCTAGAAAACTTCATCTTGCCAGTTATGTTAATTTTGACAGCCCCTGCTAAAAAAAAGACAAAACTTTATGGCTTATATAATTTATATAGGTTACATGCAAATAAAAAGTTACAAAAGTATTCTTAGTTGTTGGCAAATCTATTAAAAAGGAAAAAAGTGTCAAGTCATTTTACTATAGAAAATACTTTGAGCACACGTGCTGAAAGCTGGAGAGGTGAACACACATTGCCAATGTGCTGTGCAAGTCCGTGGTATAAGGTTGCACACACTTCAAAGTCTTACATACAGAAATCAGTCACCAAAGTCAGACTCCTCACTCTCACAGACTTCATCAGAAACACCAACAAACACACCTTTTCTTAGACACACTATTTCTCCATCTACAATCACTTTAGGTGGCAGTCACATACATTACTGATTTGTTCCTGAGTCCTTTTCAGTCTTTGTAACTCGGGCGTATCGGTGACAATACTGAACCCTCTTCCTTTGCTTTCTTCAAAGTCTCTTTTGTATTTTACCTACAAAATAGAAAATACAGAAGAAAAGGGTTGCGTTTATTTTCCACAATGTGCCCCTAGCAATGCAGCAAATTATTTTTTACTGTAAATAAAGCCCTTGTGAAAGGCTTTCAGCCCTTAAAGGGGAAGGCTTTCTGCATCCGCAAAGGGAGATTGGCAGCAGCTGGGCAAAATTCCCCACTGCCCCAGCGACTGCCTCCTCCAGGGGTGCCATGGGCTCACATCCACATTTACTGCAACTGTAGAAAGATCCCTCTCCATGGTCATTTCATCCTCAGAGCAGTAACCACAGAACTACAGATGCCAACACAGCATCAAGCAGGCACTTACTTTCACACAAAAAAATAGCTATAGCTAAACCTGGAGTCTTCTAATACACAGATTCATATTCCAGCTTCTCTTCATGATGAGTCTACCATTCTCTTCCCCGGTTGAAACATAAATTACATGTTAAAAATATGCTGCATGAAAAGAGTATTTAGAAGATTGTAAAGTCAAACATTCATAAGTCAGGGAATGGCGGCCTCTACAAGCGTAATTTGTCCCTCTTGCACATATGCATTAGGATACTGTCTTTAATCAGGTACTCATATATTACCCTTTGACAGGCCCCCTGCTTTATTCTGTACACAGCAGAGATGGTTCCATATGTGGTAGTACCCTTTTTCGGGCCAGACTATTCAAATCCTACCATCAAGGTAGGGATATTAGTTTCCTCAGGAGATTCTTCATAGCTCTCATCACAGTCATTAATCAATCTTCATAATGTGCCCTAGAAAGTAGGAATGGCATTATCCGCACTTTTAGGGTAACCCACAGACTGTAGGTGAAAAAAGTTTAATTTCCAAAAAACATACAGGGGTCTCAGGGTGTTCCCTCTCAGATTTCCAACAGTTGAATATGTTCAAACTATGGACTTAAGTTACTTGTACAAATACTCAGTACTTCTGTGAAGCAATCTTGGGGAATCTCAATTTCAGCATGAAGAAACAAGACGAAATATGCAAAATTTTAAGTCACTGTTGAGCAACAGACAAAACTCTGTAGCAAAGACAGAGTTGGCACCCACATCTCCATGGATGGATTCAGCTACCTTATCCATAACAGCTTCCGCTTACTTCCTATGACCCTTGCTTTGTTCACTACACACATCCAGATTGTGCAACATATGGGAGAGCAGTAGTACAAAAAGTAGTATTCTCCTTTACACAACTGATATCCAGAAAACATCCAGCTTATGCACCAAACTTTTAGTTCAAGGTCGGTTTAGGCTTATTTCACCAACAAGCACTTAACGTTATAATGGTGGTGTACAGGAAAAAATTACCCTAGATCATAAAAGTTTCACAAGCCTATAAAAGACAGTGTGTTCTGCCCATCCTAATCCTCAATGTGTATGTTCACAACCACTGCATTTTCTTTAAATGCAGTTTTAGTGTATATAGTTATCACTCTATACTGTTCATGCATAGGCCCATCATACAAACTGTTGAGACACTCAGTAAATGACCACAGCACCAATCATTCTTCCGGTGTCCCACCTGTAGAGGTAGCTGAAATTCATGCACAAATTACTGTAGATTTCACACAAGTATATGCTTTTCCCCACCCAAAAACTGAGAGAATTGCACTTCCACTCAGGCTTTTGAGGAAAGCATGGACTGGTGGCCCTTCAGTTCATCCTCCCGGGGTTCAACCCTTTTCCTTCCATGTGACCACCATTTTCAGGCACCACTTTGTCTCCCTCTGAACTTCTAAACTAGTCTAGTCTCTCCATGGCTTCTTGCTAAGTCCCTTTACCCAAGACACTTCAAATGTCTTTCTCAAATATGCTGCTTCTGTTGCCTGTTACCTCCCTTCACTTCTATTAGACAGCTCTCCATCTTCTGGCTGACTCTCAGAGGCTTCCTTGACATACTGGGTGGACATAATATTCCAGAGCTGGTCTGATGCTAAGAAAGAGGTCTTATGAATATATGTGAACTTTCTTTATTTGAAGTCATACAAAACTTTGGACGGACTTCCATGGCCAAGGACATGTGCCTAACACAAAAGATTTTCTTCCATCTCAGCAAGTACCAACTCCCTCAGCCACAAATACTAAGACAACAGACCTGTTCAACAACAAAAAAAAAAAAGTGTCAAGAATTTCAAATAAGGGAATAAAAGTCTGTCCTAGTCTCAGCACTGGAAACAGCTGAATATTTTGCATTAAAATTCCAGTTTTGGCCTGAGGCAGACAGCTGACACGGAAACGTTCAGCCTTACCACTTAGAGTTTAGCAGAATTATGAGCCAGCAAACACATAATGGGAAATGGGTTCATCCCTGCCTATACGAGATTACCTATTGTTAGAAAGAGCATTTCCTGTTATTAACTCGAACTGTACCAGCCATTAACTTCAAATGACCTTTCTTCATCTTAAAAAGGAACAGAAGGGAGAGAAAGAACTAGGTAGTTTTAACTTCGCATTATTTTAATCCTTCAGTCAGATAAAAAGGGATCCTACTCTCTTAATAAATCACTTCACAGAACTAATGTTAACTATATCCTTCAGAGTAACTACTCTGAAATCATTAAAAAAATGAAAATATTAGCAGATTTAATATATGTATTATTGGATTTTGCTATATAACTTTAAAATGTAATTTTAAGTTAATATATGCATTATTGGATTTTTCTATGTAACTTTAAAATGCCATTTTAAGTTATAACAATCACAAAGAAATGTAATGTTTCATGAAGACCAGTGAAATGTGTCCCACTAAAACCACTAGTTATTGTAAGTTCAAAACAACAAAACCCCTCATTTTCCAGAAAATGTCAAATAATAAAGATGCCATCAGTCATTCAGAACTTAGATCCAAAAAAATCCTATTCAGTATCAAGAATGCGTATGAATGAAAAGGGGAGAAAGCAACTGCTGACTGATCTCCAATTTTAGACAATTTAAAAATTCAAGATTTTCTTACCCAGAAAACTTTTAGTTACTACAAAATGATGGATTAAAATGCAACTTAATTTCTTTAAACCAATTTACACTACAAAAGAATACTCTGTATGGAAGCTGTAAATATCACTATAACGAATGACTTAACTGCATACCAGGTCTGGCTGGGATGGAGTTAACTTTCCTGATAGCAGCCCATATAGTGCTGTGCTTTGTAGTTGTGGCTAGAACAGAGCTGATAACACACCAGTATCTTGGCTACTGCTGAGCAGTGCTTGCACAGCATCAGGGATGTCTCCTCAACCTCACCCAAAGGCCAGTAGGCTGTGGATGGCTGAGGGGTTGGGAGGTGACACAACCAGGACGGCTGATCCCAACTGACCAAAGGGATATTCCATATCATAAAACATCACCCTCAACAACAAAAGGTAAGGGGGAGGGGGGCACTTGTTATTAAAGCATTTGTCTTCTGAAGCAACCACTATGTGCACTGAGGTTCTATGTCCCAGGAAGTGGCTGGACTGATGGGAACGTAAGAAATTTTTTTTCTTTATTTTTTGCTTTGTTTCCATGTGCGGCCTTTGCTTTTTTTCAAATTAAACTTGACCCATGAGCAGTTTTTTACTTTTTCCGCTCTCTTCTGCTGAGGAGGGGGAGTGAGAGAGCAGCTTGGTGGGCACCTGGCAGCCAGCCAAGGTCAACCCACAACAAACTGGAACCTTTCAAATTTAGTTTTGAAATGGAAATGTCTATAACCCCTAATGACTAAATCATAAATGCTGTCATTCCCTACAGAGATGACTTTCAGCAACTCATCAGCAAAATCCCAGCCATTGGCTCATAATGCCTCCCTCTTGGCTCCAGAATTCAGTGCAGCCTCACAAATGCAGAGCACCCTCAGTGGTAAGTGCCCTGAAAAAATTGATCCTTTGAGAAACAATGTGTGGCATAAACATTAGAAATAAAACAGTAATAAATCAGCATAAATGAAAAAGTTTTAAGTGAAAATACTTCATGAGGAATAATTCTGCACAGACCCACCATGAAAGAACTAAGTGATCCAACAGATCTTTAACAAATCAAACTTCTCGGAGTCATGACACCAGCAAGATATCTTTGACAGGCCCGAAGACAGGATCGTGTAAATTCATTCATGAGGTCAGCATGAAGCAGTCAAGGACAGAGGGTGCATCTTATTCTGTACATAAAATCTCATGCTGGAGAAAATGCTGCTCTCTGCTCTTTTTTTTCTTTTTTTTTGCAGGTATACTTGGTACTTGGCAGCAAAGTCACCTATTAGCAAAACAAGATTAATTTTTCCTGGGAAAAATACACCAAAAATATAAATGTTGTCTAAAAGATTGATTATTCTCTTGGCTTTTTTGTCACCTACCCTTAGTCCAGACTCATTTGCAATAACAGAAGCATGTATCCCTTGAACAAACAATACCGGAGTCCAAAAACACCAAACAAAAAAAAGAGGAGAGCAAGAATTAACATGGTAGATCCTCACGCTCTTATTATCACTGGAGAGTTGTGAATGATGCTAACCCCGGAAACACTCTTCACTCCATCTCTACCTCAAAAAGTTATTCAGCCACTACAAAGCAAATATTAAATCCCCAAAATCTAAGGCAGTGTCAGAGCTGTACAATCCCTTCTCCACTTCCCTGTACAGACCAGTTATGTACTATGTACTAGCTATGCCAATAATCTGCTTCCAAAATATCTTCTTTCCTTACTCTGAAACACTGCATAGACCATGGCATCTTCATGCCTCATATCCAGCATGGTAGGAGTAAGCAGGTATGAGAGGACAGGACCGAGTCCTCACATCACATTTGTCTTGAAAGGAATGTTCATAGACCTCCAGTCTTTACCACACCCTGAATATTTATGAATTTTTTTCAGTATGTTGTACTTGAGGTTTGCCCAGAGCCATCTGCTCCTTCTGTGCCCAGTACACACAACTACTTCCCAAAGGTCACCATCTGCTAATACACTGGTTTTCACAGACTGGCAAGAAATCCTCTCCCACAGTACAGGTCCTAGAGGCATATCTTGGCAAAGATACCTTTGTTTGGATCTGCTTCTTTCACAGATCACCTACGTCTGTTGATTTTGCTTTGATTTATCATGCTTCTTACAAATTTAATGGCAAAACTGAGATAAAATTTGCTCTGTAAATTAGGTTTTTATTAACATGACTTAAAAAAAATGTTTACAGGTAAATCAAATGTAAAGAACAATTCCAGCCTAACCTCAGTAAGACTTCCCTTTAGTTGACTAAATGAATCCTAATGAAGGATCCCTAACATTATCCTATCTGACCAAGCTTGGTTTCAGTCTTCGCAGCGTAGTCTGACTTCTAACATCGCCCATGGTCTAAATCCCATTCATCTCCTGCTCACATTAGAGGTATATTTAAGTCCCATCTAAGGCCCAACAATAGTCAGTACCCGAGCTGACCAAGCATTGCTTTTCCTCATGGCAGTAAAGCATGGTCCTCCCACTGTCATTCAATTAGAACTATTGTCCACCATAAATCTAAACGGTCATTGAAATGCAGGAACTGGGAATGGCCCACAGGGCAGATAAAACTGTCCTCAAGATTTTTATAGCTGTAAGGTGGGAACTCCTTAGGAAAGTCAAGGAGCTATGGACTCCAAACAGGTCACTGATGAATTGAGTGTTGCTGGAACAAGGAACTGCAGGGTTAAAAATTTCTTCCCCTTAGTTTTACTGTTTTCAGTCAGCTAAAGGAATCTGTATTAAAAGCAAAAAAAAAAAAAAAAAATGTTGTAGGGAGTAAAATAAAACAAAACAAGAATCCCCTGATACTGCATTTTACATTTTTTTCAAACAGTCTTTAGAACGCATACAGTCATATTTTAGAACTTTTTCCTTTTAATATAGTAAAAAAGACATTTTCACAATTTACAGCTCTGGAACACTCATCGTAATTGTTGAAACTTTCTAAGAGAAGAAATTTTCTCATTCAAAGATGTTATAAATCTGAAAAGGCCAGCACTCCAACACTACAAAAAAACATTTGAAACTATACAGAGTAAAAAGGTTCAAGCACCATTACTAACATTAAATATACTGTCTTTATATACACATCATTCAAACGTTGGGCAAGTCTGTCTGTGCTACCCTGTAGAGTCCGCCTGAGTAAGTTTTCAACGATCTGCAAATCTCTGCACTATAATTCTCTGAGGACTTTCGCAGTTTTGCCAGGGAACTACTTCTAACAAACAAAAATCTTGGAATCCACGTCAGAACAGTTAAAATGTTGGATGGGTGCAAATTAAAATGTAAAAATAGTAACTCTGGAGATAATGTCTCTATAATGTGGTCTCTTTATACTGAGCATGGTGAGAGTGGCTTACGGAAAAAGAACAGGCAAAAGCATTCCAGACCCCGGGATGTGCAGGGACAGGAAATTGGAGGCAGGGAGAGATCAACAATTTCAGAATGAGAAAAAGATGGAGTCCTCCATTTGTATGTGCCACAACAGCATGTGAACAGTAGCTGAGATCCAAGTAAAATTTCAACTAAAGAGAGGGCGATCTGAGACTGTGTCAACAGGCTCACCTAGGCTCCACTCCATCAAAAGGTATTTCCACTGAAACTACTTAGGTGCTTCTGCCCAAGAAATTATTTTTATTTCACTATGCTGTTCAAGTGCCTTGTACCTCGTTCTGCTATTGGGCAAAGTGGAGGTCAGTCATATCCTTGTCTATTAAAATACAGCACTAATGTTCTCCACAGTCCGCACACACAGAGAAGGCTACATAAAGAATAAGCCAATGGCAGATCAAGCTGTTTTGCCTCCACTTTCACCAGCAATTATCACTCATTTAATTTGTGAAACAAACCTTACATCAACATTTTAGAAGCAATAAATACATTCCATGCAGAAGTGCAGCTGAGGAGAGACGAGATTGCAACCTTCACGTCTGAGAAATAGTCAGATCTTCTGTCCACTCCCTATCACTTGCTGTGTTTGAACTAGTTTATCTCCAAGGAACAGAAGCCTGAGAAGATGAAGAATTTCTTACTCTGTCACAGCAGAAATAGATCTGCCTTTACTATACCTCATCACCAGGCAGAAAATTAAAGACTGTTTAATCTAAATGCAACCTAATAAATTACCACAATTTTTAATAATAACCTCAAAAATTAAATCAGTGACAGCAAACTCTTCAAAATAGAAAGATAATTATCAGAAGTATAGGTGGTAAGAATAAAATAAAATAGAAATAACTAAATCCCTCATCTAAAGATTTTCAAAATCCTGGAATACAGCTTTAACCTCAGGTTCTGAACTAAACATACAGCCACTCTTTTGCTCTTCTCTCCGTCGGAAAGGCAACCACCAGGAAAATGATGAACTCATGAGCTGTATACTCTGAAGGAAGTATGCAGTAAATCACAAGCACATGTGAGCTCGCTCTGCCTACTCTCCAAGGTGGACAGAAAATGCATAACTGCTGGTTGGCTAGGGCATCAAGACAGAGCTAGTAAGTCCTGCTGAGAGGCAGGATATGTTAGCTTGGGCTCAGCGCCACACAGACCACGGTCACGCAGCCTTTAGTTGGCTCATAGTACTAGCTCAGAGGCATCTGCCCACTGGGTACGAGAAAGATACAGCCCACAAAAGCACATCCACGGAAAAGACAGGTAGTCACAGCAGCAATTCGGGGGGTGGAAGAAATCCCAAACGTTCCCCTCCCTGCAAAAACCCATCAAACAAAAACCCCCAAAACCTACCTAATAAATCTTCCAAATAAAACAAGGGCCATATTGGTCCAGAGAGTATAGAAAATTCATACAAAGAATCAAGCCAAAAACTGAACTAAAACATACAGCATGGGATGTAAAGAAGATTGATCCCAGAAGGCATGTAAAGAAAACTCACCTCAGAAAACTGTAATATAGACCACGGGTGGAAGTTATAGTCATATATCACAAAAGGTAACCAAAACAAACACTAACAGGCAGCAGAAGTCAGCGAATGGCACGCAGGGAAAAAAACAAAACAAAACAAAATTTGTAAAACTTTTATGAACAACTGCCAAAAAAATCAGGGAACATTCGCTGCTGTAGCAGAAGAGGCTGAAATGAATCCAACTGAGAACAAACAGAATGCAGCCCAGAATAAAGTGCAGAGGAAAAGGGCCTAAAAAATCTAGATTTGACCAACACAAATGTGCAGCCACACAGGCATTACAGAAAATAATGAGGGACAGTGCAATTAGACCCTCTGGCTTCTGCTAACAGCTTAGCAAACTTGGGGTGTCTCATCTGTCACGCAGATGCCATGTAGCTGGCACCTTACATAGTAACCATCCTCATTTCTCGTTATCCTACAGCGCTTCATCTACTTCCTTGATAAGGACATGCCATCTCCATGCCATCTTACTCCATTGAGTTAACAGATTTACCTTTAACCATTAACCATTTAATCAAAAACATTTGCTCAGAAGTTCCTTACAACTATTTATTCTGCCATTTCCTGGCTACTTCTTGGAAACTGATACATCAAGTGGAAGCCTGCAGTGCAAACCTGGTTGCAAAATCCATACCCGTTGTACACGCCCTGTGTCCCCTTTGCCATATTAGTTATAGACATCCCATGTAGGCAGTTCCTCTGGCGCTGGATAACCAAGGCCAGGGGAGAGGGACTGCCTATCTTTTCCATTTCACTGTAAGCAGATTCTGAAGTCCTGAAAATTCTACTGCTCTCCAAGTATCTTTCTGCCACTCAGTAATGAAGATAAAACTCTAAGCTACTGCAGGCACCGTGAAGGAAATTCCTTTCTAGAATTTGGAAGTAAAAAGGGAAAAAAATGGAAGTCTGTAAAATTAACTTCCGGTTAATGCCTGCAGCTTGACACCTACATATTAGTTAAACTGCAGCTAGAACGTGACAGTAAACCTCTTTTTTAGAGATTCTTCATTTTAAAGTGGGAAGGAAAGGAAGGTAAATGGAAAATGATACAGTTAAGAAAGGCAGCTCCATACCAGAAAATACACAGCAGACAGTTCAGCACTGTATGATTAAATTTTCATTTATCTTCAAGTCTGAACATTAGATATTCTTAAGAAATTTCAGCTGCAGAGAGGAAACAGAAAATATTTTCTCCCAACTAATATTCCAAAGACTATCAAAATACAGGCATTTCTGAAGAGAATAGAATCACTACAAATGTTCATCTTTAGAGTAGTCCATTAGCTGGATCACTTAAAAGGAATATTTTCTTATAGAATTCAGTATGTAGGCAGCCTCCTGTAAATGCAAATCTAATATTTACATCATCAGCCTCTCAAATATGGTAACAACAGCCAGAGTGAGACTGTTCGAAACATAGGAAAGTCATACAATTCCAAAATTACAGCAACATAAACTGAGATCAGAAAATGCCAAAGGCCATCAGTAAAATCAGCGTTGCAACCTGGTTCAAACTGTCTCTTCTTCCTCCACTCTGCTGCTTGCATCATCTGAATGTACGGTTTCCAATACCTCCAAACCATTTGCCTCTACACCTAGAAAATGCTTACACAAGTAATCTACCTCACTTGCAAAGAGGGTACAGACTCATCACCCCAGAGTCCCTGGCTCAAGCCCACCCTCCTCCATGCACACTGTGAATTGGACCCCAGTCCTGCCACAACTCACTGGGAAAGAAACAGGTTGTCTTGCACCCCTGAAGCTACAAGACCCAAGGGATACATATCAAAAAATCTTAATCACATGCTCAAGGTAAAGCAGCACAGTGAGAACACAATAATTTGGGGACAGTTTTGCAGTGTTGATGGTCCTAAGTAAATTAGGCCATGGCATTTGTCACTTATCTAAGTAAAATGTGCAATAAAAATACACCCAGTCCCCTCATCCCTCCCCCCCATCAAAAACATTTGCTGCTCAGACTCTCACTTTAACATCCTTAAAATGAGATCAGATAATTAAATCATTCTCTGAAGCTGGCTTTCAATTTTAGGATCTTCTGTGGGAGCCTCAGCTAAAGCTTGTTACAGTTAATAGGAAAACTGAGTAATTTCAATTTATCCCTGAATAGAGCCATCAATCCAGCAAGCTCCTCAGATAGTGATAACTCGCCAGGAACAGCGGGCTCATTGGACAAAAAGCAGATGTCTTCAATACAGACACCTACACACAACATCATCAACCAACCCTTTTTACAGGGTGGGGGGAAGAGGCATTTTCAGGGAACAACTTGCTCATCCTGAAGAAGATATTTAAAATATTTCAAAAATATCTATATTTAAAACATCTTAAAAATACTGTAAGATGTAAAAATACTTCTTATAAATACTTCAAATACCTCTAGATATCTTAAAGACATCTAAAGCCAGGTGAAATGAACTCTATCCAGAGCCCAAACACTCCCCACCATGTTGTCTCTACATCTCCTGTCACGCTGTATTTTCGTGAGATGCTTCAAAGTAAATTCGTGAGCAGTTTTCTAAATCTGCAGAATTCTAGAGCAACACACAGATGCCAGGACTCAGTTTCATGTGGGATTCGTTTTCAGATGCAGAAACTACCAGCTGCATACAGCACAGTGTTTTTTAAATTGAGAGCTGAATCACCAGATTTTTTCAAACTGTGCCTGTAGAGCAATATGTAAAACCAAACTAAAAGAGTGGTTATTTATGATGTGCAAAGGAACGAGAAGGGCAAGGTACCCTTTAAATATATCCATTATTCATTCCTACTGAATACACATGACTTCTGCTTCAAACAGCGAGGGATATGTTGTGAGAGATGCCCTTCTAATAAAAACAAGGCAGGAATGTTAGTACCAGAAGGTTCCCTGCAGGCTAAAAAGTGACAGTTGGCTGGGCTAGGATCAGAGCGAAAAGTGGGGTGTAGCAGCAGGGCCTGCTTACACACACAACAAAGCGGAAAGAAAAGGAAGGGTCCATAAATTAGAGAAATTATTCCAGAAATAAACTGCACACTTAAAAAAAAAACGAAACAAACCTGTTTCAGAAAAAGAAGACCAGGCATCCTAAAGGAGCAGATAGGGGCTGTACATTGCACTTCTTATCAGAGATGTTAGCTGATAACAATGAGCGGAGGGGAGGGAGGGAAGAGAAAGAGGAGAACAATTACAAATCACCCCAGCTGTAAAAACTGCTCCCTTTGTTAAATGGCAGTTAGTGGAGAGAAGGTGGGAATTTAAAGAAGGATCTTTGTTATTTAAATACTATACCTGTGCTGCTTTTTCAAAACTTCCCCATATAAATGTATAATAAAACCTACTATTTTTCAGTTCCAAGCACTAAAGGCCACAAGCTCGGGTTTTGGGTTGGGCTGTCTTTTCCTTTACTGATCAGGGAAAACTAGGAGAGAGGTCCTTCCCTCTTATAAAAGACGAACAACATTCCTAAATCTGTGTACATCCCACATTCTGATTGCTTTTAGGTTTTGAAAAAGTCTACACGAGTGAGCTTCATCATTACTGTAAAGCCTTCTACTCATGGAGCAAAGGAGACTGATGGGAATAACTTTGTCATAATTTTCAATATTGTTCTTCTTTCTCACCTCTAACAAGCAGGAGCTTATTCCTCCCAAGACATTCTAATGTTTTTATTTTAGAGGAGGGAGAGTAGTGGCAGGGATAGTCTGACAGTAATGATACAAACTGTATGTGTCATTTGTATGCAAGGAAATAGGAGGACTGGCATACAAAGTTAAAAAAAACTCTGAAAGATGCTAATTTTCTTAGATATGAAATGGTTTGCATATTTTTTAGAGATTTGTTTATCTGGAAGGGAGAGAGCTACGTTCAGCCTGCATGCTATCCCCTTTTTAATATCTCAGGAAACATCATATCCTACAGGCAAGACGCAACAGGGATTTTGGTCTGCCCTGTTCAAGTCACCTGTGCAGGGAGGTACATTCCATAGAAGGCAAATACAGCTTCTTCGAGTAACACAGCCAGCCTTCACAAATCAAATAGGCTGAAAAAGAGACTCATTTAAATGCACTGCAGTGTTCATTAATTACAGAGAATTTTGGCCAAAGCCCACAGGACTCTCATGCACTGGCATAATAGGAAAAGGCACAACTTCTGGCAATTGCACAGTGTGCTTTCCAACATACTTCCTTGAATTCCAGAGGTTAGATACAAACTTCCCAGATTCCAAACAGTGATTGTCCTTCTCCTTGATAATTTGCAGTATTTCCTGCTGCAGGGAAATGCAGTTACTCTGTGGGTCTCCTATCAACTTCAATGCACATTCACATATTTTGAGAAATGGTAAATATTGAAAAATTAGTTCTAGTACAATATAGAAGTCTGAAAACAAACACTTCACAAGAAGAAAAAGCCCCAAAAAGTAAAATCCTTGTTACTCTATCCAACTGCCTCTGTAAAGTACACTTGAGTCATGCCTTGTTGCTTAAGCAGGTCAAACAGGAGAAACTCTGGGCAGGCACTTTATGGGCATTATTACCACCAAGACATTGTTTTTATGTTATTTTCCTATCGCAAAGCTTAGACGCGCATTAGAAGTCCTGCCTGCTAGAAAAATATGAAGGAGTATTTTCCATTTTCCAAAGGATGGGAAGTTTTGAAGGGAGGTCATTCTAATGTCTTTTCCCCAAAAGATCTCCTGCTGCTGAATGGTTCTGTGTGCACTGTAACAGGACTGTGTCCAACCTACTGTAACCAGCAGAAATATGGACCTCTAGAAACCCAGCTTCAACTACAGTCAGTGTTTGAAGGGGACTGTTCCACATGAAGGCTTGCAGCCATCCAGGGAGTCCACATTAGCAGTGAGGCAATCATTGGCGGAGCGATAGTAAAGCTCGAAACCTGGCAAATGAAGGATGACTGCCTCTTCTGACACTTGCAGAACATGCTGGAAACAGGTACATAATGTACGAGAACCACAAAGAGCAAAGAAACAGAGACCCCATATGCCCAGCACAAGACAGAGGGCTCTGAGAAGAAAGTTCAAAGCTGCCACAACCACTGTCAGACCACAGCACAGGAAAAGAATCATAAGAAATGAGTAGATAACAGGTACATCGTACACACAGCATTACAGACAGCGATCTCTTACACTGCTGAATACTGAACTTATTATTTCTTTTATTTCCTCATCTGTTTAAACCCTTCTCCTGGCTCTTACAAATGGAATATTCCAGCACTGCGGAGAAGGACTTGGAAGTCCCAGCTGACAACAAGGTTTCCATGACCAGCAGTGTGCCCTCATGGCCAAGAAGGCCAATGGTGTCCTGGGGTACATCAAGAAGAGCACGACCAGCAGGTTGAGGGATGTTATCCTCCCACTCTACTCTGCCCTGGAGAGGCCACATCTGGAATATTGTGTCCAGTTTCGGGCTCCCCAGTTCAAGAAAGACAGGGAACTCCTGGAAAGAGTCCAGCGAAGGGCTACTAGGATGATTAGGGAGCTAGAGCATCTCTTTTATGGGGAAAGGCTGAGAGGTGCATCTGTTCAGCCTGGAGAAGAGAACACTGAGACAGGATCTGATCAGTGCTTATAAATATCTACAGGGTGGATGTCTAGAGGAAGGGGCCAGACTCTTTTCAGTGGTGCCCAGTGACAGGACAAGGGGCAACAGGTACGAACTGGAACACAGGAATATGAGGAAAAACTTGTTACTGTGAGGGTGACGGAGCACTGGGACAGGCTGCCCAGAGAGGCTGTGNGGGAGGGGAGGAAAGGAGGAAAGGAGGAAAGGAAGGAGGAGACAGAAAGCACTGGCAGCAGCTAAGTGAGGAGTTACACTCTCTATTCCCTGACCCAGACCTGTGTCAATATGGTGTGTTAACACTGCTTGTCTCAAAGATGTATCAATACTGACACAGGCACTGCCTATACCAGACTTTTGGAATGTGTGAGAAGCACACATCTGAGCAGCTCGTCTGTCACCGTGCACATGGTGCAGCTCATATCAGCATACGGCACCGGCATGGGGAGCAGAGCCTAGATGCAGTTCATACCAGAGAAGAAATATTTTTGGTTAGCTTAGTCTAACTCCTGCCACTCAGAGCAAACTGTACGCTGTGTGTGCACTACTGTGTCCTCGGTCTACGATCGCGCCAGTCCCAACTCACACTGTTACACACCTGACAACAGCTTTAGGTCAGATTTGGCCCTCAAATCCACAAGGCATCAGATGGCAAGCCACAGGCTGCTGCACCCAAAACGCCCTGTTCTTCAAGGTGTTTTGTACTTGTTTGCTATGCACTAGTAATAGCCCAAGGGGTGGGGAGAAGCTCCTGGAAGACTCCTGGAAGGTTTCACCCTGGTGGATTCTGCTTGCAATGAGAGGTCCTCGTCCCACCCCAGCAGTGCAGATCTCGAATGGGAGATGCAAGCGAGTGGGACAACAGAGAGAGAGATGGAGTTACCTGCGAGAGAGAACAGCAGGGAAGAGAATTGCAAGGATAAACTTTGGAGGGTTTGGGATATTTGTCCGGCTGCATGCAAACATTCTTGGGATCCTCAAAAAATTCTGGACCTGTCTCAGTAATTTTCTAAAGAAAAATGGAGGGGAAAATATATTTGGCATTGCTAGAATACCAGGTGGCTTCACTGTTTGGCAACCATCTGGTCTCAGTTTTCTCTCTGTTAATAGCACCAGCATCAAATGAGACAGAAATAGGAAATGTTAACTATTAAAATATACACAATTAGACAAATAAAAGCTACCATAAAGCAAAGGGAATCCAGCAAACGGACAGCAGTGTTAAATGCATGGCAACTCATTAAAAAGAAATTTAAAGGCAAAGCTATCCTGAATTATAACTAAATAGCAATTATTTTAATGCTTATAATATTACACATGGATTATGATATTTTTGCTAATGTTTTATCACTGTCCTCCTCTCCAGCTCCTCCACACGCCATATAGGAAAAGAGCTGCAGAAACAGCCAGAAATGTTCAAACTACAAAGAAGGCAACTCAACACAGAAGAGAAAAACTAGAGGAAGGAGGAAAACAGCAGTGAGGCCAGAGCTGTAGGTAACTACAAAGGACCCACATTTATTGATGTGTCATTTAAAATTAAATTAAAAAGAAACCATACTTGAATTTCACAATGGATTTTTTTTTTGTCAAAGATAGTGGTAACTGCACAAAGCACTTAAGATTATTCTGAAGTCTCATTGCTTCCAGATAGTTATTACTGCCCCAAACTAAGATGTTACTACTTTAAAATATTAAGCAAATGAAAGGCTAATTTTTCAGATGGGAGAGAGCAAAGACAATCTGCATGTTTATTTGCCTCCATGAAAGAAACTCTTGTTTGTACATATGCAGTAGGCAATTATGTGACATGTTGCTTTTGCACATGACTAACCTACATCCACTACATATCTAATTACAATTTTGCAGGCAAAAGTCTTTAAAGACTTTGGGGCAAAGTGCTTGCTTTTTATTTTAGAGATGAAATAAATGACCAAGTAGAAAGAGAAAAATAACAGCTACAGCAAGCAAATCTAACTTGAAAATTGAAGCAGAGAAGCAGTTCAGCAACCAGAGAACCTTATGGCCTCTGCCACTTGACTTCATGGTCTTATTCCAGCTGTCAGAGACAACAATAGATGAAGACACAGCGAGAAGATTGAATATTCTAAAAAAGTGCAAAAAAAAAGTTATGTCCCATAAATGCCAAAATGTATAATGTAATCATTGTCATAAAAGAATAGCATCCATTCATGTGCAGAAACTTATCATCACTATCATATTTTAAAAAAAATAAATCACAAGATTAAACACAAGTCTGCTGTGAGATAACTCTTGACTGGTAACTTGATTTTTATTTTTTTTTAAATGTCTTTTGAGTAACGTCTTCTTTTCATCTTCACTGCATTGGCCAAACGTGCTTTGCCCATTCCCACCTTCCAGCTACATTTCTGCCAGCTATATACTTTATCCTCTGAAATTATTAATTACTGGTAAATGCCACCTGAGGCTGTTATTAGTTCAAGCTAGTAAGAGAAGTCCTGCTGAACAGAAATTGAAGGACACACCTGGCGCAGAGTGAGAAAGAACTTCCGATAAACACCAGGAACCCTGAAAATACAGCAACACTGCCACAACGCTGCATTCCCGTGGCGTCCAAGGGGAATCCAGTTCAAACCTGGTATTGAGGGGTCTGCACTGGCATCTTTTATTGAACGCACAATGCAGTATTAATTGGAGCACCATGGCCTCAGTAGCCTACCTACTCCCTGATACCATGACAAAAAGAACCAAAGCGTGGAAACAGAAGTTAACAGGATACCAAGTTCCTCCCTCTTCTCAGCCATCCATTGCTGTGCTGAGTCAAGAATTCAAAATTCTAAGCACAGAAAATACATGACTAAGTGATGATGTGGAGAGCTCTTCAGAGAAAGAACTGAAAATGAGCTGAGAAAGCACTGCTGGTATAAGTCCTACATTTTGAACTAATCTCTTAAATTTCATTTCCATTTCCATTACTCTAACAGTCAATATAAAAGATTTTCCAGTTTTATGGGGTAAAAAATAGACATATATCTGTGCTGCTACGATTGTTAGCAAATATCTGAGGACTTAGAATTAAAGGCCGTATCTAAATTGTATTTTGGCAAGGATTTATAGAGAGTCATTTTGGTAACATGGAAATAATCAATACATATCAAAGGTGGATTGTTTTACTAAAACTCCCTATTGTGCACACTTAATCTCCTAGAATGTCTTGCTTGTAGTCTCTTTGGTATAACTACTAAAAGATTATGTGTAAAAAAATTCGAGTCTTTGCATAGTATTTTCATTTCCACTTCATTCTCCTGGAGCTGTTCAAGCCTGCCATTATTTTAAATGCTAAGGGTAATATGTAAAGAAATTAGGCAGGCAGAGTTGCAGGAACAAAAATGTTTGAGTTATTGCAAACGTATTTGTTACCAAGATGCAGAGTGTTACTACTGTGTTTTGGCTTAGGAAAGCCATCCTTGACTAGCTGAAATCGTTGCTTTTTTTAATTGCCAGCGGGTATTTATATCACAGTTCATCATAATCATCTACAACTGTCTCTATCTCTTTAAGAGTAAAAGGTATTAATTTAATTCTTCTTAGATTTATGTACAAATCAACACAAAACTTGCAATTTTGACTAGGATGTAAGGAAATCAGTTCAGCAAATATGGTAACTGTTCATAATTTCTGTTATTAAGCGTGGTGACTACATATAGTGGTGACTGTCCACGTAAACCTTTGCAGATGTCATAAAGCAGGCTGAGGAACCAGCCTGGTAGCACAACGGTTTTCTGTAACATTTCCCACATTTAAACCTTGAATTTAGAAACAAGCATATTCAAGAAAACTGTACCAGCTGGTGGAAGGAAAACACAAACAGATCATGTTCTGTTTTTATTTCAGATGGGTAGGTGGTGATCAAGCATCTTGTACTTTAGAGTTCTACAAGTCCTTGCCTACTAATTAAGTTCAGACACTGACCAGTGACACATTTCAGTTTGACCTCAGCCACCTAGTGCTCTGGAAAGAATGTACAGGGAAAAAGGTCAAACAAATTCCAACTTAATTTAACTACACCCTGAAATCCTCTGTGAACTCCATACCACATCTTACTTCTTTAAACATCAAAAAAAGCTTCAGCAGAGTCCAGAGAAACACCATCTTTCCCATGAAACTTTCTATGATTCCTTCAGCTTACACTAAGGCAATTCCATACGTATCGCGCAACCAAGACAGACTCAGTAAGCAATACAGGACACTATTCTTTCTCCTCAAGAAAAAACCAAAAACTACCCAAGCACAGTATATATTATCTGCTCGAAAGTGATATGCAGCCCTTAAAGTCTGCAGTGATTTTATTGAGAGTTCCATAACTAAATCCACATAAATCTGGAGTTTAGGTCAGCCCGTTCCTTTTACCATAGCGCGATGGAAGTGCCAGGTGCAATTCTAGCTGATTCAGCTGGAATTTCTGCCAGGAATTCAAGGGAGTGTACACAGCTACAGATGCTCAACCACATTTTGAATGGATGCAGTGTATGCTTTTCACGTGCTTAAGTTGCTCTGCCAGCCAGTGCAATGGAGACAGTGCCACAATGCCGAACTCACGCTTCCTGCTTCAAAGCAAATACTGTCAGATGTGCTATCTCCATCCATACAGGGATGCACAGGGACTCTAGATGAGGTTGAGAAAGGCTTCTCAGGCCCCTGCTGAGCCATCACTCATGTTACCAGCTGAACCTCCATGTGGAGAAAGCAGAAAGCAGGAGCAGAGTTTCCTCATAGATGCTTTTTTTTGCAACGCATTCTGAAGTACCATCTATTTATTCTTTTTTCTTTGCTGAAAACAATACAGTCACAGTGCAAAAGCCACACTTAAGAATGATAAAATTTCTTGTAATTTACTTATCCATTTCTAAGTCCTAAATGTACAGCTTAGAAATGCACATCTAATGCTCAGTCTTCCCTTATCACGCAGCAGAGAGCACTGATTACAGCATTAACTAATTATGTCTATGAAAGATATTCACCACTCAAAACTCAATGTTGTAACACTGCAAAGGGTCCAGAACCCTCCATAGTAAGTCAGAAACATTATTGACCATTTTTAATGCAAATTACAGCACAGACACATGAGAAACGGAGTGAATAATGCAAGGTGGATTTACCGCCACTGTTCTCCAGCCTTATCACAGTAGCGTACAAGTATCACACAATAATTAGCAAGAACACAGAACATGTTCTAAAAAGGTCTGTTTGCCACAATCCTTCAAAGTCCATTTTCAAGAGGTCTAAACATTTAAAGTTTTTTTCTTCTCAACTTCTTTCTCCTGCAGTCTCCTGCCTTTTCTTCTCTTTTTCATCTCCCTCCCCCCTAACCCACCAGCAGAGATGGAGCCTTTTTCTTTACGCTCATAATCAATCCTTCCCGAGCTGGATTCCACTGCATCTTGACATAACAATCAATTACTTTCCACAACCAAGGGTTTCCAGAGAAAAAGAGTCCAACATAAAGCTTTCCTTATTTGTTTTACAAAAGCAAACATGAACTTTTGAACAAAATTTTAGGGATGAAATCACTATGAGTTTGACGGATAACTATGTCATTTGAGCACATGCAAAATTCTTTTTAGAAAAGATCAGAGAAAAAGTTAAGAGACCATAAAGCGTGATAAGGGGGAAATGTAAAAATGAAGGATGAAGATTATTAATAGAAGACTAGAAACAAAAGGAAACGAAGTGAAAAAAATTAACAGAGTGGCAAGACAAAAAAATTTAATAGGAAATAAATAACAGATGGGCTACGTTCAGGATCTTCACAGCATCAGCCTCATTTACAAATACCTTTTTCCTTGTCTAATTCACAGCTTGGGCTTTTATTTGGTCATTCAAGATGACTTCCCCTCCACACACCACCTCACCACCACCACCCCCAACTGTAAAAGAAAGATAGAGGTAGTACTAAGATGGTAAATAGTTTAAAGAGTGTGAGATCCAAATCCCATGGATTCACCTACTCTTATGAAAATGCAAGTGCTAATATGTAGTTTCCTGGCAAAAGCTACTATCCATACACTGCCTGATACCAGCAGGATAAATCTGAAGTCACAAATGAGCATGTTTATAATGCTGAACTAGAAGACAGCACTACTGGCTTCCCTTTTCTTCCTACACATCAGCAAAAAGCCATCAGTGTGTTATTTCATAACTGCAAGACATTTTCTCACATATGTATTTTGTTACATCCTGAAACACAGGAGGTCAGTACTGCACTATCTTAAGAGTTTTCTAACATCAGCTGCCATAGAATTGAAAGAAAGTTTCCTTATTTTCAAACACATGGTCTGATATATTTCCCAGGAGGGAAGAAGGCAACAGTTAACCCTCTTCCTGGTTCTTTATTTCTATTTTATGACTAAAACCCTTTTTTTTTTTTTTTCTTTCAAAAAAATCTGGAGGCTTTAATCTGGAGGATTTTTTTCTTTTCTTCCTTTTTGAAACATTACATCTGTGAGCCTTACTGTTTTTAAGGGTCCCTGTATGATGATTGTGCTGCATCCACATAATTCAGATGCTTTAATCTGCTCTTCTTTTGACGAAGGACAGTATCTGATCTATTGTCCTGCCTTAGTTTTATATTTTAAAATGACAAGACAAATGTTTATAGCATATATTGCTTATACAAACATGTGACTGCCTTCTAATCATTTTGCCACAATTTTTGCTTTTAGTTTTTCCTGTTATCCCACATAAAGTCACACTTTTGCATACGTCCTACAATAAATGCTGATCATATTTCGAAGAAAAAGATCAACACAAGGGAATTTTTTCACATGACACTCTCAATGAACTCCAGTGAACTCCTCCTCCCACTCCTGACAGTATTTGTCTGATGGTTTTTGTTGCATTCACAATGTGTGCCCCTTGAACATTGCTATCAGGAACCACAATACAAAAATCAATATACATCTATCAATATCAGGAATATATTCTTATTGCCTCTTTCAAAAATTCAAAAATGAACCTTTTTAAAGCATCATTCAAGCAATCTCCCTTCAAATTAAACAGCTCCAAAAATTTAACGTAAACAGTAACAGAAAAATATACACCTACAACATAAGTCCTAGGAGAGCTTGTATCCTACTTAAGCTTTCAAATTAGACTATTTTACAAGGCAGAAAGAAACTCACTACTGTTTAAACACAATATATTTCAACCCAAAATGACCCTGTCCCTGAGGAATATCTGCTAAATTCAAGAAACGCTTGGCTAAAAGCAACTAAACAGTATCACAAACAGCACTTTCATTGTTAGATCGTGCTTATTGGATATTATTCTTCTAGTGCGTTAAAAATAAGACAATTGTCCTCATTTTAGAGATCACAGAACGAACACAGGAAGAGAAACTAAGCACCCCAGTTACCAACGCAGTGATGAGCAGACTTTAGAAGATGTTGATTCATATCAAGTGTGCTGTTTACTGAATCATATTTCCTTTTCAGTTCTGGGAATGTCATTTGTTTCAAAATTCCCTGGAATCTATGTAATAGTATCTCACATATTTATTACATTTCAGCTGTGTTCAGTACATTATTTTAAAAAAAAAAAAAAGAGTCTTCAAACCAATGATCCTTGTTGCCATGAAGAATCATTACAAAGCAGGTTGGAGACATCTGGTTCAACCTTCTGTTGAAAGCATGGCCTTGGACCAGGGTATCCAGGGTCCTGTCAAGACAAATTCTAGATTTTTCCAGCAGAGGAGATTTCACCACTTCTCTGGGCAACTTACTCCAATGAATGATTGTTCGCATGTTGAAGACATTTTTTTCTTACACCCAAGACTAGCAACTATTCCGATTGCCTCTTCTACCACCATGCAACTTTGTAAAGCGAGAACCTCCATATGCCTTGTCTGTAGCTGTCTTTTTAGTTGTTGGAAGACTGTGATTAGATTTCCCCTTAGCCTTCTCCAGGCTGAGAAAGCTCAGTTCCTTCAGTCCTACTTCAGATGTCAAGTTCTCCAGCCCTCTTATCATCTTTGTGGCTGTACTGGGATCTGGCTGGGATGAAGTTATTTTTCTTCACAGCAGTTGGTATGGTGCTGCGTTTTACATCTGTGACCAAAATAATGCTGATAACATATTAATGTCTTAGTTGTTGCTGAACAGCATTTGCACATCATCACAGTCTTCTCTGTTTCTCATTCTGCGGCCTCAGTGAACAGATTGGGGGTACGCAAGAGGTTGGGAGGGGACACAGCCAGGCAGATGACCCGAGCTAACCAAAGAGATATCGCATGCCATTTAACATCACGCTCAGCAATAAAAAGGAGAGAAGGGGTGTTTAGGTAGGTTAGCCATGCTTTTGGGGAGGAACTCTCTGGGCATTATCTACCCATGGAAGGTGGTGGGTAGATTGCTTTTGTATCACTTGTTTTCCTTTCTTTCTCTCTTTGTTCTTTGACTTCTTCACTTATTAAACTATTTTTATCTCAACAGGTTTTCTTGCTTTCCTCTTCCCTCATCCCACTGGGGATGGAGGGGGGAACTGAGGCTGTGTGCTGCTTAGCTGTGTAGCAGAATTAACCCACAACAATTGCCTTTCACTGAATCCTCTCCAAGAAATGCTCCAAATATCTTCCAGCACTGAACAATAAGCTCAAATTTTGCAGGAAACACTTTACACCACTTCACTACCTCTGCACAAGCTGAAGACCTTCTGCATTAGCTCTGATATTATAAAACTATGCAAGCACACACAAGACAATCACATATAATGTCATATTAAAGCAATTATCCATATTTTGTAGGCTGCTGTTGTAACCAACAGTCTGCCATTGTGGTGAGTTGACTCTGGCTGGACATCAGGTGCCCACCAAGCTGCTCTATCACCCCCCTCCTCAGCATGACGGGGGCAGGGGGCGGGGAGAAAATAAGATGGGAAAAAAACCCTCCTAGGTCAAGATAAAGGTAGTTTAATAAAGCAAAGGACCATGCGTGGAAGCAGAAGGAAAACCAAAAGATGTATTCTCTACTTCCCATCAGCAGGAGATGTCCGGCCACTTTCCAGGAAGCAGGGCTTCAGTACACATAGCAGTTGCTCCGGAAGACAATTGTAAATAACGAATGCTCCCCAGCTCCTCCTTTCTCTTAGCTTCCATTGCTGAGCAGACATCCCATGGTATGGAATATCCCTTTGGTCAGTTTGGGTCAGCTGTCCTGGTTGTGTTCCCTCCCAAGATCTTGCCCACCCCCAGCCTACTGGTGAGAGGGGGTGTTCGAGAGACAGCCTTGGTGTGTGCCGGCACTGCTCAGGAGTAGCCAAAACCCTGGTGTGTTACCAACACCTTGCTGGTTACCAATACACGGCACAGCACTGTGAGGGCTGCTGTGGGGAAAGTGAACCCCATCTCGGCCAAACTTGAAACATCTGCGCAGCATATTGGCACACTGAGGGCCAGGCATAGCCCATACTGTACGGCTGCAGCTAAATTTCCATCCCAAGCTATACAGCTGGAATGCTTGCTTAGGGAAACTTGTTCCTAATATCTCCTCCTGAGCAGATGAACAGCATTTGGATACAGCCATCAACTCTCCCAAGCACAACTGCCCCCCTACACAGGCCTTTTAAAAAATTATTGACCAGTATATAAACAGCTACAGAACACTCTGCAGAGAACATACTAGTCATGTCATAAGATCCATCACAGAGTTTTTCGCAAGCCATTTTCAGCTTCTATGATAGTTCAGAAGTGTGACAAAGTTTAATGCATTTGGTCTAAGTATTCAACTAAACCAAATTTTAATTGCTAAATAAGCCATGTTTATTCTCAACCTTGCTTATCCTGAAATGATTATGTGGGCTTCACATTTGCCAAATCAGGAAAAAAAAAAAAAGAGGAAAAAAAAGAGGGGAAAAAAAGCCATATTCCATAGAATTGCGTAAATTCTTCTTCAGCTTCAATTCTTTGCCTTTCCATCAAAAAAATGTATTATGAATTTCGTATAGCTTATTATTCAATGGAGAGATGGCTGGGAGGATTGCAGAGAGCAATAGCAGTAAGGGCAGGGTATTTGTTTTAAGACATCACCTATCCCAAGCATAATACTCGATTTTATGAAAAAAATGACACTGGCTTTTATGTGCTAGTTATTTTAGTTCTAATTTTTTTACTTCTAATTAACTAAATCTTTGCCAAGAAAGGTTGGACCAGGTCCCTTCCAACCTGGGATTCTATGATTCTATGAAACCCAGGGGCCAACTTGTATCAAAATTATGGAATAAAACAGAGTTCGTAATGGAATTGGTTTGGTGGGGTTTTTTTTATTATTTCTGAATGGCAACCTTAGGGCAGAATATGTTTTTCAAAAACCTGTTACACGACCAAAAAGGACAGCTGGTAGAATACAAGCAAAGAAACACAATCTTTATTAGTTTCCTCTTTCCATTTCCCTAAATTTACATCATATAAAATGAATACCTTAAGGCATCTGGCTCCTGCAGCTTACAGTTTCCTGTAACTAAGTGTCTCAACAGAAAAGTAAAAGGTAGCCTAAGCTGAAAAGTAGGTCATCTACATAGATTGTCGTAGTCCTGCCATTAGGTCATAGACTGCGTATTTGGCTGCTCTACATACAGCATTTCTCCTTCCTACCTGAAAGCTGAAGCTCTGGAAAGTTACAGGCATCCAGGCGTTAATCGGTTTGTGTTCCTGTGACTGGAGAGATTCCAATAAAAGAAATTCAGATACCACCTTGGACTGGATGGAGAGAGGCCTTGGAAAGATGCACAGCAATTAAAGAGGATCACATTTTGGCTTTGGAGATAAATTTAACTCACTTCAGAAGTGGAAGTTTCCCAAAGACAGGCAAAGGGTGAGAATATGGATAGGAAGAAGTGCTCCTACTTCTGATTCGCTGTTGTTATCTTCACAAGTAACAGGAAGCAATGAAAAGATGGTGCCTGAAACTAGGGAACCGAAGTCTAATAAACTTTGGGGCAAGGTGGTCTCAATTGTTTCTCACCAAGTCTTAGATCAGGTGCAAAAACATGAGGATAAATTATAGCAGAGAATGAAAAGAGTGCCATTATTTGGTGTTCAGATGAAGTAGACAGGGGTGGCACAAAAATCTCAAAATGTCTCAAAATAGCCTTTTGCCTCTTAATCTTGGCAACAGCCAAGAGTTATTTAGCATATACTCACCAGGGGCTTTAGGATTTTAGTGGGATCTGGACAGTGATCATGCCAAAGCAATGGGCAGAGCTAGCATAAAGGATGTGGGCAAGAAGGTAGCCTGCTTTCTAAGGGCTACCCAACCAAGCCTGAGAGAAAACTGGATGTCCAAGGAACACGGGGTTAGCTCTGGCACTACAAACAGAATTGAAGGGGGAGCCTTCTGAAAGAAAGATTAGGACTGGGCTTGTAATGCAGCCACACATGGGAACTGTCAGCAAAACTACTTCCATGGAAGAAAAGGTATCAGGGGCATTCTGAAAATACAGCAGTTAGTGATCTTTCACTTGCACTGGATTTTTGGAAGGGCTGCTTTTTCCAGCTTTTTGACTCCTTGCAACAGCTCAAAAGGATCAAAGCAAGATGCTGTGCTGGCTCCAGCAGCCATTGGGACAATGGCAGCTGCTTCAAAGAAGGAGAAACTTAAGTTATATTAGAATGTCAGGAGAGCTCTAAAGGTCCCATTGAACCATTAGAAAACAGGAGAATGGTATTCAAAAAGCATTCTATGACTTTAGACTCTTTACACAGTTGACAAAGGGTGACCTTTAGCATAAGAAAGATTCTATCCTCAATTTATAACATATTAACTTCCCCTGCATGTACAGGTGGGTTATTGGCAGTGTAATAATAATGTGGCATTATTGGATAAACTTCAGCATGTGTTACTCTATACTTTGTAAAAAGTGTTTTCATTTGCACTAATTCACAAAATTCAGTAATTGACAATAGGTTGTGCCCAACATTAGCGTAAATTAGCAAGGTTCCACTTAATTTTCTTTAATTACTGGCCTGGAAAGGATGATACGTACACTGAGAGATAATTAGCTAAGTGGTATTAACCATTTTTTTGTGTGTGAAAATCTCCAATCATTCAACTAGACACTGACTCAGGCATTTCCTTTTGAGATAGATGTTCCCAATGAACCCCATTAGCTCCCCAAAGCTGCAGAGTAACAGCTGGAAATCAGTGTAGGCAACACTCAAAGAAAAATGGGCTGGAACAGGAGCAGCTATTCCCTTCTGAATTGGGCTGCCTCATACTAATTGAGAACAACTTCACTGGGCTGACAGAGCCTGTAGTTCCAACATGATAAAAATGATGTTTACAGTCCCCAGGGTACTGAATAGAAGTCTGCCTTCATGCATAGGAAACACATTAGTAATTGCATCAGTTGTGAAAAACAGCTGCCTGACCACCCCACACACAGACCAAAAATACTGGACGGGGGCTGTTAGTTCAGAAAGAGTAAGAACAGCCACACAGTCAAATAGAAAATATACACAAATGACCAGCACTGGACAGAGCAGCACACAAGCAGGCAATGCTATGGTAACGGAAATCATATTTAATTGAAAGAGAGGTAAGAAAGAACTAGGGCAATAACCTCTGTTTTTCAAGAGCACACATTCCTACCATAATCGAAATATACACAAAGCAAACACCCTTAAGACATAATATGATTCAGTAATTTGTTTCCAAATCAGAGTCAGGACAGTTGTTAATATTTGTTTCATTTCTGCTGCAAAGAACACATGCCTCAAAGAAGAAAAGCCTGGTAAGTAAAGGAAGATAGGATTGATACAAACCAATTTTAAGTCACATGTCTCTTTCTGGTCTGCTCCTTCAAACAAAATATCAAACAGGAAATACATTTTCCCAGCCTTTCCCTTCCGAGGTGAAATATCTGTCTTTTCCCTTAGACAGACAACATCTCGCCACCGCTGTTGTAGCTCATTACCAAGGTAGTAACAACAGCCGGCTATTCAACCATTTACATAGCGAACATGAATCAGCCTGGTGAGCACAATGAACCTCAGCCATCAATTCAGTACGGAAACAGAGTTTGCAAATGAATAATTTACTGCCGTCATCCCAACGACTACAAAGGGGCAACGGTCTACTTATTTGTAAAGCAACATTACTGATAAATGTCCAGTTTAAACCCTGGTATTATATTTGCTAACTTTTTTCCCCTCAAAGTACTATTTCAGTGTAAAGCTACATATTATTTTTACATGTTTAAAAAGATTTATTGTTTTTTTCCTTACAATACTAGTATTTACTATTTGATAGCCGACTGGCACAACAATGACTATTTACTTGACTTCTTTGGTACTGTATTTCTGAGAGAGTTGTAATAACATCAGCATACAAATGGGGGGAAAAAACTTCTAGTAAACCAAAAAGGCAATAATATGAAGACGTTCCTACATGATGTTTGGATTTTGGCCACTTAACTATGATTCCAAGTAAAGACTTTTGCAGCCAATTTATTTACAGACCCAATGTCTGCATTGCTGTATAGAGCCCCACAGAGAGATATCCAAGATACTGAAGCACTGCTGTTTAACTGTCTTTGCTCTACAAACTGCTCAGCTGAATAAATTCACTTAGCTGAGGACCCATGCCACAGCAGCAGCTATACGGCATCCAGTTCCCAAGCAGCTAGAGAGGACTGCGCCGTGCGGAGGAAGTTCCTGCTGTGACTTTACACTGTCAGCTCGTTTCAGTAAAGGAGTATTTTCCTTTGATTTCAGTAAAATTCCACGTTCTAATTCCCATCATCAGAGATGCACCCAAAGTTTTGAAGCAGAGGGAAATGAATGAAAAATTAAAACCACATTATTTTTAAATAAAATATGAGTTTCCTTCAGCATATGTTAGAAACCAAATTGACTATTACTGAAACACTCCTTTCGAGCCAAAAAACTTCTCTGTTTTAACTATATTAGAGGCAAGATTTATAGATACTAATAATAACTCACTGGACTAACATCTTTCAGGCTTACACAATTTACGGAGTCAAAGAAACATTTGCTAAGAATGAACTAAATTATCTTATTTATTTTATATTGTAATTATTTAAAGTGGAGAAAACTAAATTTCATTTAACACGCTTGACTGAGTCCTACAAGTTCTGTTTGCCAGACTATTATTTCTCCCATTGTCAGTGCTCTGTCTTAAATCTCAATTTTCCATAACAAAGCATATGGGTGACCTTAAAATTAAATTAATACATTTATTAAAGAAATTTAATTTCCATGCTGAAAACACTAGAGTTCCCATTGACAGCAAAAGCTATCATCTCCAATACCAAAACCTAGTTTTAACTAAATTGGGAGAGAGAGGAAATTGTGGAGATAAAATAATTTTGTACAAGTTGAGAACCTGGTTCAGTGTGTTTAAGGAGGAACTCATAATGCTGTTGCTTTGAGGTTTGCTCACCAGAAAAGAGAACTTAACTGTCTGAAATGTGTATTTTTTCTCTATTTCTGTTGGACATAAGAAGTGAGATAAGAGAAGGTGTCTGGAAGACGTCGGTATTCAGAGTGAGTGGGAAATCGCTAAGCCTTTCTGGACTCTTGAACAGAGTTCAGTGAAATGTTTCCATAAATATTTTAAATCAAAATCTAAAAAAAAAAAAGGAGGAGAACTCAGAAACATTTTATGCGCCAACTTTAATTCTTAATATTTTTTCACTTGCATTTTTTTCCTATTCATTTTTAAAATGTTAAGTACTCAAATTCAAATAGCATTTTTTTCAACTTTTGAACTTCCACTGTTTTCAACTTCTGGGCCAACATTTCTGGAAAAAAAAAATCCATGCAAAACAATTCAGTGTTTTGAATTTGTCATTTCTAGCATATCAAAAAAATTAGTCATTCACAAATCAGCCTTTCGACCAACCAGACAGGTCTGGAATAAGTGGAATAAGTGTAAATCCAGTGATTAGTTGCCAGTTTTTTGATACGTTTTAAAATATACCTAATTTCTTAGCCTATGTCTTCTTCCTGATTATCTGGGTAGTCACACTAAAATCAGCACTTTGTGCTTTGGTAATATTGGACTCTGTAACAGCAGATCTTAAATACTTCTGCCCATGTAAAGCTTACAAGAGCAGACAAAAATCCATTCAGACTCATAATCAGAAAATTAAACAAACTGGTTTCTCAGAAGGGTATTAAAACAAAAATTTTAACTACTAGAATTGTTCACTATTGATGAAAAAAAATCATATTCCTGTATTCTTTGCACATCAGATCTAGAGGTGGTCCTTTCATCAGGGAGATATAAAATCCAAATGGTTCCAGAGAGCTCAGTAACAAAATTAATGAAGTCCCCAATGTACATAAACTCTTAACTAGTAAAACACAATTTTCTTGAAAGTAGACAGAAGTAATGAATCAGAAACAAATGCTCCAGGAATTTATACTTATGTCAAATCATTTGCCATTAAACAGTCTAATGAAAAATTAAATAGAGAAGCATGCTAAGAACATTTATAAACATCTATTCCCCAGCTCACCAGAAGCAGGAGGGAATTCCCTTGGAAAGACGCCAAAATGCATATTTTTGCACATCCTATGCTTCTAGTGAAAATAAATACCTTCAATACCTATGGCCACCAGGAAGTTCATCCTTTCTGAACAGAAGGAAGCAGCATAGGTAAAGCATTTTAAAAAAAAGAGGTTTTGGTGAGACCCCTCTACATGTTTCCTTTCATAGAATCACAGAATGGTTAGGGTTGGAAGGGACCTCCAAGGTCATCTAATTCCAACCACCTGCCATGGACAGGGACACCCTTCAGTACACCAGGTTACCCAAAGCGTCATCCAACCTGGCCTTGAACACTTCCAGGGATGGGGCCTTCACAGCTTCTCTGGGCAACCTGTTCCAGTGCCTCACCACCCTCACAATGAAGAATTTCTTCCTAACATCTAATCTAAATCTCCCCTCTCTTAGTTTAAACCCATTCCCTCTTGTCCTATCACTCCCTGCCCTTGTAACTAGTCCCTCTCCAGCTTTCCTGTAGGCCACCTTTAGGTATTCGAAGGCTGGAATTAGGTCTCCCTGGAGCCTTCTCTTGGGGCTGAACAACCCCAACTCCCTCAGCCTGTCCTCTTAGCAGAGGTGCTCCAGCCCTCTGACCAACTTTGTGGCCCTCCTCTGGACTCGCTCCAGCAGCTCTGGGAACAAGAACTTTCTATAGGGTGCTATAAAATGACCAGCACAACTTCTGACAAGTTGCTGGTTGAGGATAGCAGATGTGCCCTTCACTAGAATTCTGATGTGCCCTAGCTCGCTCCAGTCTTTTTTCTTACATTTGAATCCCATGTCCTGCAAAGCCAAATTTGTTCTGGTTATCATGTCATTCAGTATTCAAGCACTGCCTGCTACGTAACAAGTCATCAGATTATACCCTGCTTTAGTAGTCTTTATCCAAGGCAGCCATGTGACATTTCATTCATAGTTAATGGGCAGAAACAGGTATTTTTAAGGGCACTGTTCATATAATCTATTTTAGATTTTCTGATCCATCCAGGTCACATTACATCCCAGATGGCAGAAGAATACTGCCCTGTGGCTTTGGCATCTACAAAAACAGAGGGAATTTTAAAAGTTTTCACCTACTAATTTCATCCGCCATCAATACATGTGTATGTTTGCAATTATAACTCATTCAGAGCACAGGGGTGACAGAACTGCAGTTCGGAAAGACAGCTCTCAGCACAGCTGGGTGCTCTGCTTAGCGCAGCTCTCCATGTGCTGAAAGCTTCCCTAACATCTGACTCTACCTGAACTTAGGCTCTACCTCCTATATTACCATCAGTCCTCCCTTTTTGCCTGCTCTCCACAGCCCCTCCACTTCTCTGCTCAGCAGCTGCTGACCCATTGAGCTCTGCCATCTCCGGTGCTGTGCCCTGCTGACAACCTTGCAAGGTGGCAGCTCCAATTTTCATTGGTATCACTCATTTCAAAATATTCCAATTCCTGCACACTGAATTCACATATTATCATGAGAACCTGGCAGTCCAGACTGCAAAGCAGAACTAAGTTGAAGTAAAAGCAAAGGCGAAAAGCAAGAGCTGGGTTTAAGGCTGTAAAATGGGATGAGAGATTGGGAAAGGATGGAATTTAACTGAAGGAGTGACTTAAGTTTAAAAGGATGGAAATGGAAGAGTAGCTTCTGTTGCACTAGCTGATGGAGACATCAGCTACAGTATCACGAGATTCCAGTGCTCATTTTATTCCATAAGGAATATGGAATACAATAATACTAAGGAATTCCAGCTCAGGCTGGTGCCAAAGGTCACCATGTTCGCAAGGTATGGTACAAACAACATAAGGGTATACAAGCTAGCAGTGTTGCAGAAAACCACTACTCAAGTCAAATACATCATCATTTGATTTTTTTATTCTCCTCTTATGCAGTGGAGGATCAAAATATTTTCCTTTGATCAAAACAAGCCAAGTATCCCACCACTCATTTATCTCAATTTACCTCACATTCCAGCCTCACCACCTGGGCACTGGAGCATCCCGTCCTCAACACACTTATCTTTTTTACTCCCTTCTTGACAGGGCTGAGCAACTTGCACCATTCTTCTGACCTTGTTTCCACATTATATCAACAATTCATTTACATTTTCTTACACTGGAAAAATGAGCACAGCTTTTGATATGGAAGTGGTAGCTTCATTCACATTTGTATCTTTTCTTCTAAAGTTTTAAAGCAATTTCTCTACACTTCCAGAAAACAAACAAACAAACAAACAATTTATGTTAATTTTACCAAGTAAAATTATTTTCTTTCAAGTGAAATTCAACTATTTTTAATTCACAAGAGATTAACAAATTAATATACTATACAGAAATGTTTAAATATAACTGAACTGTTTCTATAAATACAAAATATCTAAATTTTTTCATTGATATCAAATTAGTATTTTTAATTTGGGTTTCTGATTTGGTTATTCAGTGCCAAAGTAACAGAAGAGGCAGTGGCAACAGATTTAATTTTTTTTCACTTTTTTGCCTTTTTTTTTATTAAAACAGCTTATGTATTTTGCCCTTCAAAATTTACAGTCTAATAAGCTACTGGAAAAAATAAAACTGTTCTGCAGACAGATTCTAACACTAAATCTTTGCCAAACCAAAACAAAAAATCTTTACCAAACCAAAACAAAAAATAGGTTTCCACCAATTATCTTCAAAGCTTGAACATTCGGTGCAACGAAAGCATTTAGTATTTTCTTTCACTCACTCTGTTTTGGGCAAGGTTAAACATTATACTAATCCTACTTTTTTTCCTTTCTCTTTCTTTCCTGACCCTTTCACTTGAAAGCCCATCAACATAATCTCCTGCAAGCATAGCACTACCTGACAAACTATCACCCCAAATAGACCTCAATCCATCCTGCGAGGCAGCAGTTACAAGAAATCATTGAACTCTGAATGGTCCCTGCACCATCTGAGAATAAATCAGGAGGACAATATATTTCTTGGATCTAAAACAGCCCCATCAATAAGTAACCTAAGCATCAGGAAAATGACCAGCTAAAATGCTGACGAACACTCATGGCCTTTTATTGGGGTCAAGGGGTAGGACTGCCCAGGAATCCTCCTGCCTTTCTTCTTCTTCCAAATACTTTGAAAGGCCTAATATCATGCGATTTCTGATTCATGTGTTGTTTTGGCCTTGCACCACCAGGCGAGCCAAGGCCAGTTTCTCCTCTCTCCTTCTCACAGCCACGCTCGGTATACTGCAAGTGCTCTTTAAGGCACCATGAGCAGACAGCTCAGACTACAGACAGTCAGAAATTGTTGAGAACTGAAAAACAAAGTCAAAGAGACAGAGAGGCAGAGAGAAACATCCAGAAAGCTTCAAACTGCAAAAAAGTGTCTCTTGCTGGAGCAAAGCCCTTCTGCAGCTATGCAAAATCCGGAAGCCAGCAGGCTACATTTTGTGGGGGAACACAGGGGGAGGAGAGAGACATTCTCTTTATTCAGTTTTTAATTTCTTCACTAAGGCTAAAGCTTGCTCGCTCTCTCGTTTGCTTAAAGCTTCTATTTTGTAAGACCTCCAATTAAGAGAATGTGACACTCTCACCAGGCTTGGATTTTTCCTATTAAGCAGCTTTGCTGGTCATTTTGTTAAGACCACCTCCAGAACAAATGCTGACTGAAAACAGAATTAATAATGGCTTTCAAGGGCACTACTCAGTTGCCAGTGCACACAATGGGGACAGCTTTGTTTTACTCAAAGCAAAGATACACATCTGGACAGACTTTTTTTGTTACACTCGGAAAAAAGCCAAAAAGGTAAAGAAATTCAGCCACTCTCAACTATTATATAGAAATTTTTAACAATTTAAAATACTTTAGCAGTTTCAATTAACTGCTAAACAAAATGCATACTCATAAAGGCGCTTCAAAAGCAGACTTACATCATAGTGAATCACATAGGAGAAGTCTGTAGGTAAAACAACATTTTCCTTTCGTCAAGATAGATCTAAAGAATGCATGCATTCTATGAAAAAATAACTGCATCAAATCAAAAGAAATATAATCATGCTCACAGAAATTCTGTTCTCTAATTCTACACTCCCATCGCAATAGAAATACGCCACAAGTTTACTGCATGCCAGGAAAAAATATTCAACTACAGGACAAACTAACTATGGATTTGAGGCAGCTTCCAGAGGTATGTTAGAGGAAGATTTGATCTCTCAATCTATTGCTAAACTCAAATATATGTTAAAACTTTCAATTTGCTTTCTCCTTTGAAAGGCAACCATGGATATCTGCAAATCAACACAACACTGCAAGCAATGATCCCTCTCAAGAATCCCTTGAACTAGAAGAACTGACAGGTTGAGAACTAATGTCCAAAGGTAAAAGTGGCTCATCCTTGTGGAATAAAACTTTACAGAGGGATAAGGACCAAATTCAAAACATTTTCAAAGAACCAATACAATTAGGAGAAATATAGTCATTTATCATATTCTTTCAACACATTAATGTAAGGCCATGAGAATAAGGACAAGAAAAAATGAAGAGAAAAATTAACCTTGCCTCTAGAAATTCTCAGTCCAGAACCTCTGAAGTTTGTTAAGAAATTGCCACAGATGAACATAAAAATTGGTTTCATTATAACAAGATGGATGACTAGCTTAGTTCCTTGGTGAGAAACAGGTCAGTACTTCTGAAAAGATATGAGCTTAACATGAGGAACTAAATGGAAGCCATTAATTGTCACAATGTGAAATGCCAAATGGGTTAATCCAATGCTTTGATGTACGAAGAATTCATTGTTATATTCTCACACTGGAAAAGAAAATGTTGAGCTTTTACTTTGGATGAAAGGATATTAACAAAAATACTCATACGCCACTTTCAAATTATTAAATATGCCAGCCAGTACAATTTTCTGGGGGAAAAAAAAGATAATTTATCCCTGCCACTACACAAATGGAAGTCTAGGGAAAAGACTGAGAACTTCCTGAAAGAAGACACTAGCAACATCAAGAAAATAAAACAAGTTCTCCTAACTCAGTGCACTGGCCAAAAAACACGCTCCTGAAAATTCCTTTTTTACATCCCAGGGTGAATGCTCCTTGGCTATCCTTCCTTTTAATGCTGACATGACCAATACTCTACACTGGATCAGACTCGTCAGCCACCGAGTCAAGTTTCCTCTTGGTGATCACAATAAGTACGAAGTGTTTCAGGAAAAAACGGCGGTGTCAGCAATAGGAAGTGAGACGACATGGACCCCTTTTGATTAAATGTGGCAGATTCCAAAAGAGGCAGATCTGAAGCCCAGAAAGGAAAGGAAGAGTGATGTGATCTCATTTTCTGGCTTTGACAGACTTCCTTGGTGCAAATAGTCTGCTAAATAGGAGAGGGCAAGGGAACGAACTCAGTACTAGCACATCACTACCCCACTCTGCTGAGCGTGTTTCCCAGCTCTGCTGTACTGCTGTCACCAAGGCAAGACCCCCGTAGCTCAGCACCTACTCCGGTCAAGGGAGCACTCCTGAAAGGCAGGAGGGACATGGCTGCACCAGTTTTGCCCCCTTTGACCTGCACAGCCATTGCACACAACCAAGAGGACACTGGCCCCGCAAACTCCCCACGTGCCATCAACTTTCACGGACACTCAGTTTCGCACTTCACAAGTGCCACTCAGACAGGCTGGTATGCAGCATTATCTCAAACACTATTAACTGGAATAGATATATACATGTGTGCATATCTCCATTATAAGCAGAGCAGCCATACACAGTGTGGACATAAGGTAGTATGCACTACTTGTCTTTGGGATCAGGAATTTCTTCTTGGCCATTTTGTACTTAGCAGTACAGATATGTCCTCGGCATCTGATTTGCAGTCCCTGGATGCCTCACTTCCTAACAATTGTTCTGTTCTTGTTCTTCATCTTAAATTCTCTACAACTGAGTGCATTTTTCCTTCGTGTGGGTTTAAATGCCATGCAGTAAGGCAACAAAAATGTAACGAACAAGAATCACAGCATCCAGTTTCCTGCAACAGATTTGCACAGACCACCCATTAAAAAGTATCTAATTCCAAAAATAAACAGCAGAAAGAAGCTCAAGGGAATCAGAAGATAAACCTGACAAGACATGAAAAAGCACATACATGTTAGTATGGCCCAAGCTCGGTGAATGTTCCCCATTCCTTCCCCACTCAGGAAAAAAAAAGGATTTTTTTTAAAGATTAGAATATAAGATATAAAGTCATTTTTTAATTGTAGACATTCTGATAACATTTACATTATTAAGCTAGTATTTTTATTATTTTTTCCTCTAAAAAGTTCTAGATATTTCAGTACTAATGTTGATGCAGTTAAGAATTCCACAACTCAACTTGCAAATAACAGCTATGAATTCTGTGGCTCTCTTTTGTCCCCTTTCTATTACTGCTGGTTGTATAAGTCAAGGTAGTCTGAATCATTTCCAGTTGTATTGATCCTAAGATTTTCTATTAAGGATATCCTACTTGCTGTACATTGATTCAATGTCATAAGAAAGTCTATAAAAATGGTTTTGCTCAATAAGTACTCTATTTAATAATCATGACCACTCTGCCCTCATCCTACCACAAAAACTACCTATATTTCACAGAAATGTATTATCCCTTCACTTTTTGCCGTTAAACATTATATGCATCTGAAATAGACATCTGAAAGAGAAAACATACAACCTTTCTTTCCTTGTCAACAACCAATATGCTAGAAAAAAATGATCTCATTATGTTCATCTATTTTGCATCCTACTTCTGAGTCTTGGCACTGGGAGGGGTGATTTTCCTCCTGCGACTGTGTATTTTATAGACTTCATAATTTTTTGGCCAGCAGGAATGGTTTGCATCGCTTGCTTCTAAGTCTCTGCAGACGCTATTATGCTTCCTTAAACGTAGTTCAGCTCTGCTTCTCCCCTACCAAATTACATCAGGTTTTCAAATCACTACGGATATTAACCACAGGTCAAGTACTAATTAAAAAATAAAAAAACCCCACACCCAAAAACCTGGTACTTTTACTTTTGTGCCATCAACGGTGAAAAGCTGAAAAGTCAGACAGGTCAACATTTTCCATAGATGCTCACGTGTGGGTCTGCCTAAAGTTTCCTCTGAATGTTGGGCAAGTATTCATCTTTGCTTCTTCCATCCTTATCTTTGTGGATTTTTTTGCAGAGAAGTGAAGAAACAGTACTACAGTCTGAAGCAGTCGTTTTGCTCAGGCACTGAAACCTGTAATTGTGCCCTCAGATATAAATGCAGATACACATATTAACAGGTTCAGAAAAAAGGAAAAGAGTGTACTGCTTTTATCTACGTGGCTTAACCTACAGATTTTCAAGGTGTCATCTGGTCCAAAAGAAAACAGGTGAAAGAAGAGTCAACATCATAAGAAAAAATAGTTATTTTTATAAACAAGTAAAACCAAAAAAATTACTATTATCCCGACCCCCTTTATACAAGTAACTTTGTTACACTGACCAGTACATTACCATTAGAAGTTAGTTTAAAATATGTATAATAATACAGGCCAATGATATTAGATTAAGAAAAAAACATGTAGGATATGCAGCCAGTACCAGGAATCAGATTTAAGACTTAAGCCTTAACAACTTAAAGCTAAAGCAAACCGTTCTTCTTTTCTATTTCTATTTCAAAATGTAGTCCATAATCATATGTTATATCCCAGCAGAAGATTTGTATTTCCTCCTGTGAAAACAAAGAATTTCAGGATGCTAAAAATGTATCAGTAAAACAAAAATAAGTCAATGTATTCCACAAAGGAACTCCCTCTCTGCCTCCCAATCTATTCATCAGCTATTACAGTCCTATACACTGTATGGTGTCTTTGCTTCACTTTATGGTGTCTCCTGACCACAGAGTTAGAACTTATTTATCTCCAAGTGCTGGTCCAGCCTCTGTGAGTGTGATGAGTAACAGACAGGAAAGGAGAGAAATCGCTACTGTCACATCCTGAATCTTGCAGTAACTGCAGGAAGAAAAAAAAAAACCACCAGAAATGGTGTAGATAAATGGTAGCACAGTAAAAAGAGCCAGTCCAGTGCAGTCAGGGTGCAGACAGAATCCCTCGCATACTCGGCAAGATAACAATCAGAAGAAGTGACAACCATTTTCCCAGAAGACTGAAATCCATTCTGACTCCTGCACTCCACTTGAGCTTTGTATTATTCACATCAAGAATGATTTTTATGCCTTTGACTCATGCAGATAAAACAAGTCTTTTAAATAGTCTTCAGAGGGGAAGAAGGAACAAATTACGAGCTGAAAAAGATCACATTTAGTAGGTGAGCATGATTTACAAAATGCTATTGTGCAGGGGCTCACAGAGGAGCAAGGCAGAACTTCCTGCAGGCAATCTGGGTTTATTTTAATGCACAAACTCAATCAGCTACTCCAGGACTTTTCACTCACAAGTAATAGCAAGAAGATGACTGAGAAGCCTGCACTCTTTTCATTCTCTCACCCCTCTCTTCATACACATATGGTGGATTGGGTTCAGATCCTTGGACAACTGGAGAGAGGAGCAGATAAACAGTCAGCACCTGATGGCTAGCTGAAAAATCCCACCTTTGCATTCTGTTCCACCATCCTCTGGCACAACTTACAAAATCACCTGTAAAGCTATAACCAGGCCTCTCTGCTTCCTATTCCACATTTCTTCCTCCTTTCGTCAGCTGAAGGAGGATATTTTTACCTCTGCCTCTAGCTCCAAGTTCTGTTTTCTCCATAACTTCTCCAATGAGCTCACTCAGGGTACCCCAGGAAAACCATTAAATGTCTGCTTTAGTAATAAATCCAGCATTTCATTCCCCTATAGCACTCACTGTGGCAGTCCATTCCAAAGACTTCATAAAAGCAGAGCATATAAACTGAAAAAGCTTTTAACAAATCAAGAAAAACTGCTAATAAAAAGAATCTGCCTGGAAGTTTGCTAACACGTGCTACTGGCACAGAGAGGCAAAGAGAAAGCGGCAAGAAAGAAGATGGCAGAAATGGTCAAAAAGAACCTGAGGAATGACAGGACAGAGAGGAATCGCAGAATCTGAGAACAGCTGAAGTTGGAGGGGAACTCTGGAGATCATCTGGTGCATCACCTTACTCAAAACACAGTCAGCTACAGCAGATTGCTCAGGACTGTGCCCAGTCCTCTTCTGAAAATCCCTGCAGACGGACACTCCACAACCACTACAGGCAACCTGTGCCTAGGTTCAGTTGTCCTCACATAGGAAAGGTTTTTCCATACATACAAACAGAATTTTCTGTATTTCAGTTTACGCTCATTGTCTCTTGTGCTTTCACAGGGAACCACTAAGCAGAGTCTGTCTATTCTCCAACCTGAACAGAGAGGATATGGCCATCCTAGAGGCAGACATAAGGATTTTTTATTCCCTTTTCTGAGGTTCACTCTCTTCCAAAAGCTCAATATTACAATAGTTAGATATTAGAGAAAAAATCTTCTCTATGAGGGTGATGAGGCACCAGAACAGTTGTCCAGAGAAGTTGTGGATGCCCCGTCCCTGGAAGTGTTCAAGGCCAGGCTGGATGGGGCTTTGAGCAATCTGATCTAGTGGAGGGTGTCCCTGTCCATGGCAGAGGGGTTGGAACTACATGATCTTTAAGGTCCCCTCCAACCCAAACCATTCTATGATTCTATAATCACATTATTCTGGTGAAAGTTGGTAGGTAAAGATACAAACACAAGCAGTTTCTAGGAAAGTAAGGACTCTTAAAATACTAGACTGTTAGGTAATAGCCTGATTCAGTTGGGTATGTTTCATAAGAAAAGATGGTACTTGAAAATCAACGTTTTATGAACTCTGTTTAACAAGAAAAACTGCAAGTATGTTTCTTCCAACAGTAAACCACCCCATACACTTTCAGTTATCCAAGCTGCTGTAAGAGAAGTGCAAGAAAAGTATTTTATCCCATCTTAAAAGGAACATTTGGGAGTTTCCAAGGACAGCAGCCTTAGGCTGCGTCACCAGAGATTGGGACAGGAAGGGAGTAGGACGGTATCAGTGATTTTGTATCAATTTCTCCAAGACTTACTGGAAAGCAGATTTCCTCAGGAAGTGTTGGAGTATGAGAACCCACCTTAAACACCAGCCCTCCATTGAATCTGACAGTTCAATATCCTTCCTGTCAAGAACTGCTGCAGAACATCCACTGGCATTGCTGCTTTTGATTTACACAGCATTGCCACGGACAAGAACCAAAGGCCATAGAGCAATTTACACTGTTATAAAGTTACAGAGATCAGTAGCTAAGGAACAGCAAGGCAATTCCCAAGTAAACACAGGCGAGACGAGCATATCCATAACTTCTGTAGTTGAGTTCATCTACGAGAGGCAAGTACATGCAGCAAGTATCCATTGTATGCTATGCAGTAAAAGAATGCACTAACCTCCAACAAAGTAGACAGGGATTTTTCATCAGAGAGGCATAAAGGAAAAGTTCAAAACAGGGGATCACTGTCTATGCTCTTTATTTAGAGGATGAAAGACCTTAAAACTAATTTTTCTTCAGTTGGGAGGCACACTGAACTGGGGACTTTTCCAGAATGCAAAATCAAACTTAACAGCCTCTCCTAAAATGCATTTGTGTCTCCATCAAACTACAGAGCTGAATGAAAGCCCATGGAAGCAAAAGGTTAAAGGAGGGAAAAGCTCTGAAATTATATTGTATAGAATGAGAATATTCTCTGGAAAGCTTTTAAATGTTGCCCTTTGACTTCTTAACAACATAATTTTTCAAGCGTTCTAAAGAGCAATCTATTTTCTATTGACTCCTCCAGAAAACAGTATTTTGGTATTGTTTGTTTTGCTCTTGTCATGGTATGTCAACATGACAGCTTGGCACCTGATGCTGACCTTAATGGATTCGTGATAGAAGACCCAGCACTTCAACTTAAAACGCTGTCAATTGATGCTTAAATGAAAATCAAAACAACAAATTTACAAAAACATGTCTTTTAGCTCATACAATATTTAATGCCATTCCCTTTACTAATTCCTCCTGCTTTGCTGAGTAAGATAAATAATAGTTGTAAAGCCATGGATTTTGAAAAGACGCTTGGAGTCCTGCAGTTAAACACAGGGCTGTGCCTCTTCAGAACTAAAGCATTAAAGATGTTTACCTAGAAACTAGAAAGCAGCTATTACTGTAGAAAAGCATTTCTTCTTCCTCAGAAGTTAACATAATTTTTACATTACCTAACACAGAATTCATTCAATCCCAAATTGTCTCTGCATTGGCAGCAGGCTCAAGCTGTTCTGATGAATACTGGCAGGTAGTAATAATGTGATTCTATCCAACCAAGCCTGGTTCCATGTGAAAGGCTTTTCTTGAACCGTGTACACACTTCTTTCTACTGCACAGCACTGAAATAGCATGAGACCCAAACAATGGCAAATTATGTATCATGCATTTGTTTCGGTTGGGAGGCTTTCAACTTTCTCTGAACTGATAGGATGATGGGCTAGACAGCAAATACAGCTGGTTCAGGATGGCAATTTCTCTGTCCTTATATTCTTCTGAATACTACAGAAACTATCCAGAATCTACAGTTTTGTTTTATGACAACTTTTCAACTGAATTATAAAAAGTCCCTGGAATTTTTATTTCAGCATTGAAACAACTTACAGGCTACTTGATGAAGTCTTGATGTGATGAATCAAGACCAAGGAAGCAAATGATGATCAGAAACATTAAGGCCTTTCTTCTTCCAAGTAAGTGAGTTTGTGCCCTTATAATTTAGAACTGCATTTGTGTCAACTGCAAATCTTCTACTGCCTAATAACCTTGAAAAAAAGGCACATTGTACCAATTAAGGGTTTCTCTCCACTTCCAAGTTTTGGGTAGATCCTTATCTAACATTTCATGCCAGTGCATCGTGAATAGTTGCAGCAAGTTTATACATAAGCAAACTCCCAAGTTTCTCATTGGCAGTGCTTATCCAGTCCTAGAATACTAAATCCTCTGTTTACAAACAGAACAATATCGGAACAAATTTCCTCACACTTCCAAAGTGCTATGCCAGCATGTTTCAAAAAGGTTAGGGAAAGACATTTCTCTTACAGGCTCTACAAATAGAGCTCCTTGGGTTAGTTAACATTTAGCCAAGACAGACAACTGATACAGGTGAGTTTGGAACACGTGAACTGAACTTGAGATGTATCAAGCCCATCACGTACTGGGATAGTGCACAGTCATAAACCAGTCTTAACTCAAACTGATCACTACCATTTGACCCCTACACCTCCCTGACAGTTCTCAACAGCCCCTAGTCCCTCAGAAGTATTATTACAATAACCATGGAGAAAGCAGACTGCTTTAAGACAAGGTACGTTTCCTAAGTGAAATTTTGGTCTGTCTGAATTAGAAAAAGAAATTTTCATCTGTCTCTCTTACAGGAGAGTTGTCCTCTCTCAACACCCAAACAGGATTCCTCCCATACATACTTTTCTTAACCAACTTCAAAGAAGCTCTCCAGTTGAAGACTCCCTGCCTACAGAAATCAGCCCCATTAAAATCTGTCCTTTGCCAGTACTTCAAAAAATATGGCTTTGGAGGCTTCCCCAAGGACCTTTTAGATTAAGTCTTGTGATTCACATGAGTTAAGGTATAGAACTGTGAGCACTCTTTATATCAGCTCCCAAGACAGGTGATATAGCTGTAAAGAAGTCAGCCAGTGTCTCTTCCACTCTGCCTATCACCAGAGAGCTGTGACTCATCTAGCTGAATTAGACTCATCTAGCTGAATCCTTATGAAGTCCCAGTGGGCAAACTCACCCATGATGTAAGTGATATCCAGGGGGTAAGCAGACAGAGGTAGCCATGGGCCAAGCATACACCTGATTGCTTTAAGTTTTGGCCTGAGATCTGTATATGGCCATGTGCATGTGGGTACATGCACAGATACACAAGACAATCCAATGAAAAACTGATAGAAAGAGGAGTAAAATTTTATTATTTTCCTAAACCCCAACATTTTCTATCAAACCATTAAAAAATGCTGGGCTCAAAGTTTATATTCTTTTAAACAGACCTGTGAAAAGTATCATTTACAAGTTCCTCTTAACTCTGTGACAGAATGGTACACAGAACCACTGAACTACAAGAAAATCAAGCAACTCCACTCTAAAATTCACTGAAGTCAAGAGATGTACATTCCACAAACTCTCCTCTTTCCAGATGGCAGAATCTGGATAAAAGAATTTCTCTAAGTTTTGTAATCAATAACTGTAATGGCAAAAGGTAAAGAATTTTTAAAAACGTGTATCATGCTAAATATCTGTGCTAGTATTTCTCTTAGCACTCCTTTGATTTTACCCATTAACCTACAGAGACGTTTCCAAAAAAGAAAGTTCTTGTTTCCTACTGTCTGTTTTCCACAACAGGTTTTTATTATATTAATTGACAACAATAATCCTCACTATATCATAAGACATTGCAACTAAATCTAGAATAAAACCACAATAGTAAAAAAAAAAAAAAATCACAAAATAAAATGCAATCAAATATTATCCATTGTTTCACATAGCCAGGTCACTTCTAATGTTGCATAAAATCAAACAATAGGAAAAGGGAGGGGGGGAAGGCGAGTTGTCCAGATATGAAGGAATTCATGTCGATAAGAACTGTATGTTATGGACTACCTAGTAACAATAGCAACAAACATCATGTCTGGGTCACCTAAGTCTTTGTTACCGTTTTCTTTTTTTTTCCCTTTTTCTCTTTACATTTTAATTTCAGTGCATTTCTTACTAACCTACATAAGTTTTAATTGGTAACACATTTATCACAACTGGCTTACAGTTGTAAGTTACTCCATATATGAGTTCACACAGGACATAACAGATCCACAAACGGATCATTCAGTCAGCTCAGTGTCAACAAGTATTAAAGCCTTCTAAATGTTTGCTAATGACAAATTAATTGTTTGCTAATCAGACAGCTATTTTATGATTAAATTTGATGCAAGCTAACAACGACAGTTTGTCTAAGGCAAGTGAACCCTTTGGGTTGAGCTATAACATTTCAAACACTAAAAACTAATCAGATACTTTGCACACTGTTGAAAATTAAGGATTTCAGTGATGTCAATGGACTTACAATAGTATAGTAATTAGTATAAGTGAGATCAGAAATAAAACCCCGACTTTTGCAGTTATACCAACCTACAAATATTTTTACAATTAAATTAGAGTGCAACAATGTATCAGTAGGAAGAAATATTAATACTACTTGGAAAAACTACAGAGAAGTGGACTATAGGTCTAATAGTAATGAGACAAAAGAATTATTTGATTTACCTGACTTTGCAATTCACTTTGTTGCTTCAGTCGAAGATTTTCTGGTGTATCAGCCACTGTAGTGAAGGACTGCTTTGGGTAATGTCTAGAACAAGAAGCACAAAGCCGAATAGTAAATATTTAGACATGCCAGAAAGTCAAATGCATCCCAGCACTCTTTCCTACAGCACACAGAGCTCCTTCAGAGTTTACTGGGATTATGTTAGAATTATTTACTCTAAAAATAATGTCAGTCATGCCTTGCCAAAACAACATGAACAGGTTCCTGCAACGAGTCTAAATCCCACCCATTCATCCTGCCCACTGACTGCAGAGACCAACCGGCCAAAAATTGTTTTCAATAGAGTGAACAAAACTATGTTTAACGGCATTGTCTTGGAATAGTCATGTGCTGAATAAAGACTAAACTGAAATCTCTTAAAATAGGAGTGTTTTGCAGAAACTGAAAAGTTGGATGAATGAGTACAGCTGGAGTAGCATGGTGTATTAAATCCATTAGTGCGGAAACCAGAAGGATCAAGGCAGGTATGTTCCAGGTACAGAAAGGTCAAATACTTTAACGGTAAATGTGTCAATGCAGTGCTGTAATATCTAGTACCAAAGGCTGTAGTGGCTCAACTGCAATCAGGCATCTCTCTTTTCATGTGAAATTTTACACCTCTACAATATGCTCCTACTATTTGTTTTTACTTTTTATAGACAACTTTAATAGTCAAATCCTACTCATTTTCTGAACCGTGATAAATTCATTTTCATGGATTTATCCTGCAACTTTACAGCCAAACATAAAGCTCTATTATACGAAAGACCACAAAAAGAAGGAAATAACAAAGCTGAACAGGCTATTCCAAAATAGATGTATTATTATGAGTCAGCAACACTATTGAGAAACTGAATCTTACTAATTATTTTCCAGCATCTTCAGTCTCAAAACAAAAAATTTATCTTATGACCACATGAGGCACTCACACTTTCAGTTACCACACACAGCTTCCCATGTGCTTCCCAAAAGCCAGCCATGTCCTGGGCTGCATCAAAAATGTGTGGCCAGCAGGTCGAGAGAGGGGATTCTCCACCTCTACTCCACTCTCATGAGACCCCACCTGCAGCACTGCATCCAGCTTTGGGGTCCCCAGTACAGGAAAGACATGGAGCTGCTGGAGCAAGTCCAGAGGAGGGCCACAAAGTTGATCAGAGGGATGGAGCACCTCTCCTATAAGGACAGGCTGAGGGAGTTGGGATTGTACTGCCTGGAGAAGGCTCCAGGGAGACCTAATTGCGGCCTTCCAGAACCTAAAGGGGCCTACAGGAAAGCTGGAGAGGAGCTGTTTATCAGGAAGTGTAGTGATAGGAACAAGGGGGAATGGGTTTAAACTAAAAGAGGGGAGATTTAGATTAAATATGAGGAGGAAATTCTTCATTGTGAGGGTGGTGAGACACTGGAACAGGTTGCCCAGAAAAGCTGTGGATGCCCCATCCCTGGAAGTGTTCCAGGCCAGGTTGGATGGGGCTTTGGGCAACCTGGGTCTAGTGGAGGGTGTCCCTGCCCGTGGCAGGGAGGTTTGAACTACACGATCTTTGAGGTCCCTTCCAATCCAAACCATTCTATGATTCTATGACTCTGTGTCTGCCAGCTACCCCATTTGTGTCTCTAACACATGAGAAGTAAAAGATGACAGGTATATGCAGCTTTTTAGACCCAATAACATTTGCAGCATAATGTCTACAGAGGAAGTAAGTGGTAAGTAACTGTCTGAAGGTTGAGGCTAAGTAGTATTACACACTTCCACGTTCATACTCCAGGCTCTCTCTAATGTGTTCTTTCAACAACTCGTTCAGTTGTTATATCTCCTCATCTACTTCTGTGCTTTGTAAAGATTATATGTTTTCATTCAAAACTGTATTTTGTTAGATTTTATTTTCTGCTTACGAGTTTTATTTCCATTGAGTGTATGGTTTCAGTCAAAAACAGTCCATTTTTGTAACAAAAAAAAGTATAAAAAATTAAAGATTTTTAGCTAAAAGCTGATGTTTCCTGTTCAGAAACGCAACAGTAATACTTGACAAGAGGCTGCCTGGATTTCACACAGTCCACTCTCTGCTATGGGCCTGATCCCCTCCCGCACCAAGCATCTTCCATTGCCAGACATCTACACAGCAACATGATGGAGTAGACTGATGCATCAAGAGGCTGTGGAACATCCCCTCATTTATGGCATCACTACACAGGGAAAACAGACAAGAAATATGGGACAGCCTGGGGATTTCAGGTGCCCAAGGTCTTACTGATATCTGCACAGAAGTAGCAAAGATGCAACACCTCAAAGAAGGGAAGTTTTTCCTGACAACAGTGTAAGAGATATCCAAAGTTAGATACTGGCAGACAGAGGCATAATGCCACTGTAAGTTTAAAAACTTATGGTGAAATACTTTCCCACCCATTATGTTAGGCACCTGTCTAGGATAGCTCACCTCACGGAAAACTAGAAAAAAAATTTCTAGGCATGATGCCCTCCAGCCTATCCTTTTGTAGTTACAGCCAAGTCCTCCCTAGTCCCACCTAAACCACAGACAGTCCCACAGAAACCACTGAGAGTGTTCCATATGCCTAAGGAGGCTGCTGTCTTTCTTCCTCCCTTTTCAAACTAGGTGTTCCTCCACCATCACCCCCCTTACAGCCAGACGAATGGCTTAGCCACAACTCCAGTAATCCACAGGGAGACAGAACTAGACTTTGCTCAGAAGACATCAACTGGAATCAGCCCTTGCATGAAGCAGATGGTATCAACCAGCATCTTGGGACAGGCAGATACTACCAGAAGGGCTTCTTTCTTTTTTTTTTTCTTTATTTCACCTCTTCTATCTCATCCTTCCTCCTTCTATGTAGAGGAGAAAAATCAATGCCAGACTAGCCACAAGAAGGGTCATAAGCCGTGTTTGGAAAGCAGTAATGGACAGATGGGGAAGGCAACAAGCCACCTCACAGCCAGGGCCTGCTGATATCCAAGGCAGATTGATGAACGGTTCATAATCCACACCTTACAGAAGAGCAGCCTTTCAGATAGCAGCCATGAGATATCCTTGGATAACTCTAGATAACAGAATCCCTGCCCCTAAAAAAATCAGCTGCCACACATACAGTTCAAAAATTATGTCATGCACATGTTGAATGTCAAAAGCATTCCCATAAATTTTCACAGCGCTGCTTTTCACCACAGTTATGTATCGTGACCCTGGCACTATGATCACAGCTATCACCCATACTCATGCCTTTTAACATGGAGAGCACAGAGCAGGAGTCAGCGCAGACGGGTTGTTTGGCCTAGACCCCTTGTGAGACGTGAGGACAGCACTGAGGCAGGTGTCGCAGTCACAGCCCTCGGGGACCCTGACAACAGCAGCAGCAGACAGCAGGTCTCTGTAAACCCGGGCTTCCAAATTAAACCTCTCTGTGAAGCATAGAACCTTACACCTCATGTCGCTGTGATACACCAGCTTTTACTTTTGATCATTTGCACAAGAAATGGTTTCTTCCACCATTCACAAGTTCACAGGTATTTCAACAGCCAGAGCAAACCACTTATTTTAGAAGCAGTAGCTTCATACTTCAAGCAAAAAGGTATGCTTAGCCTTGAACAAGCAGTGTTTTATCATGCTTGAAATTACTATGTAAACTGATTATATCAATGAAAAGTATTTACACTTGACCATAGAAGTAAACAATACATGACAAGTGAAAAAAAACCTGCTGAAATTTAAATTGGCCTTTAAATGAATCATATTAACCATTTATCATGGTATTATGGTGATTAAAAAAAGAATCATTTAGCAAAATTAAATTAGCAGAGCATTTTACTGTGGATTGTCATTTTAACTGCAGCTGATTTATGAAACCACCCACATGGTATATCAAACCAGAAAGACATGGGTTTAGATACATCCCTTCTAATTTATGGAAATTCTTGCCTCAAATACATTAAAAGGACTAGTGTTAAATTTAAATCCTATCTTCAGCATTCACATTTGTTTTAAGCTTACTGATAGTATGTCTTCGGGATCATTAAAAATATTATTATTTAAGATATTATTAATAATATTGATATTTAGTATTAATATTTCATATTTAAGATATTAAACTATCTGAAAACTAAGATCATTGGATAATTTGACTGAAATAGAAGGCTGAAACACAAGTGTTAAAATCGTCAACTCTGTATTTTAACTATCAGTTTAATGTTATACCGCATTTCGTTACAATGTTCTGAATAACGATGAGTAACTGGATGGCAACAGCCTTTAAATTCAAAAGGTTGACAGTGCTATCATGGTCCCTGGTAATCTGATGCTCAGTTTCCCTTTTGTCCAAGATGATGTCTGAGAAAAAGCTGGGAATTGGTTAAAGAGGTTGATGTCATGTCAGCTATTTAATAGCAATGTCCAAAGGATTTTTTTCTGTTTGTTTTCAGTCTTTGTTAGCAGTCTAAGTCTACTCAGCAATATGTCTTACCACGCTAATGCTATTAGGATTAATCCTGTATAAAGATCTATCCAAGGAGTTCCAGAACAAATCAGGACACACAGTATGGTGTCTCTGCTGTGAGCTACTGTATTGCCTGCTTCAGCAGCACAGCTTGATTAACAAATCAAACCACAACTCAGTCTCTGGCTCCTTATGAGGAAACTCCTGCACTTCTGATATTTGGAAACAATATAAGTAAAAACTCCAAGAATTGAGGAAAGTACCTGAAAGTTTCCTAGCTTTTCCAATGACTAAACATGGGGATTTTCCCAAATACTTGTTTAGCTGTAAGGTTTTCATCAGCTTTTCCATGGTTTCAAACCAACAAAAGGAATACAAAACATGTTCTGAGAGATAATGGGATGAAGATTCAGCTTTCCATCTTTTGAAAAAGGTCAGATTCAAAGTCTTAGATAAATTCAAGCACATACTGAAAATAACTTGCTCATACCTCATTCCGACTTATCCAACATTTACAGTATGACTAAGAGATTTGTCTGTGTGTATGTGTTTTCTAACTGTAACATTACCTGTTCACAGTTAGAGAATTACAACCCCTGTCAGAATTACTAGATTTCTGTTGGGTTATCTGTCCCCTAGAATACTTACTCAATAAATTGCCTGCAACATAAAATTTGTGATGTCTTTTAACCAGAGAACTGCCACAAAATACACAAATCAAAATTACTCTCCTAAACAGAGGGACAGCTCCATCAAATCTTTTCATAATCCTGATTACCATCACTGGCTGTCATGTTAGGCTATATCTGTCCTCTACTAATTTTTATTTGTAATAATTGTTCTAATTAAAGCAAACCCTAAAAGATAAGGAGGTTAAAAAAAAAAAAAAGAAAATTAAAAAAAAATTTATTTTCAGTTGCAGTAATACAGAGTGGAAAAAAAAGAACCTAAAAACAACAAAATAAAATTAAACCAATCTTACAAGAACTATGAAACTCTGTAAAAGCTAGTTATGCTTTCATAACTAGCACTTCAGTATAGTGTACGCAGGAGTTTCAAAGTGAAATTAAATAGTGGATAATGATGTAGCCGTTTGGATGCAACCCAAGCTCCCAACAACTGATGGACACATAGGGAAGCTCCATCCCAGACCTGCAAGGGTCCAATCTGTTAATTGTGATCTGAGCCACAAACCAGAAACACAGAGGAGAAACACAGGAGATCTCCAATTAATTCTCATATAAAAGACATGAGATGAAATAATTTACCCAGGAAAAAGGTGACATGGTATTAAGTTGTGCTCAGCCAGGGAGTGTTTAAACTGGCAGCTTACCACTAGGTTTGAAGAGGCATGGGACTGCTTTCAACTCCTTACCTTGAAACCATGCCATTCACAGAAAGACATGCAAGATGCACAACAGCACAGAAAGAAGCAGCAGGAGGGAAATACTGCCCACAGCTGACTTCTTGCTTTGAAATTCTTGCTCAGTTGCACTTTCTGCTCAGAAGCTCCAAGAGCGATTTCTCTGGGTTTTCTGTTTTGTTTTGAACCTTCTGTGGAAGATCACTTATTTGCATTTGATGATAAAGGCTTTTGGAGGAGCAACAACCTAACTAGCGGATAACACAGCTTCGGTATGGCAGAACTCAGGCAATGAAGCGCACAAGGAAGATTTCACAGTTCTGCACAAACGACCTGAAGATGGCATTCTCTTTGGCTCCTGGTATCTACCCTGCTGTATGAAGAATAGATACTCTGGGTGCAGTTAGTTTGCTTGGAAAATATTTTTCCGTCTTTGTCTTCTATTGTTCAAGGGACTTACTTTTTCAGATATTTAATTTGTGTATCTGTACTTCTTACTTGAAGTTAAAGAGAAAGTTGCTCCCATATGCTAGCTAAACACAAGTTCCTGTTTGGGAGAAAATTCCCCTAGAGAGATGAGTTTGTATTGGTTTGGAGGAGATTTAGCAAACAGTAAGATCCGTGCAAAAAATTGTTACAAGCAAACATAGCCCAACCTCACCTGCTTGTTGGGGTAAGCCATAACATCCTCGCCCCTGGAGAGAGTGAAAGGCCATACAGCACACTATCACATGTTGCACATCATTGCGCTACCGGACTTGTAGTTGATACCTGTCTACAGAGCCCCATATCTGGGGCTTCCTACAAAAGCTAAGGTTAGGGACCATGTTAAATATTCCGACTGCATCTGGCCCCAAGACACAGGTTAGTGCACTGGTGTCCTCTGCTACAGGCTGAAAAATGAGCCATTTACTGAAAAATAGCAAGGCAGAAAATGATGTTAACATTTCAGATAAAACAACGTAAAAATTGAGTAGCTAATGCTAGTATTAAATTTCATCACTTTTGCCATTTTAAATTCCATACAGAAATCCTACTGTATCAAAATAGTGGAGTGGTTAGCTCTGCAAAAGTATGTCATACGATGAAGAACACCTGAAATCACAGAGAACTGGACTACATAGTAATCTTATAATCACTGGCAGAAGGGGCAGCTGTGTAAAATGGGTTTAGATAGAAGATCTGGAACCTACAGTTGCATATTTTAGAACTTAAAAAGCCAACTTATTTTTAAAAAGAAGTAAAATCTTGTAAATTTCCAATATTTTCATAGTCCATATCCAAGTGGCCAGTATTGACTAAGTTTTAGGGAAAAAAAAGCATACAGGTAACAACATTAATTACTTTGTACTTACAATACCAAGATGATCAAGAAACCTAATCCAAATACATTTTCAGATATCGGTCAGCAGATGAATGCGTTATGGGAATTTGCAATGCTGCCATACTGAGATTTATATTTCAACCAGCTCCCCAGAAAACTACTCTGAGCCGTGTCACTGAAACCAGAAGGACAAGTGCCGCCAGGCCACCACCAGCACTGTGTCATGCAGGCAGCCGGGCACATGCTGTAACCACTAAGGATTGCTATCTTCCTGCTACCTACCCTAAATTGTTTCAGAATTAAAAAAATCCTCCAGCTCTTAGATGTTATTCATATTTGTCCCATTCCTTATATTTTTCTTTTAACTCTTTTTTTTTTTTGTAATTTCATATTTGTTGTGTGTAGAAAGATACATTGTGAAGGACACAGGCGAGTCTTGCTTTTTGAGAAATTCAGGTCCAAATCTTTTCATTTTAAAGACTTGAAAAAATACAACAGAAGAGAGACACGGTGCATATTAAAGAAACTTATCATATAATGAAAAAGAATTGGTATAATACAGCTCTCAGTCAGGCGGCATCTGGATTTAGCAAAGAGATCAAAAAGAGTAAAATCCAAGCACCCTGGATGTCAAAAGTAGAACTGCCAGAATTTTCAGTGGAGTCAGGCATTCACTCTTTCAATAATTTACCTGTTCCTCAGCTATGGGACGCCAATGCTTGGGGGGAAAAAAAAATGAATGAGTAGCACACCAAGAACTACAGAGTAGCCCGAAGCTGTGCAGGAACCCATCGGCAGCACACTAATTGGCATTGACAACAGATAAAAAAGCGAGAGGCACTGCTGGAGGAGGATCCACAAAAGATGCACAGAAAGTTCAGGGCGACTTGGAAGGCAGAGGCAACTGCGGCAACACAAATTGATAAACAAAAATCTGACTGTAACAGCAAAATCTGTCGAAGAGCACAGCAAATCAATCACGAAGGGAGAAAACGCACACATATCTTACCATTTGCCACTGCTAGACTGCTCCCAGGATACTACCTAGTGAGTTCACCAAGAGCTCACCTGGGTTTATACATTATCTAAAAAAACCCATAGATGTTTAAGAAAACTGTGCTTTTAAATACTTTCAAGTGATTTTTTTATCCCTTCAATATCTTGTCCTCTTTTAAGAATGTCAGTGAGAGTACACAGAGTTATACCATAAAAGAACTATGTTTTGCATAGTCTAAATGCTTGGCCTGTCTATTTGAGCATAGTCCTGACATGCTACATGTATAGATATTTATCAAACCCTACAGTACAGGTTTGTTCAAGTTCTAGGTTTGACTGAGTATAATTCATGCATACAGCAGTGGCAAATTCTCTTACAAATTTCCTAAGTTTTCCAATTAATTATTCTACCAGCTTGAGATGAGTATCTCAAGCAGCACGACACTGAATTTATGCAAGTAATTTCTAAATTCCACTCTTACTTATAATATACTAAATGTGCTCTTCCTCCCCCCAAATTCTGAAATATTTTCAGGTAATAAGAACTTTTTTGCAAAAAAAAAAAAAAAAATAGTCATGCAAACGCTTTCTTTGCTTACCACAAGCCAGTATTTCTGCCCATGACTAACTCCAGGGGTTCCCATCTTACATACCGAGACTACCAAATCTTGCCGGGTTTACAGGTAAAAGTTTTGTAGTTTCCTTTCTTCTGAATACTGTACTTTCATCACCAGATTTCTAATCATAGGTATGTATACTTAAATCATGTCTGTAAGTCTTCCTTAGGTAATAAAACATACTTGTCTTCAATGAAATGTAGATTATATAGGAAGACTATACAGGTAACTTATTTAATCATTTCCTTACCAAAAGGAACACCATGTTACATTAAACTGCATCGTTACAAGTAATGTAGCTTAACCAAGGTTATTTCCCTCATGTTCCTACAGCACATCTAGCCTATCCCTACCCTTCATACACAGGAAGGAACTCTTAATAGAAAGTCACCATTATATCAGAGCAGTGTTATACCTCAGCCTGACACACTTAATTACGAACTCTTTCCATGCTTGTATAGCAAGTCAAGCTTTCTCATGACTGATGATGAGGAGAACGGTCCCCGCAAGGCAGCAGTTTAAGATATGCTAGAATGACCACCCTTAAATGTTAATCAAGGAGGACTGCAAAAGATATCATGGCATAACAAAGAAATAACATACGATAAAAACTACATTCATCATATGAACATTGGAAAAATATTGTTTCAGTACTGTGATAGCGTATTTACAAAGGAAAATTGTTGGGACAGTAAACACCACAACCCACCTGGAGTAGAATTTTGTACAGCCCTAAGCAACTGCAACTCTTGACAAGCAGATTGTAAATCAAGTTTGGTTACAGGCTCTACATCTAACTCTTGTCTTCTCTGTGCCCAAACATCTATCCTGTCAGGTAACTTGTCTAAACTCCTATTAGCAGAAACTAAAGCTACTTTGTGAATATCCAAGAGTCTTTGCATTCCTGCCTGGAATCAGGAGTCCCAGCCAACTGATGAACAAAAAGAAAATGGTTTCAGCCCTGAATTATTTTTTTTCTATGCATTGTTATTAATGTTATTAATGTTCTCTGCTACACAAGAATTGTGTTGTCATTCAAGACAAAGTCAAAGCGCTGTACACATGAAACACTCCAATTTCAGGTGTTCATTTTGTCATGCTGAGGAAATCTTGCCAGTAACCACTTCCTATAAACATATACTTAAGACCAGATCAGCTTCACAAACTCCTAGGCAATAGGAAGCACTCAGTATGGGGATTTAAATGCAACATCTAAATGGACATTTAAATGTAAAGCTTTCTGATACTAAGTCCATCCACAGGCAGAAGAGTGCAAAACTTGAATCTATTCTAATAAGACCTTATTCTCTGCTAATAACACCTTTTCTCTGCCAACAGAACTCTCACTCTAAAATTTTTAATGTCAAAAATCTGTGACAATAAAATCGGAGATCCAGAAAGAGTGATTATCTACTGCCTACTGCTTGTATTAAGTCTTCACCTTGTAAGAAAGTATTGACTGAGAGAGTATTCACTACTAAAAACTGAAATTCTCATTAAATCATTGAAAAACTGTTAGGCCACATATTGGTGGATCACAGTTGTGATAAAATTGGAGTGCAACTCAAGGAAGAAACCTAGTTATAATCCAAAAACCTGAGAAACTGACTATTGGATTAGATCTTCTTCTAGCTACCAGCTCCCATGTTTTCAGCTTCTTAACTCTTCTGCATAAGCTTACTGGCTTTTAATCATTATGCTTTTCTTTGTTTCTTTTGCAAAGCTATAAAGCCAAGCTATATGAGACAACTCATTGGTGCTTCTGAATTCCAAAGTCATCATTCAAAGACATGGCAAATACAACCAAGAAGACTCTAAAAAGCCACCTGGAAGAAAGAACATAAATAAGTTCTAGAAAGACTTCATATGTTCTTTTGACCTTCCAAAAACTACTATTTAGATGGCTAACAAGAGGTGGGAAATCTAAAAGCCTAAAGGCATCTGCTGAGCCATCAGACACTCTACAGAGCTTGAGTCATAACTGACTGACCTTCTCGGGAGCTGTGGGTGTCATCCTGGAGAGCTGAGCCATCTACTTTATGCACTACTCGCTTTAGAGAGACAGTTTCTGCAACTAACCATAGAAGCAGACCACAGATATTGTAACTTGGCCACTATTAAAAAATGGGGGGGGAGACCAGAAGGAAGACGGAAACAATTTATCTCCAATGTCTTAATATTGCTACCTCTTTAACTCTAATTGTAGCATATTAAGCATTTGTCCTCTAAAACTGTGCCAACATCAGCAACTCCAAGCTAGCAGCAAAAAAGTAAATTAAACAGAGTTATGTTTACATGTCTGCTAGAGGAAAAAAAAGGAAAAGCTGTTTTTTTGCCAAGTGGAAAATGGCAAAATTAGTTGGGCAGAGACACCATTCTGCTTTTACATTTCTAACAGGGTTGGAAAATAATAGTATGTACAAACTCACAGTTGATAAAAAAAAAAAATCAGTATTTTCTTTTTCAGCCTCAAAAATAAAGAACTTGACCTGTTATTAGTACTACTTTTAAATTTTATTTATTTAGAAATTATTTCCTCTTTGGAAGCATTTCTAGTTTTTTTTTAATATAGTACAAGTTTAAAATCAGTTAATACTGTGAAGAAATACCTTGAGAAAGCATGGATTTGTATTTTTACATTAAATACAATATTTCTAATAATTTAAAAAATTTATTAGTTACTTGTTCACATATTGTAAATTAGTTACTTGTTCACATATTGTAAATTTTAAGCAGCTGTACCTGTAGAGCTTTATGAACTCTCTCCTTTAATGTATCTACTTGTATAAAATTAGTATTAATAGAACAAGAAAAAAAAAGTTATACCATGCAAGCATTTTATGAAAGATAATTTATGTTACTATACCATATAAGATTTCATATTACAATACACAAAATTATTGGACGATACATCCAGCTTTTGCTTGCAAATGAAGAATACTCAGTAAAGCCTGCTTTGGCCTACTCTGCTGAAGGTTAAGAATGTGTAAAAGCAAACACTGGTGTTTTTAATGTAAATCCTCGGCAAAAGTCAGTGTATTATTACATTAATTTAATACAGTTTCATGTGACACTACATAGGCTCCTCACAATGACCGACAGTTGTGATGTAGGAGGTAATACTTCATAGAAGATCCAGTCTATAAGGACCAAATTCTAAAGCCTATGTAATAAGATCAAACCACAGATTTTATTTCTTTTTATTTACCATGAAAAAGCAACAAAGAGGTAACATATTTTCACTAATACCCTGCAAACACCTCCAGAACTTCTGCATACATTATGCTCCTGCTCCTCATGGACTGTTTATTAATTATTTTGAATAGAATCAGGTGCAGTCGCCATTGCTAAGTAAATGCTCCATCAGTGTTGCTACAAAGGCTGTACTCTCCCCTCTTTGCTTTCTTGCTTTTCTCCCTGCTTGAAACTATACCACCGTGTACCTTCCCATTAAAGTATAGAGGTTGGCATCACAGCTCCTAGTACTTTCAATACTCAGGAGGATGAATGAACTTGAGGTAACTGAGAGAGCATGGTCTTTCTCATCACTGTCTTGGACACAGACCCTAAATTCTACCCAAACACTGTTTCAGAGACCAAAGCCACTGCCCTGGATGTCATTTGAGATGACTTCCACAAGTTTCCACAGAGAAAGTTACTCGAATAAGCAGGACTTGGAATTCCTGTCTGTTGATCTGCCCCTCTCAACAACTTCAGATCAAAAGGCAAAGGAACCTTTTCCATTTCCCCACCTGGACAGAGGAGAGGAGCTGCTGAATGGCTGCCAATATCCTAACCAACGAATCTTTTAAGATGTAAAATAGTCACAAACAAAACCTTGCTAGTCAAATAACATACAAGAAGAATGCAAACTATTCCAAGGCTAATTTACAAAGGTGGCCTTCCCAAAGCATAAACCAAGTATTTTAACTACAACAAAATGCAGAAGAAGTAATTTCCATGAGCTATGTGAAAATTCAGCCTATAAGAGCAGCTGCAATGACACACTGTTAGATGAAATATAATAAGATGAATTATGGGATAGATGTAGAAGAAAGGCAACCACTGAACTAATCGTGAAAAGACATGGGTTACGCATAAGATGAGAGGAAACGCTCGCGCTTCAAATCATGCAGCTTAGCCGTTAAATGGCATTTATACCGCAGGAACAGAGAAAAACCAAGAAGGCTATTCATAACCATGAAAAAAAAGAAAGTGAAACATCTAACTCTTTTCCTTATTCCTAAATGCTGCTGGTGACAAATCTGTCAGGTGTCATTTCCTGAGCGCCTGGCGTACCTACCTCTACCTTCCTTTAGCCTGTGGGGAATATGCTACATCTTCTATGGCCAGAGCCCTCAGGGGTCAACTGAAACCATTCAGAACAAAACCAAATACATATCTTTGAGTAAGAGATAAAAGGTAAGAGAAAAAAGGGATGGTAGGAAATGCAAAGTAAAATATTTGTAGCTGCTGTATTGAAGTTCACAATGACTTGAGGAAATATGTTCAGTGCTGCTAACTCATGAACACCTAAAACAAGTCCCATAATTGAAAAACTTATTTGCACTATAAGTGCATGCTCAGTACCATCTCTTTTCCCTGCTAGCATAAAAGAAAGTTAAACCATTAAATGGTCATCTTAAGAAGTTAATAAATCAACATTGCAAGACCGCAGAGGTTCCTTTAAACTGACAGGGTTTATTTCAGCTAGTAAACTAGTTTTTTGACAAAAATGTATTTTGTTCTGCTACTTCACTACAGTGTTAATGACTTTCCCTCCAAGTTTTATACCAATCACATACAGATTATTACTAACAAAATTATTTATAAAAAGCAAAAATAAAATACTTATAAAAATGAAGGAAAAAACAATTGGGAAATTATTTCATTATTTATATGCAACTTTAACTCAATTTACACAGAATCACTAACTTTTCTATTGGGAGTTAGATGATTTTTTTTACAGACTACGAATAATCTTCGCACACAGCGGGCCAGCCAACCCTGCCTGTTCACAGAAACAAGAAGTATGTTTCCACTGATTTCTTGCAATTTAGTGAGGAAGAAGCCTGAAGCTTCTGAAGCAGTTCAGTGACTAAAATCACCTGAGTGCCAGGCAACTCGCATCAAATCACTGGTAAAGCACATGGCTTCCTCTATGGAACTGTTGTAATTTACACTAAAATTTAGATTCCAAAAACTTGGTATTTTCTGTTTATTTCAGAAACTAAAATAATATTTTGAAGCTTAAAGAGCCGTATGCCTTCTGCCAAAACTGAACGGTGCTGCAAATGTCTCTTGGATATATAATTATAATTTCTTACTTGCATTGAGATTATTCCTGGGGGCTTCATATGGATGTTTACACTGACAGAAGCCTACTACCAGACAGGAGCACAGAGTTCCTTCCAGAAATAACTTTTAACACAAGAAAAACATAAAAACTGTTTCAACATTCAAACTAAAGCATTTTCAAGTGCTTAAAGCATTTCTTAAGCATTTGTTTAAAACTGCAAAAATTTACAACACACTCAAAACACATTGCTGAATTCTACAGAAGAGCTCAGCTGTGTCGTGCTTCCTCCTGCACCAGTACATGTGAGCCTTTGGCTGATAGAGGTCTGTTTTCATCAAAACTCACATATGAAGATTTCCAAGGTGTTTAGCATCATCACTTCTACCAAAATCAAGGTGAGGAAGACCCCACTTAAGAAAGCTTGAGGCATCTGTGGAGCAGAGCAGTGGCCAAGAACAGCAAAGGGAAAAACTTCTGCACACCATAGCCCACGTTTGCTGAGTATGTTATCCAACTGAAAACTAAAATATCTGGGTGACAGTTGTCCACACTCCATACTTGATGAAATCCATAGTTTTACTGAAATTCAAATGGTGAAAGGCTATAGCGGAGTCCAAAACAAGTACCTGGGGAAAAAAAAAGCAACTTTCCCAAGACATAATTTTTGGGGAATAAAAAGATGTCTTTGAAAAAAGTCAGAGGCATGCTAATTATCTGGCTTCATCCAAGTTATTAAAAACATAGAAGTTTTGCATTGCTCACCAGTGAAACACTAAATGTTCTATTTTGATGGGAAGTTGGATATATTATGAAAAATAGGTACTGGGAATACTGTCAGCAGAGCTGTTTAAAGAACAGAACTTCTGCTCTGTAAGAAATAAAATGGAACAGAGCATAGTTATTGTTGCTGCCCAGAATTTGAAATATATATATTTACATTTCCCATGCAAATACTTTTATGTCTTTTAAGCTGCTCTTTTTTTTTTTCCCCAAGTCTTTTAATATGTTTGTTAATGTCTTCTCATGCCTTTTAAGGTTCTTCCTTTTTTTATAAATGAAGTTGACACTTGGAGATCAATCTCCAGGTGCTTCTGGCTCAAAGACAGTGTCTAGTCCCCTGGATCACTGTAAGTTCTAAAAGATTGATGAGGTCCTGCCCTGAAAATATTCATGAGCATGGGAGCTAGAGCTTTGGCAAAAGATACATTTCTTCAGGTTGCCAGCTATGGATCCAGGCACCCAGACTTCAAGGCTACATCTGTGCTAGTAAATTAAAAAGCATCTAGCAACACTCTTTGGTACTGAGGCTAACTGGCATGGAGCAGTCCACACCAATACTGTTCAACTCTCCTGCTGTCCAAAAGGGTCACCACATCCAAACTGCCTGGGGAGAGCAGAAGTTAGCTTGGCCATGAACAGAGCCATACCCAGGAACTGACTGGGAGACAGTAACTAACATAGGTTAAAGCTACTGTGCCTGGCACCATTTTAGCAATTCAACAGTGTAGTGAACTGAGTTTCATGCCAATGTTTCATTTTATAGTACAGATGAAGCAAAGCAGTCCAAGCTAGAGTTGTTCTACCACTGGACTCGCAGCCTCTCCGCTCTCCAGGAAGAAACTTCAAGAACGACTTTTGCTCTAACACTTTAACAGCACAAGGTCTTCTGTGTGACTTTTCTGAACCTTCTTGCCTCTGTTTCTAAATTAGAGAACAACAGAAAACTTGAGGCTAGAAGGGAACTCTGAAAATTGTCAAAACACGGTCAACTAGAGCAAGCTGCTCGGGACTGTGCCCAGTCCTCTTCTGAATATTTCCAACGATGGACACTCCACAACTATGCTGGGCAACTTGTGTCTGTGTTCAACCACCCTCATACTGGAAAGTCACCTTCCCATTCAGCTTTGTGGCCTTTCACTTCACTCCAGTACGTCTCAGTACTCTACTCCATATGTGTTCCACCAGGGCTGAGCAGAGTCAAAAGATCACCTCCCTTGACTTTCTGGCAACACTCTTCTCAGCGTTCCTCCCCAGGGGCAGTACTTGACATTTCCCTTTGTTGCACTTCATGAGGATCCTGTCAGATCATTACTCCAGCCTGTGGAGGTTCCTCTGGGTGGCAGCACAACTCTCTGCTGTATTACCACTCTTCCCAGCCTTCTGCCATCTGCAAACTTGCTCAGGGTGCACTGTCCCATCACCAAGCTCATTAATGAGAGCATTAAATAATACTGGACCCAGTATCATCTCTTGGGGTACACCACTAGTGACTGGCCACCAGCAAGACTTTGTGTCACTGATCACAACCCTCTGAGCCTGGCAGTTTAGCCCGTTTTCAGTCCATCTCCATTTATCTAGCCCATACATCATCACTTTCTCTGTGACGACATTATGGGAGACAGTCAAAGCCGTACTAAAGTTGAGATAAACATACACACACAACCACAAACTTGGATTAGAAACCTCTGTATAAAACTAATCTTCCTTACAGAATGAAAACCATTAACATTTACATATTTTACATCAAGATTTTCAAAATTTCCAAATGAATTCTTTCTTTTTTTTCTTAGGGGTTAACTTTTCCAAGAACCAGAGAAGGTGATGTTTTTTTGTTTTGACCCTTGTCAACTGGCATACTGTCATGGGAATGGCAGACAAATTCCTCTTTCTTCTTAATTTAAAGTTAGGAGTAAATCAGTAATTTCCTTCTGTGTAATCCCATTGTCCACTGCAATTTTTTGAAAACCTCAAATAATCCAGAATTCCATTTGAAGGACAGATTAATGACTCATTCTCATGGTTTCCCTCTGCTTATACAATGTTTATGGTTTGATTTCACATGCATGATAATGATACAATGCACTTAAGAGCTATCAGGCTATACAATTCACTCATATAAACAACAGACAAAATGGCAGAGATTACAATAATAAGAACAATGTGCTTTTCAGAAACAGCTGTAGGTACCTACCCTTCTATTCACAACTCCTGGACTTTCTGAGACACTGCCACCTTTGTTCTCTGATGCCAGGATAAAAATTGAAAACATGGTTTAGAACCCTACCTTCCTATTAGTGGTTTAAATGAGAAAGAAAAAGAAACATTAATTTAATATTTAAACAGTCAATTTTTTTTATGGTTTCTAGTTTCTTGTCACTACTGTGCCTTAGTGATAAATTTCCTACCATTGAGACCTCTCTTACGCAAACCATGTAGTTTTTTCTCCCAAAAGCCAACAAGTGACAAGTAAGGTAAATGAGAAAAACACAGCTGGAAATGCTCATAATCAAAGTAAAACCAGTAGTGGGTTGAAGGTGAAATCGTTCCAGTGGCCAGCACTGCAGCCGGCCAGCAAAACACTACTCAAACTCTCTCACTGCCTTTCACTTCTCCTCCCCTTCTTCTGTTACTGGCCTCTTCTCAAATCCGTACCCTTAAAATTCTGCCTATTGCTTCTTGGCTGAAAGTGTTGTGAAGGAAACAATAAATGAACAAGGACTCTGACATGCTAGAAAAGGGTTCTGTTTCTGACAATAATACTTGCAAAAAGGACCAGCAGTACAGCTAAGCATGTGTACAATTCTCTCTATGTGGCGCTGCATACAACGACACCCTTGCATATGTCCCACCATAGGTTACTCCACCACCAGCCTGACAACAGATGGAGGCAGAAAGAGACATATCATGGTGGCATACTGATCACTACTAGAGAAGAAGGCTCAACCATCTGCCTCCTGCTACTTGCATGACAATGCAAGCCACAGTTTAAAACACCCTTATTTTGTCAGATAACCTTAGCCCTCTGCTCACACCCGGCATGGGGCAACACGGCTTCTCTTTACACAGGAGGATGCCTGGAGCTGTTTTACAGGAGCACAGCTAGCAGATTGTGGGAAGTGATTATCTCCCTCTGCGTAGCACTCATTAGACCACATCTACAATACTACAGCCAGCACTAGTCTTCCAATACCAGAAAGATCTATAAACTGGAATGAGATCAGCAAGGGCTACCAAGACGGTCAGGTGGCTGGAGCACTTGCCCTGTCAGAACAGGCTCAGGGAACAGGGCTTGTTCAGCTTGGGGAAGAGATGGTTTTGAAGAGACCTAACAGCAGCATTCCAACACTTGCAAGGAGTTGGAGCCAGGCTCTTTGCAGTGGTGCCTTGTGGGAACACAACAGAGAATGGGCATAAACTGAAAGAAGAAAGGTTCATACTGGATATAGGAGGAAACTCTTCCACCATGAGGACAGTCAAGCAGTGGAAAGGACTACCCGAAGCAGTAACACAAGCTCCATCCTTGGATGTTTTCAAGACGTGACTGGTCACAGCTGACTCTACTTTGAGCAGGACCTCCTGAGGACCCTTCGGTCTGCATTATCCTATGATCCTATGACAGCTTCCCTTCACATTTGTAAGGCTCTGTACAGATATCTTTGAACTGAGGTGGCTCTTATATTCAGAAGAACTTTAGACCCATGGTAAAATCTGTCTTACTTCTCTCTTGAACTAAGTGGAGAAAGTGCACCTGCTAGCACTGTACCCCAGCACACTGGAAAAGGAAATTTATATCAGAATAGGAAATGTACTGTACCTGTGCAGTAGCCCTCAGCAGGGTCTTCCCTGAGTTTCATTCAAGTCAAAGATGGGAATGCAACAACCAGGCCGAGCACAAAGAACAGGGTGCAGAAGTTAGGAGGTGCCAATACTCCAGCTATCATGATTTCATTTGTGAGGTGAGCAGTGAGAATTTATCCATGTATGTATTCATACATGAAACACATACATAAGCATGTGCTTCAAGCCTCCCAAGTAGGGTGAAGCTGAACAAAACAGATTTTGTGTAATGAAGAACAAGTTCAGTAAAGTGCTACAGCGTACTCATGCATTCCTGTGTCAGCTCAGTAGCCCTCAGTGGGAATCTTTTCAGCACACAGAGATGGGCTGGTAAAAACTTGGACTGAGCACAGAACAGGACATACAGGAAAAAAATTACAAGGTCCTTTGCAAAGTAATGGCTATTTTTTGTGCTTTCCCAGGCTACAGTAAGGAAGTATTCTCACGTCACTATTACCCTGATACTGAATAACCAGCCCTGTCCATTCATAGCGCATCCCTTTCTTACACCACTGCTGTGTCATACACATGCACACACATCTACTACAAAATACTCCACTGAGATCCCCACCAGTCCAAAAGCACTAGAAATGCAATTGCCTTTGAAGGAAGCAGCTGGTCCCGATGCCCAGGAGCAGCAGGAGCTGTCACCGCAACAGAAAGAAAGGGAACAACGGGGTCAGCATATGAAAGCGGACTGTCTGCTGTGACTGCAACGCAGTCCCAAGTAACTCCAAGACACACTTCAATGGGAACTCAGTACAGCTTCCACAGCTTTGCATCCCACTAAGTTGAACTTGGCTTAAGGCAGGGAAAGCCTGTTAAGACTTCTCACTGCAGTCTCCCTTGTAGATTACCGCCTGATGAAAGACCTCGTGGTACCAAAGTCTGAGAGCCTAAATCATTGGATACCAGCACAGCACCTTAGTTATCCCCTGTGGCACACACCCAAGGTACCAGCTAAGGACAAAACATTAGAAATAAGCAATAATGCAAAGACTAAGATGGTGACCAGTTAAAACAATTAGCTATTTCACTGAAAGACTTCTACAGTTATACTCTGCTTTGAATGTGGATCACAGACCTCTTGTAATTAAGAGGAAATTTTCATAACTTTGTATTTATTGACCTCTGCTGAGACAGAAAAAAAGTGATGCAGCAGAAATTAAAACACAGCACCACTTTCAAATGTAAAACCTGTATATGCAGCCAGAACTGCAAATGCAAAATTATTTCCTGTCTTTGGCCAATGTAACTTAAGTTCCACCAATTACTTTTCTATTTATTTTTCCACTGAGTCTGAGAGCATGGACCCAGTTAATGGACGCAGCTCAGAGATGCACACTCTTGCCAAACGTGACCTAATCCATATTAGCCTTAACTACAACTTTCAAGTTATAGCAGTTTTGTGTTTTCCATTTCCCTTCATTTGATTTGATGAGTTCAATTTGAGCTTTGTCTGTTTTAAAAGACAGATTTGACATAGATTAGAAAACTAACCTTTAACTGAGAGGTAGAACCACCTAAATTGAGAGTATGCAAGGAAATCTGGATGGGGAAAAAGGCTAGCACTATGATAAAGCATACAGTTGTATCTCAGGAAAAAAAAAAAAAAAAGAAAAAAGAAAAAAAGAGGGAAAGGCTGAGGAAAAGGAGAGTCTCAAAAAGATACTGTTTCATAACTAAAGGAAGTGGAGGAGACCAGCCGGAGAACAGGGCATAAACTATTTTCTTTCATGTCAGTGCACTATTAACTGGCACAGTGACAAATATGTGTAAAATGGAGCAACACTGGTAGAACAGAAACTCCACATTGCTGTTTCAGTCCAGAAGAGAAGAGAACAGGATGGTCTTTTAGAAACACATGGCATGAAATGCAAGCAAAGTACAAGCAAGTCTCTTGTGCCTTCTATCATACGATCTGCCCTGAAATGTCTAGAAATCTGAACATGGCTGTCTATCTCTGTCCCTGGGAAAGAGAATACACGGACAGATCAATGGGAGCCACTCTGATTTATGGATCTCATATCCCTTGTAACACTTCTCATAAACATCATGAATCCATATGGTGTCCAAGTGTTACATTTTGTGTTTGAAACCAGACCCAAAATGTTCCTATGCAATTGGAGGGTTCCCAATGACTCCTCCTTACCTGAACCTCAGAAACGTAGAGTGCCCTTTATAATTCATGTGCATTGAATTGGAGCTAAACAACTTCCCACTTAGAAGATAACATAGACACAAGATGCATTTTACTCCAAGATTCTCAGAAAAATCCTGCGTGGAACTGCAGAACTGCTCTATCTGGATTTTTTCAGTGACATATCCTAAGCAAGGTGGCTATTCACTGCTCTGTCAAGGCTTTGCTACCATTTTGTAATTGGTTTTTTTAACCACGGTTCACAGCTCTGAGTAAAGAGCCTCACTTCTGCAGGTGCACAACAGCAAACCCACAAAAGCCAGCAGCAGGGAAAGGCAACGTTAAGGGCAGCACACACAAACAGTGCTGCCGTAGAACTCTTAACAAAAAAGAAAAATAAAGCGGGAAAGAAAATAAAGGAGGTGGGAGCAGCCAGGCCAATAAAATAATGTATATATACACACACAGAGAGACACATACACCGAGTTTCACAAACTCGAAGTGACAAAGTAAAAAAAAAGATAGAAAAGAGCAAATTAGTGAGGGGAAAAAAGAAGGAAGAAGCAACAAAACCCAACATTTTATTGTGGTTCAGGGATAATGACTCAGCACTCTGTGGGCCTACCATCCAGAGCCTGCTAAACTTTAAAAATCTCTCGAGATATCGATTAGGTTGGAAATCACAACTACAGCAACTGCATAGCAGGGAAAATTACTCCCTCACGACTGCAATCAGAAAGATTTGCAGGGAAGGAAACACGGAGGAGGGCACGATTATCATCTTTAATAAACACCAGCACTGAAGCAGTAGCTAGAAGAAAGTGTGTCATTGTCAGCACATGACTGTTGGCTGAGCACAAAAAAGAAAAAAGGAAAGAGAGAAAACTCTAATAAGAAAAATTGTCAAAAGCTGATCTTCAGACTATCATGTAATGGGAGTCGGAATATGGAAAATTATTATTGACTTGTAATTCACTGGACAGCAGCTACACAGAAAGACAGTAAATTAATATCCAGAGCTTTTTGGTTTGGTTTGCGTTTTTGGGGGGTTTTTTACTATTAGACTATTACTTTGGTGATAACCGATTATTCTCTTCACAAGGTGTGAAGCCAAGTGGAAATGCCCCCCGCAGTAAATAGTAACTGTCTGTGTGTTGCTGAGCCGAACCATGGGCTCTCACCTCCCCAGAGAAGGCATCGCATAATGGGCTCTTAGTTTACTGCCCAGGCATCCCTATATGGAATAAATCACTAACACTTTTTAAGGTCAATGACGAGAAACAATAATTTACATTGCTATAGCCTACAGCCAACAGCTATATAAAGTAACATTTTGCCAACAAATTTCCAATGCTGGTATCTAAAACAATCACGAATAACTGCTCGTTTGAATCAGGACCACTTTAAAGTGTATCCATCGCTTACGCATTCTTCAGCAAAAGCTTAACAGATTTTGCTGATGGGACCTTGATCCACTCAAGGGACAATCGACAGTCTCCAGGCAAAAAGATGGTGTCCTGCTCAGCCTGGAAGCTGGCATGCTGCCAGTAAAATTATCACTGGGGCATCAGCTAAAATGAACAAACTGGAACAAATTACACAAACACCTCGATGAAAATGTACGGGTCTGTCTGTGTTAGCAAAATGCTACCAATGCACGTTTTTGGGTTTGGAGACAGTTCCCACCTTGGTCTGCAATACATCCTCAAGAACCTAGCTATGTTCCACTCAAAAACATCACACAGATTTCTGAAACTCCTTACCAATTTCACTGTCAGATTTGGCAAAGGTCTAACCACATACAAGCGCTGAGAAAATTAAAGTTAACACAGAATTTTCTTTGTCCGGTGAAGTTCCTCATCTCTAAAGTACACAGGTATGCAGGACTTATTGTTTTTTACACTTCGTTTCTTTCTTTGTGATCTCTATCCAAAAATCTGACTCTGGGTCAAGTTTTAGTTGAACAGCTGAACAATCTTCTGGTAACAGTTTAACTTGGCCTATATACCCTTCTTTCAAGAGTTTTCAAGACCCAAGTATATGTCCTGAACAATAACCTGAAGATCACTAGTAGCACAGTAAGTTTTATCAGTGGACTAAAACAGGAATGGATAGGTTAGTTGTAAGGTAACACAAATCAGACTTTCCTCCAAAAAGGAACTAACACACTGCAATCAATTTGTCAGTCGGGGTGGAATTTAAATCAGCGATCTCATGTAAGCAACCACCAAGGCTGCCTCTAAATATCAACACAGAAAGACAGGCACCTCCAAAGGGAGACCCATCACATTCTATTACAGCTGAGATACTGCATACAAAAAAAGATTCAGCAATGACCTTTGTAAGCAGCCTATGCAAGGAAAGGTGAAGAAAAGCTACATCTGATCACCTCTCCATGGGACCTCTGGGAAGGGGATGGCTCACACCAACCAATGGATACCAGCTGGCTTTTTGAGAACTTCCCAGCAGATCAGCAGTACTCCCTGAGGCTCCTGTCTAATGCCACAGCACTGCAAGAACCATTCCGTTTCCTCTTCCACTGTTATCAGGACAACATTTATCCTACCCGACCTCTCTGCATGTACCTCTTCCCTCTTTGAAGGCTGGAACTGAGACCATTGAAGATACTGAGATACACTACGAGTACTTGGAAAATTACTACTTTGTGGACAGAAATGGATGTTTATTTAATGTGATAATCTTCATAACTATTCAGAGCAGCATAAATAACTATACTGCTAACAGGTGGCCCAAAGAGGTTGAGATGCCCCCTCCCTGTAAGTGTTGGATTGGGCTTTGGGACAACCTGGTCTAGTGGAGGGTGTCCCTGCCCATGGCAGGGGAGTTGGAACTGTATGGTCCTTAAGGTCTCTTCCAACCCAAACCATTCTATGATTCTAAAAGAAACCTGAAACTACTCTCGTCCAAATTTTCACTACTGTGTTGGAAACACAGAAAAATACAGTTGAGAAAGAGTAGACCCAAACATCCTTTAGCTTTTTCAGTATTTCCACACGCATATAGATTATTAAAGTACAGCAAGATGGAGGAGTTCCTCCAACCTCAGCCAACTTGAGAATCCTTTAATGACATTTATATTTCATATGTAAATAGTACAGTAAATGCTAAAAAATATTTATGTCTTCAGTTCATTTGGTAATTTTTGTTCAAGTGTGATAGTGAACTTTGGAACATTTCTGTTAAAAGGAAATACTAAAAAAATATTTAAAATTTTAAAATTTCTTTTTATACCTATTGACAGTCTAGCTGCAGAGATATTACACACAAAGTAAGTGGAAATATTACTGTCATCAGGAGGGACAATATCTGAAATAATCTTGATTATATAAAATTCTAGTGTGTTCTATAAACTTTGCATGAAAGATAAAGGTACAGAAAATAAAAAATGCCCCAAAAGGCACTATATCAAGCACACATTCCTAAAATCAATTATTAGATAACTGGGGAAAGGCACTGGTTTCCGATTCATGTTTTTTAGTGCAACAAACAATTCAGAGTTCATATGTAAATAACACCAATATTGGCAAGGTAGTAACAAACAGATTCTCTGCTCAAGTTTCTACATCAAGGAGAAAAAATAAGCAAGGTACTTGCTGCAGGAAACTATTACTGACCTTCCCCAACAACAGGGGAAGGAGTTCAAGTCAATAGCAATCTAGTGCAAGCAGCCCTGGGAAGCCCATCAGTTACTGAACCTGAATGAGATACTTATCAGTCCTGACACTCATTCCTAAGCAATGATCACTGAGTCTTAGCACTTATCCTTGCTTTTTATCCAGGAATGCTGCTACACAATATTATTTCGGTTGCAAAGTAAACCTGAAGAACATAATACAGCATATGTTGCCCAACTTAGAAAAATCCGTACCACTTTCCATACGTAGGAAAATTACAGTCTCCATCAGCAAGACAGCAACAAAGGCCTGCTCTACATGTAACACATTTGTTTCCTTTCTTGTATCAAAAATTCAGGTTTTAAAAAAAAAATCAAAAAATCTATATTTATATAGACATTTTAAATAAATCAAAAGACTAATCAGTGTTTTATTTTTTGTCATAGTTCTGGCAAAGATTTTCCAAAGCCTTTTTTTTATATACCAAATATAAGTGACTACAAGGCTATTCTTTAAAAAAAAAATTACAAAGAAACTTTTCAAGACCATAATTGCTTCCTATATGGAGAATTACACACGCCTTATTATGCATTTCATACAATATCTTACAGCTTTTTGAAGCACTTCAGTTAATTTCAATGCGGTATTTTTCGATAAATCCCTTTTCTGTTGACTGCAAGTCTGGTAAAATGAGGAACAGGGACCATCAATTTATGGCAATTTCTCTCACATCCTGAGAATCAGATCACAGAGAAGTGAATATTTTTTTTTCATTATTTTATTCTTATTCCAATATGCAGAATAGCCATGGAGTTTCAGCTTCTGGGATCCTGAAAAGCACTACCATGTTGCCCTGGAATACTGCAACATGCTTGACATTTAAAACCAACTGAAATTCATCTATCTGTAGGTTCATAGTACCTCCACAAACATCACACACTTTATTATCAATTTTTCACACCAGCAAAATTTCTGGTTTAGCACTGGATTGTTTGATGGTCACAATAGTTTCAATTCCATTTTTATGGCTGAGGTCTAGCATTTTTAAGTGGTTTCTCTACTTGGAAATGTGTGATTATACCCACAGCATTTCTCTAGTTCATTCTTTTGTCCACATCTTCTATCAAAAACCAAAGAAGCAGATGTTGTGACTGTCCATTATGTTCTAGCTGTGGAATCAATTGTGGGAGTATCTTTCTAACCTGTTTATAAGATCTAATGATAGTGCAAGCTAGAATGCAAGGACATTTTCCCAAGATTTTTGGGTCATAATCAATGACGAGCAATCAAATTATCTTTGATTTCCCAATATTCCAATCACCTAGACTTTGTAACATTTGATTTCGCTTTTGGAACCATCTTCTTGGCTGCTTGTTTCTTCCCACCTCACCCTCTAACTGCACTACTGATATTCCATCTAAGAGTTTCTCACCAGGCAGCTTCCACTTTCTTGTGGCAATTCAACAATGCTCCAGCTTTGGCCTTCTCCTCCCTCTCCCTTTCTTCCCAACTTGCATTTGCAAGGAAATTGCCTTTCTGCCCCAAAACTTGACTTTGCTGTCAGGATCTATCCCCTCAGGCAGGCGGTTCATCTAATTAGATTCACCTAATCAAACAAGACATCTACCGTATGTCTACGTCTGAGGCCAGTCATCTAGACTCCATTCATACTTAATAGAGAGGCCCTTCGAGGTATGTGATACAGATCGGAGGAGTCATGTCTTAGAAGGGACTATTCCTCTGCATTGCCTACAGACAGATTTCAGGTGATAGTGATACCTGGACTCCTCGCTACTATTTTTCTGCTTCCACTGTTTGTCATACCTACCTACTGTTTCTCATTTTATACTTACAATATTTGTAATGTACCTATAATATTTAACCTTTGGAGTAAAGCTACTAAAAACAACTAATGACAGACAGTTTTTTTCAAAATAAAGTTTTTGTTCTACCACAGGCCAATTTGGTTTTGTATCGTTGCAACTTAGCATTAAAAAAAAACATGTTTTCAAAGTTCTGGGCATACATCAGCTACATACATGTAGACATACTGACTTTCTAAAAAAATACAATACTTATCCTTTCTGCATGTCTTTAGGTAGCTAACTGGAAATAAGATAATGTTCCTAATTATGGGTTTATATCTCCTAAGGAAGAATCAGTGGACTAGTGGTCAAAGGGCCCTAAACTGAAGAGGTCTTTTGATCTGTGGTGCTTTCTTACAGATCAGATGGAAAACTGCATTTGCGTATAACCTTATTTTAGAAGTGTGCTTTGAAAACAAACAAACAAAACCCCCTACTTGAAATAGACTACAACAGTTTAAAAAATATCAACTACATTGAAGTACACTAAATAAGCATGCTTGAGAAATAATATTACCCCTTGAAAATAATTCCATTCTCGTTTGGCCATGAAAAGAATTTTGCCTATTTGTTTTGTTTGCTGTTTTTATAAGTGATTTCAACATCTAAAATAAACTTGAAAGACAGGAATGAAAATACTGTTCTGGTACCAACAGAGTAGTAGAAACATAATTTTTAAAAAGAAGAAAATATAAGCTCTTCTGCCCAATCAACAACAGTAGGACCTATCCACCGTATTCTAATATCAGACTAGCTCAGTGCTTTGGAAGAGGAAGAAGGTGACAGCAGAAAAAGAAGAGCTGGCATAAAATCTGTACCTGCAAATCAATATCTGGACCTGAGCTAATATGTAGAGTGACTGTTGCAACTGTGCAAGTGAGAAGCTGGTTAGGATGATAGCTAGGCGCACATGTGGCCTCCCAGAGAGTCAGCAAAGGTACGGTTTTGGAAGGAGTATGGAGCAAGATGCCCAGGAAGGAAGGAAGGAAGGAAGGAAGGAAGGAAATGGTTACATTTCCCCTTTCATGTCTTTCAAGTCAGTTTATCTGTAGTACAGTAAAATATAAAGTAGACATTTGAAAAATTAAATCCTGCAATGGAGAGAGATCATTAAAAATATTCTCTAGATTTTTTTTTAATTCTTAGCAAAGCAATCCTTCTTTTCAAGAGGATTATAGTGCAAATCTGACTTCGATCAGCACTACAGTACTGGCTTTGCTTCAATACAAAAATACAGCATCCTAAAACATGGGGGTTCATCCCCTGCTTCACAACTGCAATATGACCACCCAGATTCATTCTGACAACCAACTCTTCTTAAAATCCTCCAGTCATAGAGAATCCATGACATCCCTCACCACCATCACCCCCACAACCTATTCCAGCACACAGATACAAGGTTACATTATATTATGATCTAAATGAAATGGATATGGAATACAGATTATCCCTCTCCTCTTCCCTATGCAGCTGTAGTAAGGGTGAGGTGGGAGGTCATTCCTTAAACTGTGAGGACTAAAGGATGGTGTGGAAACACCTCAGTTTGTTCTCCTGCACCTGAGCACTAAGTTCCTAACTGAGCCTTTCCCTGTTGCGACCTGACTAGCAGGATGCAGTGTCTAAGAGATGGGAAGGTGGGTGACAGGCCAGAGTGACTGGGCACCTTGAGCTCCAGCTCCAGGAAAGGTCTGGAGGGATGGGGGAGAAGGCAGCATAGGCCCAGCCACGGGACCTGACCATTACATGGGTGAGAGCAGGCTGTTCTCCTTGTCAAAGAATGGCCTCCACAATACAGGTGCTTCGTATTGCGACAGTTTGCACCCAGCTGTAGGGTGAGGGAGTACTCCTTGCACCAAACCACACCAAAATTCTGCTACGTGGGGTTTTCTGTGCTTCTGAAGCCAACATGTTTAGACTAAATACTGTTGTCGTGCTGAAAAAATGCTAATTTTCCATGATATATGACTTTAAGCTAGAGAGCAATAACTTATGATACACCAAATCATTACTAACTCTAAACTGAAAGATTCCAAGAGCAAAACTTGGCCAAAAGAATCATCATCGATACACCTACTCACTGCTTCAAACGGCAAGGATATACTGCAATACAATATAACGCTCTATAATGCAATATATAACAAATGCAGCATTAGATCCTGGCATTAGTGTAATGCTTCCAAGCACTTCATGATAATGTTTAAATTTATTTTACTGCTCTCCTATTCAGAGTGCTGCACAAGAATTAAATTAACATTTGTGGAGAAGATCATCTATTAAATACAACTACGGAAGGAATTAAAAACTATTCAGTGGCTTCTTTTCAGAATTGCTATGATAGTGGCCCCTTAGAAGAGCAAAAGGTAGAAACCACACAGCTCCAGAGAGTTTGTCTTTTGAACTGGGCACCAGCTTACTTGCTCCCTGAGTTTCTTCCGAAGTTCCACCAAACCACAGGCTCCAAAATACTTTTGCTTTGTCAGCATTTCCAGAAATCTCTGCAGAGGCTTTCCAAAGCACTAGATGAAGATACATCCCAGTTAATGGTGCTCAAAGCTCCACTTCAGTGATGTAACCACCCAGGTGAATGAGGAAAGGCTCCTCTTCAGCTTTCAGCTATGATTCTCAACAGGAGAGTTTGTGTTAATAAGTGTGAATAGATATTGGAGGTAAGACTCTTTTTTGTAGTTTTTCTTTAATAGCCTCCAAAACCCAGAGAGATCAGTATTTTCTTTACCAGAAAAAGAATTCCTTGCTAAGCCAAGTGTTCATCTTCAAGAATGTATATTATACCCTTTTACGTCCAAAATTAATGCAAAACAATGTGCCTTTATCAAGACAATAACCCACAAGATGCCAGTGGCAACCTGTATCCCTGTCCTCAACTGCTGTTACTGTTAATACTACAACTAAATTATTCTTTCTAAATGCCCGTGCTGAGGACACATCTATTTAGGTGCAGGCTGAATGTCCAAGAGATTGGCCTAAAACCCATCACGGTCAGAACCCATTTGGAAGGGTAAACCTGCCAACTAGCTAGCAGGAAGGCTGTACCCTTACTTCTTTTCCACTGGTCTTGTTGAGCCCACAGTCATAGCCTGGCAGTTTCTTGTGACACCTGCTATACAAAGTATATACGGCATTGTCCTGTAGAGTACTGCCAGCTACACTGGTTTTGTTTGGGTGGGTTTTTTCAGTTCTAGTTCAATGAATGTCTTTTTGCCTTTCTCCCAAACAAGGATATACTTACACTGATACAAGCTTCAAGTACATTTTATCTCAGATTTAGGAGACCACAAGCAGAACTTGGGCAACGCTTACTCTCCTTCCGCAGCTTTCCAGGTTCATTCACAATGCCAGTCTAAGTTTTGACCTTATTTTTAAGTCATTAATGGATTAAATCCTACTTACATTAGGTCACGTCTTCATAAGCAAGCACAATACGGATTAAAGAAACAGTGAATAAGTAAGAGTCAGGAGCAAGGGATCCTTCCAGGGAGCAGACTTTCAGAGCGACGTTGACTGCACTCGACTCTCATCACCTCCAACACATGCTGGATCTGTTTCCCATATGGGAAAAGATTCTCCTTTAAAATTAGTAAAGTTTTGTATACCCCTGAAAAGTAAACCAGTATCCATAAAGCATACAACAGATTTCACAGTTCCAACTTATTCTTTGCAGAAGTCCTGCTGCTGCTAAGCTAACTGTCTCAAATACGAACCATAAGAACACTGATTCCTCTATTTTGGTGATCCTCAGTGTTTTGGTGTCCTACGCATTCTTGCTTTCACATGCACTGGGTAAACTGTACAGATTTTCACATTATCATGCTATCCTGTTTTGTGTCACTAGCAATGAACAGCCACACAGGTAAAAAAAAAAAAAAAAGTCGAGAGTTGTATATTACTACATAACTGAACTGCTGGAGGGGAAAAACAACTCAGCAGGCTCAAGAGCAGTTGTCATCAACCACAGTATCAATATTTCAAAGCCCCAGCTGGGACCCTACCATCATGTCCTCCCTTATCTCAGCCTGCCTACAGGGGATATGGCAGGCACCCACCTCCACTCACCTTCCTACCATCCTCCAGTCAAAACCAGAGCCTTCATTCTGCCACATGGCAAAGCACATCCACCACCACCAGCCTTGGGCTCCACAACCGCCCACTCCCAGCCCTGTGCCCGCTGTCTTCTGGGTGTTGAAAGGAACAGGCAGAAAGCTGGGACCGTTGGGTTACTCGTGGGAGCTGCCGGGGCACTGCCCTGTGGCACAGGACAGAATCATTCCAGCTGCTGCCACACCATACCAATTTAAAGTAGTTCACTTACCACCAGTGGTATCTACACTTCAGTATGGGGATCGCTGGCCTAAGCAAAACTGACATACTTTTTTTAATACAAAATGCTCCCTTCTCCGTCCGTTTTACAATGACCCTTCATGAAAATGTCATTCAGTGAGTTTTTTTACTAAGTTTAAAAAAAGCTTGTTATGACCATTTTAAACTTTTCATAGACTCAAGCTACTCTGAAGAACTTCACACAGGATCTAGACACCTGCAAAATTACCAAAATTTTAATTAAAAATTAAGATCTGTGCCTACTTTCCCTCTCAGTCACCTGATATCAGATATCAGATATCAGCCTTCCCGCTTCACACACACAAAAAAAAAACCCCAAAAACCAAAACACACCCGTACTTTACCATCAAAGGCAAGTATTATGCAAAGTATTATGCATAAATTGGGGGGAGGGGGGGAGGGAAGTATTATGCAATGTATTATGCATAAATTGTTTGGGTTTTTTTTAACCAAAGAAAAGGCTAGGTGGGGGTTTATTCAGTTCAATTCTTATTATCTGGTTCTAACGTGTAGGAAACAACAGTGCCTGGGTAGCTGAGAGGATCCTGGCCTTAGGACTCCAGTTCTTAAAGCTCACTGTAGTGTACTGTAACAAAGGCCAATTTTGATACCAGGTGCTGGGGAGGGGGAGCATCAAAAACCAATTTATGCTTTCAGGGTTTTAGGACTGAAGTTTGATATATCCAGAACAGCAGTACTCTGACAACTGACATTGAACAAAATCATCTCCAAGATTAATGTTGATCCGAGCATTACTGGGGCTTCTCTTACCAATGATGTGTCTCCATACCATGTTTCTAGGAGCCTTTTCCCCTTGCACGAAGAATTGTGGTTTCACTGAGTGCCTAAAACCTGCAGGACAACAGGGCAGTTGTGCAGCAGAAGGGAACTCTCCTTACCTCACACAAAGTATTTCATGATCATGAAACCTATCACCCAAGTGGTTTTCATTGGTCTCATTCTTTCAAAATACACATCAGTCTTCCACGAGCAATGTTTTAAACAGTTTCTAAATAAAAATACTTTTACATTAGCCTAACAGGCAGCTTTCACCCCAAAAAGCTAAAGAGTGTGTGTTGCACATACAATGCATCTTTGCCAACACTTCTCATAGCTACTTCAAAAGTTTCACACAAGGGGTGGGAGATTTGATGTTCATTTCCAGTCATTATTAAATTGATCAGTTCTGGTCCTTTTCTAAATTTAATTTCCAAAGCTAATTGTGTACCCTTCTTGCAAAATAGCAAAAATTAACTTTTACTACTCACAAAAGAGAGATATTTATCAAGAGAAAAGTCTGTACCTCTGTATGCTATTTTGTAACTGTTTTAATTTACACATTATCAGTATTATTCTATCATAACTGCAGTATCCAAGTCACTTTATAGTACAAATTCTCTTTTTTCTTAAGTTTGATTCACGAAATCAGATAAATTAATGCAGTACATACCAGAATAATCAAACTGAATTAAGAATTTTGTGCTACCTTAACTAAATAATAATAAAGCCTAAAAAAGTAATTCGATATTGGAAAGATAATATAGGGTACTGTAGTTGAGCGATAACTACCAACTTCATCACCATTAACTCTCTTACAAAACATAACAAAGAAAAGAAAAAGAATTTAGTGTTCCTCCCTAAATGACTTACACACTGTGCATTAGCTAAAGCTTCAAACTACCAAGAAAAGCCAACAGCTTGCATGATTCAATATTTTATCCAACAAGACAGCATCCCACATTTAGATAAGAAATGTGCCACTTCTTCAAAATTTCTTTCCCTCCTTCTGCAGTTAAAATGCCTTTCCCCTAAGCATCCACCAGATATTTTATCACAGATTTCAATCACAAGTTATATTTCTCACTCACAAAAAATTCGCATCACATGCATACAAAAATAATATGTCAAAGGGCAAACAAACACCCCCCACACCATCATACCCTTGCCTGCAAAGTACAATTCAGTTAGGATGACTGTCGTTAACATATCCAGAAGAGTGCTGTAGCGGTGGCTAAAAAAAAATTTCCTTGTACTATAGCTTTGCTTTCACCTGACGTGGTTTAACCTGGCAGGCAGCTAAAACCACACAGCCGTTTGCTCACTCCCCCTGCCACAAACTCATGAGCTGAGATAACAACAGTTTAATAGGACAGAAAAGGAAGAGGATGATTATGATTATTATTATTAATAATAATAATTATTATTAGTTGTTATTGTTATAGAATATACAAAACAAGTGGTGCACAGCACAATTGCTCACCACCCAGAACCAATGCTCAGCTAGTTCCACACAGCCTCCTGGCCAACTTTCCCAGTTGAGCAGGACATCATATGGTATGGAATATCCCTTTGGCCACTTTGGGTCAGCTGTCCTGGCTGTGTCCCCTCCCAGCTTCTTAGATGTTCCCACCTTCTTGTTGGCAGACCAGTATAGGGATCTGAAAAGTCATTGTCTGCTTAGCAACAACTAAAACATCAGTGTGTTATCAATATTATTCTCATCCTAAATCCAAAACACAGCTCTATACCAGCTGCTAGGAAGAAAATTAACTCTATCCCCGCTGAAACTAGGACATCACCACAGTCTCAGCCATTTGCAATACACTGCATAGCTACTGAAACAAAACTGATCAGAAATTAAGCCTCTCTAATTTGGCCACCTCACATTCTTAAACATACTTTTGTAAAAAGCCTTACCTCAACTCCAAAACTTAAAAACCAAAACCAAAGTTAATGATTAACATGCTGGTTAAATGAATGCTTAATGCTACTAAGTTACAATGTGCTGCAGTGTTTTTTCTTTTCTTTCAACAACTGTATTGAGAATATTTATTCTTCAGTTGAATAACATTCACTGAGCACTTCATCGAACAAAGCCAATAACATTACAGGCCACTAATTTTTCACTTTGGTCTAAAGCCAGAAACAGTTTAAATACCTCACCATCTTTCATCCTGCAAGTAATCACATTAATATGCGTCTCCCTTCCCCCAACCAAACAGTACCACATACGTACTTTGCCTTGCCTCTTGGTACTCTTTGTTCCAAAACATACACCGCCAGTCTTCCCAAAAAGAGAATAAATTACCAAAAAAAAAAAAAACCTCTCCTGAAATCTCAGAAATGAGGTCACAGCTTCTCCTATTATAGCCTGAATTTTACCAAGGACTTCGTCAGCAATTAAGGAGAAAAACAGATATTTTAGAAGACAATTTTCAGATGCAGTTTTTCAGTGTAAAAGAAACCAAAGAAAAAGTTTGCAACAGAGTTTGATAGAAAAGCAACAATTAAATGTGGCAGTAGTTCCAAGAATAGCTGAAATTTGGGGTTCTGTAGATAGAACTTTGGAAGACAATACTGCATGCAGGCACCCTGGTATCCCAGAAGTGGTGAATTCATGACCTTGCTTTATCATAAGCTTTGATCTGGGTAACCTTTTACCCAGTCTCTTCCTCTTTTCTTTGGGTGCCTTTCTGGGAAACTCACACAAACCATCAGCTTAACTTGACCTTCAGTCAAATTTGGTTGAAACCAAGCAAAAGGCTTAAAAGTAGCTGAGGAGTGACCAGACAGACATATGGCATGTGCTCAGCATAACAGGAAAAGCAGACTGCCATCAGGCTTGACTAGACAAAGAAAGAGTAAAGGTACAGCTAAAAAACCAAAGAAGTGGCAAAGTCTTGTTGCCAAACATAGCATTCTCACATGTATGTTTATGGACATGGTATATATATGCAGACTAGAATCGTCTCAAAGTTAGTCCTTAAATTAGGTAGCCTATTTCCTAAGTAAACCCCAAAAGTTCACAAAAAAAGAAGTCTTCATGTCAATGTCCAACTGTCACACTGTGAAGTTTTGTTAAAAACTTCTCTTAATGAGGTTTACAGATTTATTTTCAGATTCTTTTTAATTACTTCAATTCAGGAGCTGCTTTTTGTATGAAACAGAAGCATTTTTATGATTCACAATAAAACCTTGAACAAAATAAGGCAACGGTGGGGTGCTACAGGAAGGACTCAGACCCTCAACGTCTGTCACTGGCCAAGAAAGGCCATCTTCCTAAAATCCTGCCTGCCAAAGTCACTGTAATTTACAGAAAAATCCTTTACGGCTTCTGACAGCATTCTGCTTCCTGCTCAAACACTTCCGATGGCAAAGTTCTCCTAAGCAGGTCTTGCTGTTGGTTTCAGATGATAACCCAAGGAGGAAATTAAAATCACTGTATTTACTATGATGCCAATGCAAAATATGTAGAACTATAACTTCCTATTTTAAACATCTTTCAACAACAACATAGAAAACTATGATTTAAAAATAAAATCTGCTCTTACATAGAGCAATATTTGAGATACACTTATGTACATTTACTGCAGTTTTAGAATAAATCAAACCGATCAAGGAAAATACTGGAAGAATTTCCTAAATAGCAAAGAATTTATTTTACATTGAAACAGTGGTTTCATCTATACTTCCTTCTGGAGGGGATATACTTGATTACGGAACAGGCTTAAACAGAAATTATGATAAGCACTTTACTTCGGTACTCAAAAAAATCAATTCAATGAACTACACCTCCTTTTGATGTTTCTTTTTCATACGATCCAAACATTCTCCCCTTTCAAAAGTCCACACTAATTTTTTCCCAGACAGCTAATATACTAACTATTCTTTCCCTACGAGTTGCTCTGGAGGGGAAATAAATTATTTTTGTAGCTCTTTGACAAGACAGTTGATTGTTGTGGCATGTTTACTCCCAACATGAACTCCAAAATGTCATATTGTGCCTCATTTAGCCTTGCTTGTTTAAAACCGTGCCAACATGACAACTTGCGTGCTTTCAGCAAACTGTTGTATTTCTCATGGCATCACTGCATGTGCACAGTCAAAAATATTCTGCTTTTGTTTTAAGTTGCTGACATGTTTCAGTTCTGCTTTGATTACTACGTTTGATGACATGTCATCAAGAAGTTACATTAAAGTGACAAAGATTCAGAGATACACTGTTCTGTATTTTCACAATTGAAAATACAAGTTCTCAAGCCTATAAAAGATACACTTTTAGTAAGAAAGAAAGTTTCAGGTAATTTCTCAAAAGACGCAATTATATGTATCTATATTTAAATTGGGGGGGTGGAATTGTAAATCCCACTTCTGTAGATACTTCCTCAATTACTTTTTGCTGTGTAGGAAGGAAGAGACATTCTGGTGCCCACAGCAGGCAGTCCTGCTCAGAACACATGCAAGAAGTGATGAAGAATGGGGGGACCTAGGCTCTCTCCCTGTCTACTTCCTATGATCACAAAACGAATGACAATTTTCATGCCAGTCTTTCTGAATGTCATTGATGAAAGCAGAAGAACAAAGAATTTAAAATTAGCCACTACAGAAATTAGCCTGACATGACTGGTTTTCCATTAGCCAGGTTTGGAGAAACAACCATGCCCTTTTGAAGGAAAGCTCAGAAATTATAATCATTCTGTTATTTCTATTTTGCTAATAGTGATTTGCAGAAAGTTATCATCTGCATCTCACTACATCTTTTCCTATGAAAAGAGGAGGCCTGCCAATGATCACTGCAAACTCACGCCAGGTATTTTTAGTATCTGTAACACAACCTCAAAGCAAAAAGAAATCTGAACGATTTCACTGTTATTGTAAATTAAATTAATTATGTTTCCCCTCTGAACTCTCCATGTAAAACACACAAATAAATAAATATTTAGGGGGTTGTTTTTGCAGAGCCAAGATAAGCAGCTGTGACTTTTTCTCGAGGGAAGGGTGCTTCCTTCCCAGCAAAACAATCCAGGTCATCTGTCACTATAATGGCGTCAACTCGATGCAGCAGCAATTTATTTTTTAAAACTTACTAATTCGAATGCACTGCACTCTACCTGTAAAAAACAGATTATTTTTTTTTGTAACCATTATCCTTTTTCAGGTTTCCTGTTCCCTGAAAGGCAGATTATACAACTCTGTTACATCTCTAGTTCTGGTTTTGGCCCTTCTATCTAGACTTATTACTTCAGTGACATGCTGACAGTTGCCAGCAATATCAAAGATTTCAGCAATTTCAGGATCCTGAAATACTTCAGTAATGAATCAGACTTTTTCTTTCATTCTGCTGCTCTTTTTTTTTCCTATTAGAGCCTTTCCTTTCTGCCTTCTCCCCGCAGTTTTTATACCCTCCACAAACAGATGTCCCCCGCTTCCCAGCGCAGCTGTGCGTCAGCTGATGGCAGGCTGTCCTGCAGCCCCCACGCTCCTGCCCAGCGACCCTCCGGCTCCATCCCTTCCTGCCAGAGGATCCCTGGCACTTTGAACAGAACACAGGAGAGAGGAGCTGCTGCAAATGCCATGAAAGGCAACTCTGAGGCTCTGCTTCTAGGCAAGTGCCACTGATTTCAAACACCATGATTTTTTTGCTGCTGCTGCTTCCCGTATTTCAATACCTGGACTGTGCAGTTCTATTTGCATCTCTGCAAGGAACGGACAAAAAGACCAACAATTGTCAATTACTTCCATGACACTTCACTGGTTTTGTGTGAACACAATATGGCTGCTAGGATATACAAACCCAAAACTTCTCCCGTCGCTATTTAACTCTTATCTGACAGCAGAGTTGAAGAGATATGGTAGGTGTTAAGCCATTGATTATCAACCATGAGTCACTCTGCTTGCACAGAGAGCAAATATGCCTTAAAGTAAGCAGTTAAAAGTATGTTCAGGTCTTGTTACAAGCACAGTGTGGAAAAGGAGAAGAAAGGGACAGAAGAGCTGCAGCAAAACTACCGATCATGTCACATGACTTGAATCTCCCACAGTGTGCTGCAACGCTCAAAGGGCTACAAATGCTTTGCCAACAACCTCCCTTCAGGACTGAAACCGTGCCCGGTGGGTCTAGATGAAAAATGGTAACTTATGGTCCTTGACTAGACATTACCTGTGACTTTATTTCATAAAATTCCTAGCAATATGGTTTTCCTTTTATATTATTACTGCATAATTCTATGGCATGCATTAATGTAATTCAACAAAAATGACCGAATGGCCTGTTCTTTTCCAGTAATCCTGCTCTGCAGTGTATGTGTAACTCTCTAACACACTCATTTTACCTGGCTCCTCTGCAGGGTTAATTACCTTGGGCAGATCTTTGTGCTTACACAGCAGTACTGCTTTCAGTACTTGAACAAGCTTGTTTAGAGCCTCTTGAGTGCATCTCTGCATAGCACTGCACTGTGCCTGAGGGACACATCCCGAGAGCTGCACTCTTATAAGCACCTTGAAGTTGTGCACCAGCTCCCTAAATGAGAGCTGGATGCCTGTAACTATTCACTAGGCGCTTTTAAAACATCTACTCTCAGCTCTATTTTATCCAAAATAGTAATGATGATGATGGTTCCTGCCTCAATACAGTGTAAAATCCTTGGGTGAACTTAGCAATTCTTAACTGCAATTCTCGATTATAAAGGACGCAATAAAATACTCAGTTTATAGACACGCACACACATGCACAGGTTGTTGCTAAAGTGGTAATTTCTTGTCATCTTATGGTAAAAATATTACATTTTTGAGATACCACCTGAGTGTAATTCTTATGATGATACTAAGAAAACCATGTAAATAATTGGCCCATGAGGCTATGCAAGTTGTTCCTGCTGTCTTCTAGATAAATCATAAAGAGCTCCTACGAGGACTTCAGTTGACTATCTAGATATCCTGTCAGCTACCCAAATGGTACAGTCCTATCTAGATTCTTATGGACGTCACCAGGATCACAGATATATGTGCTGTCTTTCAGCCTATCCCATTCTATTTATAAATAGGTTACAGTAAATGAAAAAAAAAGAAAAAAACCCACAAAAAAACCCACAGTGGAAAATTGCAAGTATTAACTGTCCCTCCTTTGTCTTAGACAATTTGCATTTTATCCCACCTAACACATATCATCACTAACATCTGAATCTACGTTCTTCAAATCCACCAACATCCACAGAACAAGGAGAGCAGAGTTTAGTCCAGAAGTTCATACCGGTGTTTTATATTACCTGCACAGGATGCACCCAACCCCAAAAAGCTCTAAGTGAAATAATCACTGTTACATCCTCTAAGTCTGGGGTAAGAGGCTGCAGTTAATCACAGAGGCTGTGTGAAACCATCAGTGGAAAAATGCTGGACTTCATGGTTTCTCAGCTCCCTCAGTGTTTGTTCTCTTGAGTTACAGGGTACAAAGTAGAGAAATGTCACTTTCCCTTGCATCTGAGAAAACAAAATCTTTACATATTTTTATTAATTTTTATCAAAGCTCCTATGGCAAAAGCCAAATTTAGTATTTGATGTAGTTGGCAGCAATGGTATTGTAACACCATATCACAACATCAAATAGTGAATGAAAATACATACTACCCAGAGATCTCCTTCAACACAGAGAAGACCGAGCTAATCAAATAAACTTGTTTGACTGGGCTCTCCTAACCTTAGCAAGTTCTTCCTAGCGTGGGATGTCAGACCTTCTTGAACATCACCCAGAAAACACTCACCGCAATGCCAGAGCTGTGCAAGGCAGAATAATGACATCAGTTCAACTAGCAGGTCTAGGAAGAAAAATAACTTTTCAAGAAAAGTAATTTTTACCATGGTACGTACCATTTTTACCACAGTACGTGCACATGAAACAAGGATAGAAAACAAACAATTCACATTTTGTCTAAACAGAAGTTTACTCACAACACCTCAGTAGGTTTAGTTACTAGCATCTTCAATGCAGAGAAAAACAGCAAACAAAAATAGACACATTTGTATGCCAACCATCATCCCAAGGGACTAGAAAAAAGCAATGTATACAGGCTTTATTTAGAAAAAGCAATGTATATAAGCCCTCAGCTAAATGGGTCAGGCAACCTGGTAACAAAACATAGAAAAGGCTGAGACATTCGGTGCCTTCTTTGCCCTGATCACTACTGGTAAGACCACCCTTCACAAGCCCTGAGACCAATGACAAAGCCTGAAGCTAGGAAGGTTTACCCTTGGTGAAGGAGGATCAGGTTAGAGAACATTTAAACAAACTGGACATACAGAAGTCCATGGGACTTAACAGGATGCACTCACAAATGCTGAGGGAGCTGACTGATGTCATTACAAGGAGGCTGTTGATTATCTTTGAAAGGTCATGGTATTCATGCAATGCTGTAGTGGATTGGAAGAAGACAAATGTCACTCCTGTCTTCAAGAAGGGCAAGAAGGAGGATCTGGGGAGATACAGGCCAATCACAGGCTCATCTCGATCCCTGGAAAGGCTCAGGGGAAATCTTACCTATGTGTATGAATACCTGATGGACTGGGAGGAAGTAGAGAAGACAGAGACAGATTCTGCGTAGCAGTTTCCTGTGAAAGCACAAGAAACTACGGGTGTATACAGGAATACAGAAAAATCCATTTAAATATAGGTAAAAACTTTCCCAGTGTGAGGCTGTTGAACACTGGCATGGGTTCACCAGAAAGGCTGAGGAGTATTGTATCCATCCTTGGAGATATTCAGAACACTACTGGGCATGATCCTCAGCAATCTGCTCTAGCTGACTGTGCTTTGGCAGGCGAATGGACTAGATGATCTCCAGAGATCCCTCCAAGCTCATCTGTTCTCCAATTCTGTGATTTAAACTACTGTCTGTGTTAGTTTACTTCACTCACTTTTCTAGCAAAAAAGGCACTGTTTAGAAGTACAGTAGGAGACCAATTTAGAAAGAAAGAGAATGATATTTATAATGAAATTTCAATTTAAAAGAAGAAATACAAACCACCATCAGTAAATCTAGAATTCAGGCATTATAGAAAAAGACAGTTCTAATATTTCCAAAATTGGTACAGATTCTTTAATGACTACAAGTGACCAAGATATAGTGGATTCACATCCACTCTGAATGACAGGTTAGATATTTTTGTCCACTTGCTTGTTAAGGAAAAGCAATCTAATTTCACACATGTTGAAATTCAAAGTTTCATTCAGTCCAATTATTATTTTCCACACTGCAATCCTGTCAAAATGGAGGCTCAAAATTTGAAATTGAAGTATTTCAAAAACATGGTAATTTTAAGATTGCTCACAAATAAGACAGTCAGGTTTATGTTCTGTTCCTATGAAACAGCAGGTGAAGAATTAGGGTGAGGAAACCCTCAGAGAAGAGCAGGTCTAATACACAACCACTGAATCCCAGAAGCAAGTATAAAGACAACCTGGGAGCAAATTCTCAAAGATTTCATATAGACCCCTAACTCCACATTAATAACAGAGGGTCAGTTCTGGAAAGGCTAGAGAATCACAGAATGGTTTGGGTTGGAAGAGACCACAAGGATCATCTAGTTCCAACCCCCCTGCCATGGGCAGGGACACCCTCCACTAGACCACATTGCCCAGAGCCCCATCCAACCTGACCTTGAACACTTCCAGGGATGGGGCCTCAACAACTTTTCTGCGCAACCTGTTCCAGTGCCTCACCACCCTCACAGTGAAGAATTTCTTCCTAACGTTCAATCTAAATCCCCCCTCTTTTAGTTTACACTCATTACCCCTTGTCCTGTCACTACACTCCCTACGAAACAGCCCCTTTCCAGCTTTCCTGGAGGGTCCCCTTAGGTATTGGAAGGCCGCAATTAGGTCTCCCCGGAGCCTTCTCTTCTCTAGGCTGAAGAACTAGGCATTCTTCTTGTCCTGGGAATCCCTACTCAGCTTCTATATAGTGTAACGTAGCAGTAAATCTGCAACAGAACATAAAGGAAGCCAGGTGCTGTATTCAAAAAGTTTTTAAACAAATTAGGAAAAAAAAAAACAACCCGGAAAAGTTCAACACAGAGACAGAACTTTAACCAAGGAAGCACCACATCACAGAGTGCTGGAAATTAGGATTATATGACAGAAATCTCCCAAGTTCTTGACATATTCATTCTTTCTCACTGGCCTCTGTTACAAATAGGATAGGCACTACATGGAGCTTTGGTTGACCGTGTATGGCTGTTTCTATGATCTTTACTCAACATTTTAGCATTTGCTACCAGGCTAACAACACAACCCTCTCTTTACCCCCTGCAAGACCATAATCTTCAACTCTTAAAGCAGAGCTTGGTGAAATACAGGAGCTGAGGAACAGGGGTTTGGACGCATTCTTCCCATTTATAAATTCATCCATGTGAAATGGACACACAGTATGAATATTCTTTGTAAGGTGACAGAGGAACAGAAGAAAATGAATACAGCTAGGACCTACGCTCAGCCTCTATTTTACTAACAGACAGCTAAGAGTGTTGGTGTGGCTTAATACCTTAGCCCTGGACACAGGTTGATGTTTCAATATAGCCTCCAGTTTCTATAAATTATTCGAATACGTATAATAGATGTTTACACAAACTATTTCTCAAAGATTTTCTTAATTTCAAGAGTGTAGCTCACTTATCTGACTCCTTTGGTACACGGCAGTTTGAACTCTGTTCGGGTTCCTTTCTGAACAGAGCACAAGAAGTAATCTTCATTCAGACGGAAGGAAGCTGTAAATCTTTCACTGTTGTGCAAAGCCAAGTAGGAAAACAGTTGTTTTCTTAGTATGAGACAAATTAATGTTGTACACAAAACATACAGGAGCAGAGCCTCAGTTGGTTTGTTTGCTTGTTTACAATAAAAGCAGTGGAACAGCAGTCAATTTACACACATACAACACGCCACCAAGAGCTTCCAGTGGAGGCTGCGTGAAGAAATACCAGCAGAGCTTTTTTCTTCTTCTCTACAATTTTAAGTCAACAAATCAAAGCAACTATTTCTAGCTCAAAGCCAGCTATAATTTGCACTTTTTGCACAATTATGTCTCTCCTGAATGAGGTAATTTCCTTCCCACTCCCTACAAACAGGGCATACCACTAGAATTATGCCTTCTGAAGCTGAAGCATGTGAACGGAGCTCTGAAAGGAATGGCAAGTTCAATCAGCAGCCCAGTTTCTTTTAACTATCAAAATGAAACTCTTCCTTTTTATTAACTGATGAAGAGAGATGTACAGCTGCCCAAAGCAAACAGAACACAGTCTCTAAAATGGGCATGTGTTCTTGTAATGGGAGCATATCTAATTCCTACAAGCAGAAAACAAGTCTGGAAATAAAATATCATTATTATAGCAAAATACAATCTCTCAGCAGTTGTTGTAGGGCTCAGTCCCAGAAGATGCCAAATTCAATGAAGGACCAAATGACAGGGATGGAATTCGAGCCTCCTTATTAACAAGATGTAGGAAGGAGGAGAAATGGCTCTAAAAGGCCCTGAATGGCACAGCAGCTTCTGTTAAAAGAGTGCTGAAAAGCTGAAAACAGCAACAAACAAAATCACACAACTCCAATTCTAATAAACTCAATTCCAGAAGCCCTGTGTCCTAACAAAGGAACAGCAAGCAGAGATTGCTCCACAGAGACACAAATTTCCATGTTGAGATGGTCATTCTGAGTGTCACTGTGAGTGTGTATGAGGTTTGTAAGGATTCATTAATCACAGAAGGAAGGCCTACAAGAATTCAAGCATCAATATTAACTGCATAGTTTGTCAAGAAATAGAATTTCTCCTTTGGAAATTTAATCACACGTTCTGCTCAAAGACATTTTGTGTAACATTTTGAAACTCTCCAATTAACAGCACGCTGGGGCACCTGCCAGAGATTTGCACCTACATGTACAAGTCACCAACAATAATCCAGCAAAGATAACAACAACTGGAGTCAAAGTACGGAGATACGGAAGACAGAAGAGGACACTGACCTTCCACAGTGAAACAGAATTTGACACGGTAGACTGAAAGTTATCCACACCTTACATTAGACAAATGTTTTTTTATATCTGCTTAACACAGCAAAGTAAATGAAATTTCTGTTAACTGCCTGGTATATATGTTTAGTACTAACAGTTACACTGTTACCAATGTTAATGTCTCATCTTTATAAACAAAGGCATTTATTGCTTGCTTTGTATTACAAAAAATAGCCCAACTAGGTATATTTGAGAATTGTATCAGTTGCAGCATAAACCAATTCAAATAACTAACACAGTTTGGCATATTTCAGCAAAAGTATTCATTTCTAATGCATACTGCTGCTGTGCCAACCTTGTTATAAGTAAATAGCAATGGTCCTTCCAACTACTACACATTAAATCAGCTGTATGGAGCAAAAATTAACTCAATGTCAGGGCTTCTCATCTCTTTTTTTTAAGGTGGCATTTCTCTGTTATGCACTTAAAAATCAGCAACAGCAGCATAGCTTTCCCTTTTCTCAAAACTTTGATTTTAATTGTTTGCTCTCCTACCCACATCATGCAAAAATTCTTCCAGGAAGAGGGGTGATCTGAATCCTTAAAGGCTGCAGTAGTCATTGGTCTGGCTATTTAGCGGTAAAAAATGGGCCATCCTATATTAATAAACAGTCTCTCCTTTCCTACTGCAAGAAGAATAAAGCCCTTGCTACTGCCACTAAGGAGAGTCAACAGTATCTCAAATAAACTATCAAATTCTTCAAGCAAGTCAGAGTAAGGTAGTTACATGTTTTTCCGCTATTTATTGGCAGCATTGTTTTATGATACTAATGACTTATTATCCCAGGTCTGGGTCTGAATTGAAATTTGGCAGGACCAAGGATACTGGCTTTGGTTTGATGGGTCTGAAGAGTTATTGACTGGTTAGTCCACCAGTACGCTCAGAAAGGAAAGGTTTGCTAACAACCTAGAAACCAGTCTGGTTTTAAATTTGGCTGAGTCAGTAGTTGCAGACAAAGCCATACTCCCTGCACCCAGGGAAGGCTTCATAACCCTTTCTGTGAGCCTCTTTCAGATCAGCCAGATCTCCAACTGAATAAGGCAGTTGACTTTAATAAAGGCTTCCAGCTTAAGAAGCCTCAAAGAATGTTGTCTGGCTCCTCCTAACTACCCTAAAAGGCCTTCATGATTCTACTGTTCAAAAATCCAGGGCATAGAGACTGCAAAAGCCAGTCTGGCAGCTGGGAATTAATTGGAAATGATAAATCCAAAGTCCCATCCTTCTCCCCTCTGGGCACAGCTCAGCCACACGAGCCCAAAAAGGCAACTCAGACAACTCCATGCTCCAGCGCACAGGACCTCCACTTCACAGCAGGGAAACCCACCAGACACTAGATCAAGCAGGTTGAAACCTTTGCTCCAGAGGAGTGATGAAAGATGAACTGACAGAGTCAGAATTGAGCCACTGGGTAACTGAATGTGTTTCAGTGTTTACATCTACTTTTACACCTCCTTTGAGAAAACACACGATACAGATGCTGAGAAAATTTAACAACTTCTGCCATTGAGTTTAACAGGTCTCCTGTCAAAAAATTATTTTCACAGCCCTCAAGGTAGTGCAATGACAGAGAAGGGTTAGAAAGTGAACTGAATCCTAAATACTTCAGTTCAAGAAAGCATTTGCTTCAGCTTAAAGAATTTCATACAAGATTCTTTTTTAGCTGCAGTAGTGCACCCACATTATTATGCTGCACACCAACAAAATGCTTGATTCTGAAAAGATAAAGCAGTCCTGTCTTGAAAAGTCTGTTGTTTGAAGAGAGATATTGAACTAGACACCTCACAGAGACAAACACAAAGGCGCAATCTTGGTCTGATGTCTTTTCAGCTCTCTAAATAGCCTTCTCCCTTTCCTAGAAGTTGTCTTTCTTCTTTGGCAGGATGTTAAGCCCAGGGTTTAGAAGATTTCATGGCAGGCAGCGAAGGTCTAATCTGTTATTAATATCAAGGATGGTCAAACCATATGGACAATATAGGAAATGATAAAGTACAGTCCCTACAAGACCAAAGTAATAGCAGAGCAAAAGATTTAAGGGGAAACAAGAGCCAAGATGCAGATATTTCCTCCAGCATCATATGGAGCTTGAATAGAGTACTAAACATTTACTCTAATGAAAAGCAGAGATACACAAAGAGAAACGCGGCACAGTCTGATTAACAAGAAAAGACACTAATCATCATCAGACTATCAGCACTCTTCGAGTTGAAAACATTACCTTTCCAAGATGAATGTAAATTCATGCAATGCAAGCAAATACACTTAGAAACCTAGTAAGAGAAATGTCTTCAGTTATACAAATATAAAGGACAAAAGAAATTATAGTAGGTAACAAATTCAGAACATTCAAAATACAGCTCAAGAATATTGTTCCAATAGTAAAAGGACAGTAAATTTTAGGCCTTCCATTTTATAATTCTGGCAGCACTTCAACACAAAAGCAAACCAACAACAGAAAACACAAACCTCATTGATTTTCTTGCGAAACCATCTATAGTTACTCTAAATCATTCCCATGCCCCTGATAATAAAGACGGCAATTCATCAAAACCGTTAAGAGACTGCTTGCAGGACAATAACACAGAATTTTTTTAAAAAATCTACGGGGGAAAAAAAAACAACCACTCCTCTCACCACCGTATATACACTTTTCTGACTGGTTCCAGCTTGGTAGCAGTCCTGAGAGATCCATCCAATACAGAAATGTAATCAAAAAGGAAAAGTGAATGTGTGGGCCTGCATTAATCCTTCCCTTTGTTACATACTAGTGCTATTAATTTACAATTAGTTCTCAGATTAGAAACTTAAGATTTTATTTCATAAATACCACCGGGAATTAGAAGAAACTGCAGATGGAATTAATTGGATTTGGAGGAGGAGAAAGGAGGACTGTGTTTAACTTGACAGCTCAAAGCAGTGCCATCACCTCAGTGTTTTCCATTATAATCACTGCTATTATGGTATGCACATCTGGTCAAGTCAAGTCAAGCCAAGCCACAGAATCATCAGTAACAGAACGCAGAGTAGTTAGAGCCCATGATTTGGTAGATGGTAGCCCTTTATGGTCAGAGTGTGTACTTCACCATAGCTGCTCTTGAGGTTGTCTGGAAAATCCTGTCAGTCTGTTCACTCCACACAGTATCTCCTAATGTAGAAACAATTCAGAAAGAACCTGAAGCAATATGGTAGTTCAAAACCTGGTCACCAGGTGGTGGCACGTCCAACACACACACTAAAAAACAAAAAAGGTTACTCATTGCTAACATAGCACATGCTTTCTGTGACCAGGAAATAATTGAGAGGCACATTGAAATGAATAGCAGGAGGGCCAAAATGATCACAGGATGATCAGATGAACTTTTATTTGCTACCGTGTTGACTGAGGGAGATGGGCTTGTTCAGCCTAGAGAAGAGAAGGCTCCAGGGAGACCTAATTGTGGCCTTCCAGAACCAGGGGCCTACAGGAAAGACAGAGAGGGGCTTCTTATCAGTGAGTTCCTAGTGATAGCAACAAGGGGGAATGGGTTTAAACTAAAAGAGGGGAGATTTAGATTAGATATTAGGAAGAAATTCTTTACTATGAGGGCGGTGAGGCACTGGAACTGGTTGCCCAGAGAAGCTGTGGAGGCCACATCCCTGGAGAAGTTCAAGGCCAGGTTGGATGGGGCTTTGGGCAATGTGGTCTAGTGGAGGATGTCCCTGCCCATGGCAGGGGGGTTGGAACTAGATGACCTTTGAGGTCCCTTCCAACCCAAACCATTCTATGATTCTACAATACTGTGAAGCATCTTCACATGTACTGAAGTTATCTAGACCACTACCCCACTTCAATTTGGGGCAAGACTCACAAGCCACACACTTGTCTCTGCTGAAATTACACATAATTTAAATAGCCCAAAAGTACAGTTTCGTAATCAGTTTAGGTCAATGCAAGAACCTAACACCATGCTACTGTCAAAAGACGGAGTCCATTATCGCCTCTCCCTCACCACCCTGACATCACTACCCTGATGTCCCTCTAGTTTCACCACTACCAACCACGTAGCCCCACAAGCATCAGTACTGATCCCGAGAAGGTGAAAGAGTGACGGGAGCAGCAGAAGGAAGGGCAGAACTGAGACTTTCAGTGGCAGTCCAGTCTGAGCTCAACTTAGGCTGATCACAAAGAAACATACAAACCAGTGCCAGGACTACAATCAATTTGCTCAATGACTCCAGAACAAACAATGTACAGCTGTAAATTCTGATTTTGCAGAGTAAAAACTTTTTTAAAAAGTGTATTCATAGCAATTTTTATAAACTTTAATCTTTGCATCTAGAAGAGATTTGTGAAAAACAAGACAGATTAACCCTAAATAGTCTAAACATAAAGATATCGACCAGGAACTACATTGAACAGATGCTTATAGTCTGCGGTGTTTGATATCCACAAAAGCTGATGTTGTCTGGATAGTCCATTATTATAGCTCAACTTCCTTGCAATTACATGAGGAAAACCAGATGCTACACAGTTAAATAATAAGAGGTTTAGTTCTTTCCCTTTTAAACAAGAGGTAAGGTGAATCAGAAGGCTGCTAGAAGACAGTTTGCTGAAATGGAGTTGTCCTCCTTCACTCAAATGTAAGTAATGGGAACACCAGTCTCCAAAATATTCTTGTCTTCTGAGAACAGTGAAATCAAAGAAGAATCAGCAAAGACAACAGAATGGGAATTTCAAAATTTCTTAGATTGTAAAAAAGAAAAATGGCTACTTGCAACTATGAAAAACATGTAATTTTATAACTAGAAAAAGCGCATTTAAAAAAATGGTATTCAAAAGCTTCACACAATTTAGCCAGATTTTATGATCTTTTTAAAAGGATTATAAGCATACTTACTACAGACAAGCCATATATAAATGTTTTATTAGTTACATCCATTAAATGTCAGCAGTAGTAGTAAAGATCCCCAATGTCACCCTCATTCAGATACTGTGTAACTATGTAACAATTATTCCAGATTTACTTCTTACAAGTAATAAAAAAATCAATAAGTAAATTGTCCCCTCTCTCTTGCTTTTAAAACAGAAAAAAAAAAAATTCTCTTAAGTTTACAGCTTGTATTTTAGGAGTAATGTTATTTTCATTCCCAATTGATTAACTTTCTTTACCTAAACTGAAGCCTGTAAAAATTGTTTTTTCATTTCAATGAAGGGCCAAGTTTTTTAAATATCTTTTCTGAGCAAACTGAATGTAAAAATTCTGTTTTAAAAAACACTACCTCACCTTCTCAGATCCATAATTTTCTTTGACACAAAGCATTCATTATTAGACATCATTTTGCATTAACTGCTGCATCGCTAAGTACTCTGGAGTGGTCTCCTTTAATTTTTCTTTCTTCAGAGATATTTAACTTCTCATTAAGTATGCAAGTGTTCATTGAGCCAGAGGTTAACACAGTCAGAATGGGTCTGTAGTGGGATCTTTTACAACCTTACTTGGGAGGTGGGACAAAAATGAAAAAACACACGGAGCTTACGTATGAGCGTATGCCATCCCAAATGCTCGCTTACTGATATCTAGAATGCACAAGCAGTGAAATATGGGGGTCCAGCCTGCTTTAGAACAGGAACCTGATTCCCAAAATCCTTCTTCTCAGTAATGGAAACTGCTAGGAGCATGAGAAAGGAGCACTGCACTGATTCTGTACGCTATGTAGCTTCTACCCCTTCTACTATTTTCATTCACTGATAGTTTCCAGATCTGTTTCCTGGGCAAAAAATATATCAGAAATTGCACAAATCTTTTTCCTCTTTAAAATTCTATGGACCTATCTGCACAGGGAAAAGAGTGAACACTGAGCCAAATTGACTTCAAGTGTGAGTTTAAAATGCATTAGTTAAAACATATTAAAACCCCATGTGGACATTTTAATTCATAAGTAAAATGGCCTACTTTAATCTGATTTAATTAATATGTTACAAATTCACCCTCATGTTAATTAAACTTCACTTTCCTGAGCATGCCACACAGTCACACAGTGAAACACTGGCCCTGCAAGCTTCTCTCCCAGGTGACGTGCTGGGTTTTGTGTGAGCCAGGACCAGAGTGGGGACACAGAACTGTGCCTGCAGCGGGAGCTCAGGCCCGACAGCAGGGGAGCTGGAAGTAGGAGGGAATTAGGAGAGTTCCAAACTCAGTGTGCAAGTCTGGACAAGAATAACTGATGTAAGACGGTGTTAGGCACAGGAGCAATTGTTAGGAACACAGAAGGTATATTACCTCAATGCTCAAGAGGACTTATCTAAACAAGTACTGCTTTTATCTTACACGTGTTTTATACAAGATTCCAATTTATCATGTTCTTTTCTGTTAAGTTTTTTTTTTCTTCTTTCTATTTGAACGTTTGCAGGACCAAGGAATTGAATTCAGTACCCATAACCAAACAAAGCACAACACTGCAAATAAAACTGGAATCTAAATGCTTGTTCTAAGCCACAATAATCCTATTTTCTAGTCCTAGGTTTTTAAAAGCACTTGTACTACTCATACCAAGCTCAGACAGAGTAGACAAAAGGGCACAGAGACAACTTACACACAAAAAAACATTTAATCTATTATTTACTTATTCCTCTACTGCAGCACCTGTAGTACTGCAACTTTAGTGTCATAGGTAAAAAATTATTCCATGGTATAAAGACAAATGAGCTAAACTGCAATCCTTTCCCAGGCGTTAAGACGTTTGGTGGTAAAAACAGGATCTTTCTGTCCTCCCTTTGCTCAACTGCAAACAGCTCCTATCTGCAGTGACATTAATTCACGACTGTGATGGTTGTCCTATGGCCTATGTGAAAGAGTTGGTAGTTTCTGCTCCTACTGGGCAGGTATCCAAGCTGTAAAGCTACTGTTCACTTGTCACTAATTGATACCCTTGGTAGTCTATTAGGGAAACTATGGAATGAATAAGCACCTCTCACTGGTAAAAATATGCTCAGGACATGGTAAAAAGATTGTGGCACACTGGCAAAAGAGCATGAGAAAGGCTTCACTGCTACTCATGCTCCATCCATTCAGAAGATAAATAGAGGGCTTCATTCTTCAGATCTGTCACTTTGGCATCTTTCATAGCAATAAATTAGCATTTAAGAAAAAGCTACAGGAAAATGAATTCTTCTTGCCGGTGACAAACCACTATTCTCACACATAAACATAACAAAGGACAATCACTTCATAAAATATTCTCTGAGAAATAATGTATTATTCATACGCAACATCATGCAAAATTTCTCTGACCTTTTGTGCATAGCTTTTTCTGGATGTCATCAACTGTTTTATAACTTTCCTGGTTTTTTCATTCTTTCAAACTCATCAAAATTAACCTTAGGAAGTGATTTGATCTTATTTTAAATCATTGTATAATCATTCTACTAGAAATCTGAGAGGGAAGCAACACTTATCCTTCTCCAGTCTTTCCCACTGTCTATTCATGAAAGATTCACTAATTCTTAAATAATCCTCTAGTTTGATTTTTGGCTTCTTTTGCATAATGTATTGTTAAGTTACATTAACTTATTGAATAAGCATTTCAGTAGAGATACTTAATTTCCTTTGTAACTGATTCAAACAAGACAGACAGCATTCTAATTTATAGCATGTAACAATCTCAAAAATTAATGCTCAGCGCTAAACAGCTGGAAATAGTAATACTAAAACTGTGCCAAACATACAGAGACAACTCAAGCATTTAAACTGCAGCTATTAAATTTGATACCGTGATGGCACATTCTTTTTACACTAACAGACCGTCATGCTATCTCAGCACCGCTGTCACTGAATAGTTACACTGATCAGAATTTGCCCTAAAAGGAACATACACAGTTCCCATCAGTTTTGTACATAATTTTTGTTAAATGTGTAATGACAGAATTTTGCATCTTTTTCCCAGGCAAAACGCACCAGCCAGTCTGGCCCATGCACCTAGCCACTGTGCCAAGGCTCTAACATTATCTCATGCCTGTGAAACCTTGTACTTCTCTGACATCAGTTGAAAACAAGAGTAGCTGGAAGATGGTCAAATCTGGCTCAGTTAAACAACATCCTTGCAATTTCTTATTGCTATCCCCGGCCAGTATCAAGCCATGAATTGTAGCAGTCATCATAAATCACAGCCATGCAGCAAGCGGTGTTTAACACAAGTTTTCCAACAATACAGCTGATTACAATTACAGACAGAATAGTTTCTAAAGATTCACAGAAAAAAGTTCTGAGTGTGGCAGATGAAAAGTTGGGAGTTTGAAGTCATAAGCATTCAAAGTGAGTTTTAAAAAAAATCTTCATCTATTTCTACAAGGAAAAAAATAAACAAAAGGAACTCAGTTTTCATTTCAATAAGAGTGGCTTAGAAACTTTTACAAATGCTCCATCCTAGTGAAATAATGCATCCTATTGTCCCAGCTGCTGAGCATCCAGCAGTAAGTGACACCCAGCAGGAGCAGCAGCTTTTCAGCTTTTCTCATAGCGGGTCAGCTATACACATACACATATTTTCTAAATCTTTACCATTCAAGGCAGCTCAGCAATTGCTAAGGCTTTCCAAGAACCTCCACTGCACATACACGGTATCTAACCTTACAATGCAAACAGCACATTAAAAACCGGAGTTAACCATTCACCAGTCTGCACTTCTTTGATTTGTCTTCTTCCCAGGTTGTGGTAACTTTAATCTAGGATGCTAGGAGGAAAAAAAGAAAATACAATCCCAGGTTCAAAGTCAACTCAAAATCACTTCCAGAATGAGAACCTAAAAATCAAACCTAGAAGTTCCCAAGACACCGAAGATAGACCTGTGCTTGTTACTATCGTTGACATGGAAATAACTACTTTCTCTACCACCTTTAAAACAGCTGATGTTTCCTTGGAGTATGATACAAAATTGCAAAACACAAGACTTTGAATGTCTTGGCTGATCTGAGTCACTGCTGGAAAATTCTGATTACCTAGTGACAGCTTCCCTCTGGGTATGAACTTTTTTCATTTATTATAAAGATAAATACGTAGGACCTACATTTTAAAGAATCTTATGCAGAGAGTGAATTCTGCCGGACTTTATCTTGCTACATCTGTTTTCCACCATTCCACAGTTATGTTAGTAGAGACACTGGCACAGTAATTCAATTATTCTTCTGAGGTGGACAGCTCAAAGAGCCACAGAAATGATGCAGATCTACAGGTACTTGTACAGTGACATCTGAAGCTACACCTCAGCCCCTGTTTGAGCATGACAAGATGAAGAAACAGATCAGGCATACCCTGCGCAGGACTGTGAATATAATACTACTACAGTGTGTGGGAGGTAAAATATTTCACTGCAAGGAAAATCTGACAGTGGAAATTTCCATTCCTTGCATACTTTAAAGGTGAACTTGGATCTTACACATTAAAAGTATGCAAAACTGGAAAACAAATTCAGTTAGTATACTTGTACCAATAGAAACAAAAGTTAAATCAACACCTTGATTTTGCCTTAGGAATTAGTGAAACCCTTCATAACTCTTAAGTGTACACATCTCTCAGTCACAACACACATGCAAAGATAGGTAAGATGTGTATTTAACATGCATTCAACAAATAAGTGTATGTTCAACACAGCTTACTGCAGATCAAAACAACTATTCTCACATACATTGCAGCCTGACTCCATTTCTGGCTGATTTTAAACCCGGTTTTTCCCCATGCTATTGTTTTAAAGCCATCTCTAGCCTCAGCTGTCTTCACCTCATATACACACGTCTTGCTTCTGCACATTTTAATGACTCCAGAGAATGCGTGGATCACCCTTCCCATTCTCATTAGCTTCCACATGCTTAATGGACCAGTTGAATTTTACGGTCCTTCTCGGGCTTTATTCTAGCCTCTCTTGCTGTCCTTTGTGTAGAAGTAGCCTTTCCCCAGTACCTCTGCATCAGTCTCCCCAAAACCTAAACAGATACTCTATTTTTTAGCAGGAGCTACTGTCTGAAACAAACACAAGTATTCAAACATATTACACTGCTTATAATCTCTTGTCCATATCTAGTGAGAGCCATTCAAGCTGAGCAGAATTGACTGTGAAGTTCTTCCTTTCTTGGTACAGCCTGGAAGTTAAATACTATTTTATATAGCACCCAAGGACATCTCAGGGTTCAATAATAAAGTTATTGCACTTTATGTGATTTAGGAGAATTCAGCTTGCAAAGCTTAACAACTGAGCAGCAAGCTGAATGGAAAAGTGCTATTTTTAAAAAAAAATTCTAAACAATAAAGAGAGCTTAAAATCCATATACTTTCCTTGCAAGGTGCATAATGCAGGAGTCATTCTATTAGAGGAAGAAAATGCTAATGAAATACTAAAAAAGAATCTGTCAAGCAGTAAAACAAAATTTCAGAATGTACTAAATTTGCTAAATTGACATCACAGTCTTCTCTTTATAGAACCCCCACAGTGTGCCAGTACTTTGCAGGTAAAACTCAATCCTTGATACAGCTGTTTATAACCTATAATAGACAATACATAAGGAAGGTCAAAGCAGTTGGAAGATAGAATAAAGCAGGGGATGTTGTATTTGTATAAGGTTAGGAGGGGTTAGTTTTTGCTTACTTTCTGTATTTTCTGAGTCATTTTATGTCTTAAAGTAAGCCTTAATGAAGATGGAACAGAAAAGCCAGGATTTAAAGGTCTCTTTGAATGCTTATTCACCAAGGAGGGATTTGAATGAGAATCCAATCAAGACCTGAAACACAAAGGTGGAAGTGAAGGGAATTAAAAAGTAACTAATAGGTATGTATCATCCAGTAGGTACAGTCAAAATCCAAGACAAAATAGGGTATCCCCCAGTCACATTTAGAAAGGATGGAGAGAAGCAAGAGTTGGGGCTCTGGACATTCAAATAACAAAAAGATGACAAATAAAACATCAAAGCCAAGACACCAGTTTTAAAACAGAAATGGAGACAAGGAGGACACTACTGGAAATGCAACACGTGAAATGCAGTAGAAAATGGTATCAAGCTGAGGGAGAAAGAGGAGGTGTGAATGTTACATATCACAGTTTTGCTTATGCAGGACAGGAAGGCGAAGCCAGTGGCCCTCAAGGGAGTGCAGAAGTGTAAGAGCCTGGGGGAAAGCGATGGACAGGTTTTGCCTGTTTACATTTTATTGGCAGAATGCCATGTGGAAAAGTCTCAGATAAGAAGGAAAAAATTAATTTATTAAACCTGTATGCACATCTAGCATATAAAGTCCCAAGACGAGATGAGGCTACCCAGGGATGAGTTACCAAGTTAGACAAGGAGAGGTCTGACAGAAGTTCTGTTTCCCCACACCATGTATATAACAGCACGTAAGGCATTAAAGGATACCACAAACGCTGGAAAAACCCATGCTGAAACATGGGGAGAAAAAAGAAAAGAAAAAAAGGGAGAAAAAACCCCAACAACGTTGTGAAACCTGAAGGACAAAAGCATTTTCCGTGTGAGTGATTAATGACCAATGTTGTCAGAAATACCCAGGTGCTGCAAGTGTAAAAAGGTCTCTTACAATGTGGCCAGGTAAAAACTGGGGTTATCAAGTCTGAAGTGCAACTTTCAGGGAGTAAAAGAGACCAAAGAAGACACTGTCAAACAGAGATTTAGCACTAATGTCAAGGATAAGAGAGCAGACAGCATTTTTGAGCAGCACAGAAGCATAAGGGGGAAGGAAAAGACAACTGCAGCTGCTAAGGAAGCTGGAAAGAAAAGGGCAACGTTGCCAACTCTCTGTTTTATCATACAACAAAATTCTGATGATAAATGAAACTCTTAACTTGCCCGTGTCTATACACGAAAGGAAGGAAAGCACCTCTAGTGATACAAACTAATTCAACGCTGTCTAAAGCAAAGAGAAATGATAACTCTGTGAGTTTAGGAGCATAAAAACTTGCACAGAACTTGCTTGTTTTTTCTAATTCTCTCCTAATAAGGGCTACTATGCCATTTTACTGTGAACAGTATTCTATTGTTGGAACAGACTGCCCAGAGAAGTGGTTGAATCGCCGTTCCTGGAGACATTCAAAAAACACGTAGACATGGCACTCCAGGACATGATCTAGTAGGCATGGTGGTGTTAGGTTGATGGTTGGACTTGATGATCCTTTCCAACCTCAGTGATTCTATGATTCTATATAGTTACTGCGTAACTGTATTTAACGGTTTCTCAATACAATCTGAAAAGAGGTGAATGAAAGGTAAACAATACAGAAATCCCATCATCACTGTGGTACCATCTTATTTCAACATCATTTCACTTTGGTAGGATTTTATCCCCAAACATTCATCCTGAAGATGAAGACATCCCTCCTCTAGCAGTTCTAGTTCTCAATATCTGCTGTTCTCACTAATCACATCCCCTCTTACATCCTGCAGTCTTCCCTCTCCAATGTTACTCTCTTCTTTTCTTTTTCACAGAATCACAGAATCACAGAGGTTGGAAGGGACCTCGAAAGATCATCTAGTCCAACCCCCCCTGCCAAGGCAGGGCCATCTAGAGCACATCACTCAGGAACACGTCCAGTCGAGTTTTGAATGTCTCCATAGAAGGAGACTCCACAATCTCTCTGGGCAGCCTGTTCCAGTGCTCTGTCACCCTCACGGTGAAAAAGTTTTTCCTCATGTTAACCCGGAACCTCCTATGCTCCAGCTTGAACCCATTGCCCCTTGTCCTATCACTTAATGACACTGAGAAGAGCCTGGCTCCATCTTCCTGACACTCACCCTTAACATATTTATAAACATTGATGAGGTCACCCCTCAGTCTCCTCTTCTCCAAGCTAAAGAGACCCAGCTCCCTCAGCCTTTCCTCATAAGGGAAATGTTCCACTCCCTTGATCATCTTCTTTTTCCTTGGATCCTCACTCACTCGGAGCCTCAACACCCTTCCTTTATTTCTCATTCCTCCTCCGCAGTTTCTTTGCTTTCATTCTGCCTGCTGCCCTCTTTTCCAGCTATCCGTACACTGTAAGAAATATTTAAATAGAAGATTTCACTTCGAAAACTCGTCTCCCCTGGCAGCATCCTTGGGCTGGGGCGGCCGCTGGCGCTGGCAGACGCATGTTGCTAAGCAGCACTTTAGCACCCTGTTCGAGGGACCGGGATCGGCTCTGCTCTGCGCTGCTGACGCATGTTGCCCTGCTTTGCAGAGAACAAGGGGCCTGCAAACCTCAGTCATGGGAAGATCAAAGTCCCGTTCTTTTTTGGAGCTGTGTAGGAGGATAGAGGCAAGAGTATATTGTCTTTTTTTGAATCAAAATGTAAATAAGCTTTCCTAACATGCCCCCTCTATGGTATTCCCACCTCTAGATGACAAGCAATGTTTTGCAGCTAAAGAACTTTCAGAGAATTTATTTTTACCAGGGTCACAGAGAAACATCTTTAAAACCAAAACCAACATCCTCTGTAACCAGCTCATCAAATCAGCCAGCCTCTCTGCTGCTTTCTGACTGCTTCTGACCTTCTCCCAGCTCCATTTAAGCCCACAGCATGGGGACGCCCTGTGTATTTTGGACACTGGGTGCAGTGCTGACACAGTCCCTGCTGGGTAAACCTTCTGGTGCAAAGCAACATGATCACAGCCAAAGACTAGTCAGAATTACTGCACACACACAGAGGTAAACAGCAGGGCATGGTCCTGCTGCAGAATCTGCACTGTGGTGGCATTAGGTGGGACTACTATCACTGCCTCAACCAGACATAATGTCTAGGTTCTCTCTGAGTTCTTCTCAAATCTCAGGTGTAACTGGCTACATGGATATCAAGATGTATATAAAAGCCATACCCCAGAGTCTGCATGTGTTTTGAACCTGAGTCTAGATGGCTTGTCTTACTAAAAACCATGAATACCAGCTACTGACGCCAGGACAGCAGGCCTTCATTTTGGAAAAGAGATAGGAGGATGAACATAGAGATGGTATAGCATGTATTACTCCCACACTTTGCCTTTCTGGCTCAGACCATATTCATTTTCTCAGGCATAATTTTTTCCTTTGGATTCAGGTAGGTGAAATGGGGATGTTCAAGTCCTGAGGTGGACAAACAATAACTACCAGACTGGGGAATGACCACGGCAGTCAGGGTGCACACCTCAGAATTTCAAGCAGTTCAGCCCCTTGGACTAGATGATAACTCAGGAAAGAGCTCACACCTTCACTGTGGACACCAAGTCACCAGAACACAAACCACAGAGAACTGCGCTTAGTTCTCTAGTAAATAAATGAAAGGGTCAGGCAAAGTACCGTACGCCAGGGTCTCTTTCAAGTCCAAATCTACAGTTACAGACCAGAGTGGAGCCAGAAATGAAGGCCTGATAGCCATGTTTCGGTTTTGCCCTGAGTTAGCTAAGCAGTCAGCTGATGGCAGACCACAGAGGTGCAGAAGCCTTGACAGCAAGCTTATTTTGTCACTAAATTAGAGGAAGCAACATTTTACAATACACCTCAGATACTTCCAGAGAAGAAAACTCAAAGAGAACGAAGATGAGAACATTTTCATGACAGTAGCAGCAATATATTGGATTTAGTGAAGATTTGCTGAGAGGAAAGTCTTGTTGAGGATAAATAATCTTTGCTTGACTTTTGCGCGTAGTAGTCAGGAAGATATGGGATCGATCGATCTATCTATCGCATAAGGAAGTTCATCAAATAGTATGTGCACATTTGTTCTGCATAGTAGGCAAAGGAGAGTAAAGATGAAAAGATGCTTAATATAGATGCATTATATGTTATTACGTTAACATTTAATACATCTATATGAATGTAAACAGATAGACACAGTGAATCCAGAAGCTGCTGGAATGACATCAAAATTTTTCATGCTCCTTAAATTTAAGAGCAGTCTTGCATGGTTTGCTGATCATCCTATACCCCTCAGCACACAACAGACACAAGCTGGGCAAGTTACATGACTGGAACAGAGGCTGAACTGCACGCTGAATGTAATATAGTGGCTGGTATATTTGCAGTTCGGAAAGTTTAAAGAATTACAAAATACTTTCTCACTTCAGCTCTCAAGTTCTGGAAGCAAAGGATACTTTGCAGAATGTGGGGATCCAGGAACACTGGCAGTCATTTTCCTTAGAAGCAGAGGCTTCACTGAAAGCATCTTGACATTTCACCTTTTCTGCACAGTCTGATCCCTAATTACTCAGTCAATAAAGTAAACTGTAATTCTCATCAGAAGACTGCTGCTGAAACACTTGATCCTCCCAGTATTTTTGGCTGTTTCTCTCTGATGTTTGGGGGGTTTCACATTTTTCAATACTAACCAGGAAGCTGATACAGTGCCAAATCCATCCCTTAATTTCAGGTGCTTCTTCAAATTACACAATTGTGCAATAAAACTGTCCTCACAATGTTCCAATTGTTCTCCAATTAATGTACATTTTAAACAGAAAATACAGGTGCCCAATAACTGAAGCAATGTTTCACACTATCTTGAAATAAAGCTACGTTTAAATTTGTGCAGGTTTGCAAACATTCAAGAGCATGTCCTTTATTTCCTTTTCTTTATATGTAATCATATCCTACCATACATATTCAAAACATGTTTGTAAGAACAAACAGAATATAGATTAGTTCTTACATAGTGCTTCTAATGAGCATAGCAAATATCAGTCTCCTTATTTAACAGATTAAAAAAACCACTTCAGTGTAGAGAAACAAAGTAATTGTCCCATGCACCCGCAGAAACTAGAAGAACTGCACACAGACCTGAGGTCTTCAGACCCTGGCAGTTTTCAGCCACTGGACAGGACCACCACCTTGAGCAGCTATGATTCTTCCTAATACACTCTGACGCTACCATGATCAGAGTCTACTACCCTAGTGGCATCACCAATTAGTGATGATTGTAACTCCTCCTGACATCAGTTGCATTACTGAATCCAATTAATATGACAGAGGCATTCACATAATCAGCCCACTACAGACAGTAAACCACTTGTTCTTCTCTGGAGATGCCTGTTTCAGCCACCTTAAGTGTATTCCACCTTTTACATACTTCCTCAGAAATTTTCTTGAGAGTCACATTTTCCATTAGCTCATTTTTGCCTATGCAGCAATTGGGAGAGGAGCCTCCGGAAGTGATAGAGAAGACGGGCTAAACACAAGTCAGCACCATGATCCTGTCATTAAAATGTAAATGTCACTCTTGAAAAGACAAGCTAGGAGAGATCTGTAGAAAGCAGCAGGAATTACAAGAGTTCCTGCAAGTATAATTTATGAAAAAGAACTAAAGGAACTGTTTTTTCAGCCCAAAAAAACAAAGTCTGAGGTGAGCCATGGTAACTGCATTCTAGCACATAACATGTTACAAAAAAAGCAGAGCTAGCAATTGTTCTCCACCTCCGCTAGGAAAGAGGAAAAAGAATTAAGATAAAACTGGAGAAAATAAGATCAATTTCAGGAAAACTAGGAACTGTGAGGACATAATAGAGCAAGGACTATAAGAAAACTGCATCTTAAGAACCAATTATGCAAAAATATGTTCACTATAATTTAGGTAAACTCAGTTCTACTGCAGTGCAAAATGGACTAGGATGAGCAAAGCTGGTTTCCAGTCTTTAGCTCTTCTATGTGCAACACGAGGACAAATGCATGTGTTAGCTATATTTTTATAAAAAGACACACAATGAGAATAATTATATTGATTTGTCATCTAATTTTTATGAGTGTCTTCATAAATATTAATTTGTTTCCACTTAGGGTAGACAAAATGACACTTCTCCGCCTCCAGATATTATTACCATATATCCTTACCAGCCTGTGCTGCGTAGAGCTTTCTGTCACAGACCTGCACGGGGTTCATACTTGGTCATTCATGACAGAGAGCGCAATAGGCTCAGACATGCTGCCGGGTACATCACTTCCTTGTGTGCCACTTACTACCAAATTTTCTGTCTTACCTAGACTACTCCCATGAGCCAACTAAAGCAAGGGTAACTAATTAGCCTCTTTTTCTTTGTAAAAAGTATCATAAAGACACTTGAAAAACAATAAACCCCATTTCGTCAGAATTTCCCTTTCCCAGCACAGTTATCACCTTCCAACTCTCATGCCCTTTTTTTTTTCTCTCACTACAGTTCAGAGGCCCTCCGGCAGTGCAGCAGAAAAGGACTTGACATCCCAGGCATGGGGCTTGCTCTCTCTCGTCGTTACCTAAGGCAACACCCAAACGTGAAGGGCAGCATATACTTTTACATAGATGTGGTCTTATCAGCAATAAGGAAGCTTGGGGTTAGGGAGGTGCTGTCTTCTGGTTTTACATATCAATATATTAATTGACACAGTGAAAATTAACACTTAGTGTCTAGTCAGACCAACACAATGTTCAGTGTCTAACCAGATTCACAATTTTTTCCATCTGTTTTATTTACAAAGAATATTAATATGGGGCTGATATATTTCCACCAGCCATCCCTGCTGGTCAAAGATTTAATCAATATTCAAAATAAACTAAACTTAAATGTCCAAAAATTATAAATTTTTATTATACAGGAACTGTTCCATGAAAAAATAAAATCCTAATTTATGTATAGTCTGAAGCATTCATTTTACATAAGATATTATAAAGGCAGAAGTAGCGTATTCATAACTTCCCTTTCACTTCACAGATAATGTCAGAAAAATATTTATGAGATTATGGGTACATTAATAACTAGGCCAGAAAATTAATATTAAATGTCTATCTTATGGAAAATTTAGCTTCACAAGTAAATGAGCATGGAAAAGGTCCCTCAAAAAAAAAGTAACTAACAATAAATCAAATGGAATTTTTTCCCCAGTAGTTGAAATATCTGACTATGTAACAGTTTAAGTCTTAAATCCTTAAGAAAAAAAGGTCCTCAATAAAGAATTTTATCCTCTTTCAAAGAAAGAAACCACTTCTGTGGGTTCTCACTGCAACAGATTATAGGTCACTGTGCTCTCTGGCTTCAAGTTTTTTTCAGAATTTTTTTAATCCTCAGTGACAACACAAATAGTCACAGACAACAACGATACATGGGTCAATTGTTAAATTCTCTGTTCAGTCTGGATCCATGTATGTTCTGATTTCGGCTGGGATAGAGTTAATTTCCTTCCTAGCAGCTGGTATAGTTCGGTGTTTTGGATTTAGGATGAGAATAATGTTGATAACACACTGATATTTTGTTTGTTGCTAGGCAATGTTTACAGCAAGTCCAGGACATTTCTGCTGCTCACACCACCCCACCAGCAAGTAGGCTGGGGGTCCACAAGAAGCTGGGAGGGAACACAGCTCGGACAGCTGACCACAACTGGTCAAAGGGATATTTCAAATCATATGACATTATGCTCCATATATAAACTTGTGAGAAGCTGGCCAAGGGCCTGATCACTGCTCAGGGATGGGCATCAGTCAATGGGTGGTGAGCAATTGCATTGTGCATCACTCATTTTGTATATTTCTTTATCATTATTCAGAGAATCATAGAATATCCTGAGTTGGAAGGGACCCATAAGGATCATCAAGTCCAACTCCTGGCTCCACACAGGAACAGCCCAATCAGAGCAGATGACTGGGAGCATCGTCCAGACGCTTCTTGAACTCAGCCAAGCTCGGTGCTGTGACCACTTCCCTGGGGAGCCTGTTCCAGTGCCCAACCACGCTCTTAGGGAAGAGCCTTTTCCTGATCTCCAACCTAAACCTCCCCAGCTTCATGCTGTTCCCTCGGGTTCTATCACTGGTCACCAGAGGGAGGAGATCAGCACCTGCCCCTTCATTCTCCCTCCTGTGAGGAAGCTGAGGTCTCCCCTCAGTCTCCTCTCCTTCAGGTTGAACAAACCAAGGGACTTCAGTCTCTCCTCATATGCCTTCCCTTCTAGACCCTTCACCATCTTTGTTGCTCGTCCCTGAACACTCTCCAATAGTATTATGTCCTTTTTGCACTGTGGCGCCCAAAACTGCACACAGTACTTGAAGTGAGGCCGCACCAGCGCAGTGTGGAGTGGGACAATCACTTCCCTAGAGCAGCTGGGAATGCCGTGCTTGATGCACCCCAGGATACAGTTGGCCTTCCTGGCAGCCTGGGCACACTGTTGGCTCATGTTCAACTTGCTGTCAACCAAGACCCCCAAGTCCCTCTCAGTATGGCTGGTCTCCAGCACGACACCCCCCAGTCTGTGTGTACAGCCAGGGCTGCCCCTTCCCAGGTGCAGGATGTGGCACTTGCTCTTGTTAAACTTCATGTGGTTGGTGATTGCCCGGTTCTCTAAATTGTCCAGATTTCTCTGCAAGGCAGAGAGATAATAATTATTATTACTGTTATTATTATTTCCTCTTCCTTTGCTGTCCTACTGTCTTTATCTCAACCCACGAGTTTTACCCTTTTTTTTTTCCCCCTCTATTCTCTCCCCCATCGCACTGGGGAAGGAGGAGTGAGCAAATGGCTGTGTAGTTGTTTTAGCTGGCTGCCAGGTTAATCCACAACAGTGCATTAGTTGTCCAGTTAATTAATATCTACTGCCAAACTAAAACAGAAGGAACAGTTTGTAATAGTGTTTCTTTCTTAGTAAGATACTGTACTCATAACACATAAGAGTTGCACAGATGTAGGTGGAAATCTAAAGAGAATGCAGAAGGACCTTCATGCGGAGTTGCATCCCTAAAACACTAATAAAGGGTTTTTCTAGGCTAGGTTTTCCTAGTTGTTGCCCTAGCCACAACTTCACAGTGTGAGAAATGTTGTCAAAGGAATACACTGATGTTGCAGTGCTAACTAAAAAGCGTGGTTACATGCCAACTACCACCTCCATAGAGCCTGCTAAATAAAAATTCTCATGACTAACCAGCAGAGTATTCTGAAAATACTGCTTTCATTGCCTACAGAATTATCACCAACATAAGCAAAATGTTTCCTTGAGCTTTTAAATTAACTGAGTTACATTTTAATAGTATTTGGTTTTTTCCAACTCATTTTCAAAAGTCAAGAACAAACCTTTATTATATAAATTTAAGATTTACTAGGTATACAGTATCACAAGCATAGATCTTCTGTCCAATAATTTGTACATGTCTTCCTTTATATGTAAATAAAGATTTAATAAAAGACAAAACATACAGGAGATTCTAAAACAAATATAGCTTGGAGAAAGGAGATAAATTGCTGACTTGGATTTAGCAAATTTTTTTTTTAAAAAATGAAAGTCCACAGAAAGGGTTTCCATACACTGAAGACAAATTAATCGAATCATTCTGAAAAGACAAAAAGTAAACTGTGGGGGAAAAAAAAGAAAAAAAAAAAACAGTAGTCTATCAGACCTTACGCTAAAAGCGGCATATAGCCTTTCTGTGCTGTCTGGCTGCAGGGTTGCCCGAAGTGACCAAGATCCTGTTTCTTGGAAGAAAAAAAGTCTCTGCTTATTGGAGAGCCTAATACACAGTGTTATTGCGTATTTCTGGATGTCATAAATGCTTTTACCTCATTGTCCTCTGCATGTAGTCTCAGAGACCAATCAAATTCTGTGTATTTTTTCTTTTAAAAAGTGCATTTAGAAAAATATTTTTAAAAATAACAGAGGTGCTTATTGCTGAATTTATCTACATTTTTCATTAAGATTTAAAAAAAGGCATGTGACTAAATTCAGACTTTTTGTAATATTTTTAATTGGCTGTGAAACACATTTTTTTCCTCAGGATATACAATATATTTTTTAAAATGTCAATCCAATATGTAACTCAAAATTAAAAAATATCTCAGCTGAGTGAATCCTGCATTGTTGGTTTTAACTGCGGTCATAATAAATCCAATCTCCATTAACTCATCAATACAAAATAAAGTATGTTTGAACTCATCTAATTTTCCTCATAGCTACGCTTGAGGAATTCACACCTGCCCTTGGCTATTAGAACAAAGACAATCCTGCCATCCATTTCAGATCAATCATAGACTCATATAAAAGCCTAGGTTGAAAGGGACCTCAAGACCTTTCATGGGAAAAGCAACCTAGGTGAGATTACCTAGCACCCTGTCCAATTGCGTTTTGAAAACCTCCAGCTATGGTGACTCTACCACATCCTTAGGGAGGTCGTTCCAGTGAATGATTGTTCTTATGGTAAAAAAAAGTCTTTCTTGTGTCGAGATACATCTTTTCCCAAAGTAACTTGTACCCATTGCCCCTTGTCTTCTCCATGTGGCTCCTTGTGAAGAGAGAGTCTCCTTCCTCTTTGTAGCCACCCTTGAGGTACTGGGGTACTGTGATGAGGTCCCCTTAAGCCTTCTCTTCTCCAGGGAGGAAAGGCCCAAGGCCTTCAGTTTTTCCTCATAGGGCAGTTTCTCCTGCTCTTTGATCACCCTTGTGGCCCTCCTTGTGACCCTCTCCAGTCCATGTCTTTCTTGAATTGTGGGGACCAAAACTGGACACAGTTCTCCAGGTGCAGCCTGGAGATGCAGAACAATAGATCACCAAAAACAGAACAAGTATTTTTCTTCTTAAACTGGGAAATAAATATTTTTAGATACAAAATGGTTGGGGGGTTTTGTAGCTACTGGGTTTTGTTTTGTTTTTACGTTAACAGCACAGGTTAGAATAACACAAGAATCTGAAGGTGGCAACGGCACAGGGACACAGTCTCCTAGGGCTCAGTGTGCAGTGAGGTGTCAGACAGAGCTGCAAATTAAATGGAACAACTGAAATCTTTCCTTTCCCACAAACTTGCTTGAGTGCCATGAGCTGGTAAGAGCATCAGAAAATGAAGATATTTGGTTCTGACAGCTGTTCAGGGACAGCCACCATAAACTGGGTCTCTAAACTGAAGATCCTCTTCACGAAAAGTAAACTTCTGTATCTGAGTCAGTTCACAAAGATTAAGTTGATGTAACTAACGACGAATAAAGTCTGTTTCACCTATCATAAAATGAGTCAGATCAACTACAATGTTGAAGCATTTATTTCTCCACCAACTACAAAAACAGGACTAGAGCAATGATTTCAGCTTACGCACATCGGCATGGGATATGTCAAAGGTAGGTGAGATGAATGCCACCCACAGCTTTCCAGTCAAGGGATATGACAATAGTGAAACAGCCATAATAGCTTACAAGCACTTGAAAGCAGAAAGTGAAACATTCAACTGAACAGACCCATATGAAAGGCATTTCAAAAATAATTATTATTTCTACTGCATTCTTGCATTACATACAGAAAAAAAATCTGAAAAAGAAATTACGGGTATCAGTTTCTATGGGTCTTTGTAAATTTTTTGAGCCTGATAGGAACCTGTATAACTTAATTTCACAAGGAAACTGAGGTAAATATACTAGGCAGAGAGAGAAAATTATTATTATTTCATTATATAGTACCAACATGTTTGGCCCTGCACAAAGCATCCAGATATCTGGCCTAAGAGTTAAACGTCCTGAGTTGAAGAACACAAGTTTTTTATGCTTTAAAATACATATAGAGGAGCAGACTAAATTCAGGCCTCATCACACAGGATGGCTAGTTTTGTTTTCTTTATAAATTTTTTAAATTATTTTGCATTTTTTTCCTGGGGTTGGGTCTGTGCTTAAAGCAGGCTCCAGAATTTTAATAACACTCCATCTGCCCCAGAGGTGCTTGCCTAATTTTTGCTTTCATAGACATTTTACACAATAAGCATGCTAGTGTTGGAAATTTCTCAGTTTCTGAATTCTTCTGCAATATATTGCAGAGGAGGTAAACAGAAATCTTGAGCCCTGTTTGCAAAGAAATGAAAGACCTTAAAGATTTCAGGAAACCTTACAATACACTAATTGCAAATACTTGAAGACATGCAACACGCAACAGCCAACACTTCTCTAGATACTTCCTTTAGCTGTCAAAAAGAGACGTTTTACAAGTCTCATGATGCTTAATCTCTAACACACTTCTCTTCTGGGAAAGAAAGTGTAACATCATGCATGAACCATGAGCCTCTCTCTCTTACAGCTTGTTCCTGATATATTCCTGATATCAGTGCAAGTCTTACAAAATAACTGCCACCTTGGAATTGCAGTTCCATGGAAGTAAACTGCTAAACCTCAGGATTTCAAGACTCACCTACAAACTGCAAACCAGCCTTATCCAAAACTACCACCAAACCACGTAGAATGGTGTAAGTCAGGTGAGTTACATAAAACCCGTACAAAGACACCGACTGTAAAATATACTGTGAAGATGGAGGTTATTAGAAACATTCCATTGAAATACACATCCACGTTGTGTACTTGCTTTCCTTACAACATCCTTAATTACAAGGATATTGTAGCTATATTACCATAAATCAACAGATCTGTTTCCACAGCGTGTTACTAAGCAACTGTAACCAAGATCTTGTGTAAATGAGATTAAAATTCCAAGGTAACAATACTCAAATACAACTTCACATTTAATAGTCAAAAAAAGTTGAATGTGTTCATATTAAAAGAAAAAGGTCTGTGTAGTTTCATGGCTGTTGAACTAGTTTAGATACACAGAAAATGCAAATCTGTGTATATCAGTTGTAGGTATTTCCATCACATAATGAACTGTGCAAGGATCTAACAATCCCAGTACATTTTTCAGATAAATAAACTTCAAACTTCTTCAAATGAGTTTCATTATACATCATATGCATTTCATTCTTCCACTCAACGATATCCAAGCTACACAAGAATCAATTCTACTTTAAATAATGTATTTTGAGTAATTATTAAAACTCTTTTAAAAAAAAAAAAATACTTGCATAGACAGTGTGAACAAACACTGCAATGCAGCGGTTAATTTTTTTTGCCACACTTACAAAAAAAGGCTTTTTTCCAGTCATAAATAGACGTAACTACAAGCACCTTTCTAATAACTGTCTGCACTTGGTCAGCACATTCCCATCATTCCAGCGCTCTGACATTCACACGGTGTATCAAGTAAGGTGCGGAAACTCCAGTTCAGACAGAGCAGACCAGAACATCCTCTAAGCAAAAGACGCTGTCGTAACCACGTGAAACGTTTCTGCCACTGTCAGTGCTGCCTTTCCCCAGAGTTTCAAAGTTCAAGTTACCTGACCTCATCCTGAATGTGACTAAGTATTTTAAGAGGCAACTCAAGTTTAAGGGAGGATGACTCTGATCTTACTACTTCTGGTTTAAAACAAGTCCTACAACAAGAGCAGAAATCATCTGCAATGGAGACAGAAACATCTGGGAGGCAATTTGTTCCTTGTTCAGCCCAGTTTCTAGGAACTCAGGGCCACCACAAGCCCTTTCTGCTCCAAGCACATGTTCCATTTCTTTGATGCTGCCTCCTTTTATACATACACGCATCTTCACAGTTTTGTTTTCTTTAAAACTAAAAAAAAAAAAAAAGCAAGCCCTGCACTGCATATACACACCACCTGCTGGGGAGAAGATGAGAGAATAAACATGTGACAGACATTAATCACGATGCTTAATGCACTCCTAGCAGGCTCTCCACCACCACGGCAAGGAGAATCATTTAACAACCTGTGTGGATGGAGCAGAAGAGGAAACTTGCCAGCTTTATTCACTCATGATTTTTAAGTGCTTCTGCCTGTTTTAAACATTGAAAGACCATATAATATGTGCAGAGCCCTTTCCATTCTGAGTTCTCCTGCAGTGACAGCTTGGTCGATACCCCAGCCTTCCTGGAACGTCACAGTTCTGTACCTCCTCGCTCTGCTTTCAGCCAGGGTGAACTTTAATATACCACTGCTTTGTGCCAGCAGCACTGTGCAGTAAGTACTTCTTTCCCCATTGCTTTACATATTTCTTGTCTTCCAGAAATGGTTACTAGTCTTAATACTTTATGTCAGTCAAAATATAAATTAACCATGTTCTCCAGAATCCTAATGTGTACATCTTCTTGTAAGGCAAATAAAAGCCACTCTGCTTACAGCAAGAATGAAATCAAACCATAACAAGATATTCCACTGAGCATACATCTCTCCCACTGGGAAAAGGGTGACAAATTGAAGACTCAAGAAAGTACAAAAGGCTGTCTTAATTCCTTCCATTGGGAAAACAGAAGGGAGAGTAGGTAGTGGTCTACTTCAATTATGTTTTTCAATTACTTTTCAGAGACACCATCTACACTACTGTTAGCCTGTAATGGGAGAAGCTTAGGAGCTACAAGCAACTGTTCTAAGTTGACTACTTGCAAGCCCCTCTAAAAAGCATCTTTAACTTTTAAAAGGCCCTCATCAATGCAGTGTCTGAAAATAAAATACCACCATACTAGAGTTCACAAGGTATTTTTGAGTATTTAATTCTGCCGCTCTTCCTTTAATACTCTACACTTACTGCAAGGTTGTTTCAGTCAATTGTCCTTGCTTTTACCAGTCAGTCCTCAAAACAATGTTCCAGGACATGAAGAAGTCAAGTCCCTCTCACCTCCCGAGGCATGTGTTGTTTTATCATATATTGGCCCATCAGTTTTATGTAACTAACATTATGGGTAAAGGGTATTCAACTATGACAATAATAGGCACTCTGCAAGCAAACAAATGAAATAATTGACAATAGTGCTCTTCAAGTGTTTCACTTAAAAAATGACAGTTCAAATGACATTCTGACTCTGCAAAATCTTTCCCTTTTGCACATTCAGTGCATTCCTATTTTAAGATCTGATTTTTTATGGGAACAGCAAGTATTTTCTGCTTCTCATCCATCTATATTGCAAGGCTAACAGAGCTGAGGTTAATTCCTATGCATCAACAGAATTGTTTATGAAGGTCTCTATAGTACAGCCTTCATGAAGATTGTGGCATATGGAAAGTCTTTCCAACTCAGATGTCTATTTCTAACGGTTTCATACCCAGCGTCTTCCATGTACTAAAGGTGTGATTAAGCCTCCGCTCTTCAAAAATAATCCCATTGCTGCTTTGGGGAAACTGAAAGTTGCTTGACTATTTGTAGAGCTCTGAATGCTGATGTTTTCCCAGCTCTTGCCCATCTACTCCTTAATTTACTATAACCAAAACAGATGACTTTTTAGTATAGTTGTTTTGTAGGAAATATGAAAACGGTGCCAGGAAGGCTTCCAGTGCTGTTTATTTCTTTAAAGAAAGTGTCAGATTACTTATTTTCTCTTATTTTGCTTTAGAAAAAGAACTTCTGAAAATTAACATAAGCATTCTCACAAGTTACACCGAGACAGAAAAAAAAATCTCTAGGATGACAATTTACTATTAAATTGTCTTACTGACTATAATTGCCCAAAATAAACATGGCAAACAACATATGTACTGAAATGACCAACACAGTTCCGTCCAGAATAAAAATTTTGCAAATAATAATTGATTTTACAGCTCAGTACACTTTTTCACTATAGTAAGGATAGGAAAACAATACCATTAATATGTTTTTGCTCAGAACTTAGAGGGGTATTTTTCTAGTCTAGAATTTTTTAAAAGAATTGGTTTGGGTGAAAGTAGGTGTGCATACAGCTGTGAGGAAAAGTAGAGGAATCATCTTCACATTAACTATAATTTGCTCACAGTTACTAAGCAGTTATGTTGCAAAGAAAACTGTACAAAATCATAAGACGTCATCTCACTGAAAAACAACAAAGAGCCAAGGAAACAAATTTAAGATCTCCCTAACTTTAACAGCCTAAACTAAAACTGTCAAGATACTAGTCAGAACAGTATCTTTCTTTTTTGCTGTATATGGGACATAGCTGTTCCTGGTAAAATAATGCAAATTGACATTAGTTTGTATCTCAAGTAAGAAAAGCCAACTGTGCAAAGAAGAGAACGCCTCTTCTCTTAAATGTTTCTCTCAAATAAGATATGCATATAGCAAAAGAACCATTGTTCATGGGATATAAAACATGTATATTAGCAGCTTTTAAATGCTTTTATGTTTAAATGTATAGTCTCCATGCTAGCAATATGTTAATCATGATTAATATGTGATTACAGAAGACATCAAGTTCCAAAGGATGCTTGATTTATAAGAGGTTTACTCTCTAACCTCATTGCAAGAGCAAAAACTTCAGCAGGTGCACTAGCAGTTTCAGACCTTGAGCCAAAACCTTCCAGAACAATTATACAGGAAAGACAAACCATAGAAGATAAGGAATCCAATTCAAAATGAGTTAATTCTATGTGTTTCAGAGAAAATCAAATTGAAATATATTGAAATACTGTCTTTGTGGGCATTTTAATAGTTTTGGGATTGTTTGGAGTTAACTATGCTTGAGCTCATGACTCTACTTTCCAGGGCAATATTCAACATATTTGTTGTGGACAGTTTTTCCAACACACTGTTTAACATATTAAAGTAATACACCTATAATAAAATTAACCTATATAATTAACACTCATAATATTTTAATGTTTTTCTAAAAGTCCAACTGACAAAGCTAAATACTTTGTCCCTGAAATTAAGCATTCTGCTACTATTAAACCAACACAGTTAAAATACAGATTCCCGGGGCGGGGGGGGAAGTTGAAATTGGCAGATTCATGCAAAAGAATCTCCTGGTAAGAAATTGTTCTACTGAAAAAAATTATAGAATAATAGAATATCCCGAGCTGGAAGGGACCCAAAAGGATCATCGAGTCCAACTCCTGGCTCCACACAGGACCAGCCCAATCAGAGCAGATGACAGAGTGTTGTCCAGACGCTACTTGAACTCAGTCAAGCTCGGTGCTGTGACCACCTCCCTGGGGAGCCTGTTCCAGTGCTCGACCACTCTCTCACTAAAGAACCTTTTCCTGATCTCCAACCTAAACCCCCCCTGTCAAAGCTTTGCGCCGTTCCATTGGGTTCTATTGCTGGTCACCAGAGGGAGGAGATCAGCGCCTGCCCCTTCGCTCCTCCTCGCGAGGAAGCTGTAGGCTGCCATGAGCTCTGTCCTCAGTCTCCTCCAGGCTGAACAAACCAAGGGACTTTAGCCTCTCCTCAGATGTCTTCCCTTCTAGACCCTTGACCATCTTAGTTGCCCATTAGAACAGGTATGAAATTAATTAGTATTAATTATTACTATGAACTGTTAATCTTCTGTATTATCAACTTCAAATATTCATTATAAGTCTGCTCCTGAATACCCAATTCTGATTTCTTTGGTATAAGGTGCATAGTAACTATTAACTGCACGTGTTAACATCTGTTGTCCCAGTTGTAAAGTCCTGCCTTATTGTAGCAGTCTTTCTGAATAAATACATCAAAAAGAGACCCTGAATGAAACATGTTACACAGGAGAATCAAGATGTATACAAACAGTGCTGAATTACTGTTACACCTGAGGCATGCAAGGGAGACAAGAAACCCGCTGGAGAGAACTGACACCAGTGGTAACGCACAAAGAAAAATGGCAGAAAAAAACAAAACGGCCTGTTTGCTCAACAAAGTAAGTCTGCCAAAACCTATATCTCCAGCCCAGCAGAAGTGACAGGATGGAGTAAGCTACAAAAAAAGGGAGCTGCCATCCTCCTCAGGGTGAAATAAGTAATTAGAGGAAAATAACCACTTTTATCCTACTTCCTTAAGTTTCTAAAAGCACATTACAGTCTCCTTTGCATCCATACCCAGCATGACAAGCTTAGATTTTCCTCCTGATAATATATTCCATATACAGTATTATTCTGCATAGGAGACATCATCTGTCATTGCCTTTTGGACAGGAAGAGAGACTCCTGCTGCTGACCCAAATGAGGCTTGAAACAGCAGTAGCATGGTCATGAAAGTTAAGCATTTAATCAGTACAAGAAATCAGATGTTACTGTTTTGGGTTTCTCCTCCACAAACACAGGAGTCATCCTGAAAGAAAGTCTTTAGCACAAGGAGGAATTAATACAAGGCTTCACCAGCTTGTATTCAGACTTCAGAATGTCTTTCCAAACTTCCTGAAGTAACACGTATAGAAAGCCCTATTTATAAATACATCTAAAGTTTTCCAGCTTTTACAAAAACATTCATTGGAACCAAAGCAGCTCAGTAGCTTATAGAACCAGATGATCTCTTACATTTCAAAACAAACTCCAAAAATAATTCTCTGGCTATGCTGAGTTGTTCATAGTTGGTAAGTGCAAAACATTAACCACACCAATCTAAGAGTTTATTACTCAGAAGAACATCCATCTTCATCTCACTGCAGGAAAAAAAAAAAGTTTGCAACGTATGCTTGCTTGCATTAGACTATCAGAAAAAATAATCACATATGTTGTTCTCATTTTCACATGACTCCAACCGTACTTCTTAGTTTCCCCTCAAGCTTTTCATCTTCCTGGGGACGCTACTTGGTAGCCTATTGTTTCAGTGTACAGAAACATTCTTCAGGGTGCATAAAATCAACTGTACTTCATATTTCTTATGAATTACCGACGTCATAACAATTTAAACACCTTACTGCAAGTTCCTCAAAGCAGGACAAAGTCTTCAGTACCTGCAGTGCCAATACAGCAATCGTATTTCATATAATAACAGTATCTCTTATTCTATTCTGAACATCAATTTATTCTTGTTAAAACAATGACAGAATTAACAGAACTCAGACCGTGAGCACATATTCTGTGTCAGGCCCTGCAAGAATTGAGACCTGGCTGCATGGAGAAGCACGAGATGGAGCAGACTGACCATTAACTCAATCAAAGCTCATCTACTTGCTCTTCCTTTTTCTTCTTCCAGCTTCTTTCATTCTTGTTAATATGGATTTCCAACATTTCTGACACAACTATAATACAAGCCACACAGCAGTTTAACTAGTGAGTTTCCTGAGAATGACTGTGTTTAATTTCCCTCTTGACCTTCAGATCAAAATAAGCCAAAAGCTCATAACGTATCCTGACTGATCATTCACTATGACAGTACCCCATTCCTAATTGAAGACTCAAGTGTGACCATTTCAGAAATTTAGTTTCCTATTGCTAAATTGAAAAGCTCAGCGTTTTTATAATTTTTTTCTCTTTCCCATCTATCCTTGCTTTCTTTGCATGCATGCATACTCTTTTTTTTCCCCGTCTTGTGTAAGCAGACAGATCATCACCGTTAAGTTTCCCATACTACATATCTCTCAGTCTCATTTACTAGGGCTGTCAATTTCTTTCACATATTTCAGGGAATACTGTTCTTCTAAATATATCTTTTGGTATTTTTTCCTCCAGCCTGGTTTTCCCTTTCCCCATTCCTCCTAACAATTTTGTGCTAATAACTGTTGTACCAAACTCCATCTCTGTTTTCCAATAGCCTGACAAATTCCTATCAGCTACTTCAAAATAAAATCCTCAGACTTTCCTATGTTATAGCAAAATTTATATCAAGTACACCTACACGATGGGCCATTCTCTAACTACATTTTTTTTTTAACAACGCTTCTTCCAACAGGCATTCCTTCTCTTTATTCACCCTTCATCAATATCACCTTTCTATTACCGATCAAAAACCAACATCAACGAAGGCACTAGCATCACTATATCAAACAGCAGCAAAAAAANAGAGACCTATAGGAAGCTTTGTTTTTCTGCATATATATTTTCAGGTGGGTTCTTTAAAACATGGATTGCAACCTCCCTTACAGCAACATAGCAAGAATGCTGGCAGTTCTAACAGTGGTAATCATCTCCTGGTCAAGCACCTACTGAGCACTTCTGTTGCTAGAAATCCTTGTATTAGCCCCTTTTCTTTTTGTATGAGTGAGCAAATCCAGTCAGAAATTCCTTCCCTTTCGCATTCGTGGATGCACGGCACCAACACTACACAAGATGTTTAGCGCACACCACTCTACACTGTTCAGCAGAAACAGTCCATGTTTTTTAATTTAGGCTATTTATATCATCTTTCCTCTTTTCCTCTCCACAAACTTAGCCACTTGCATTTTAATTCTATCTAAAATTAGCATTTTTTAAAAAAATCTTTCCCTAAGTATCTCTATTTATAGTTTTCTGATGTTACAAGGAACTGCATTACAAGTATTGAATTCTTCCAGAGTAAAACTAGAACAAAATAAAACCAGGTATTACCATTTAGTTTGGCAAGTTCAAAAAAACACCTGAAGTATAACAAAATCAATTATTTTTAAATTTGTGAAACTGGCATTACACCAATACACCTGTGTGAAAAATGCTGCCATTTAGAGAAGCAAAACATGATGGACTACATCCAAACATTTGCTCTCCTAAGGGGAAAAAAAAAAAGTCTATTGTGAATTTTTGAAACTGTGAAGCAAGGAGGAAACTTACACAGTTTCCATATAGTTTTACATTTTAAGAAATCTTCTTTGAAGAGTAACTATGCACTTCCCAGAAAAGCCTTTGCAATATATTCTTAAATAATTATTGGCCAAATTACAACTAGTTTTTAATTTTTAAAACTAAGCTGCTGTAGTCTTCTCTTGTGTGACACTGATCATACATTTTTGTGCCCTCCTCATATTAAGATGTTAGAAGATCAGCTACTATCACATAGTTCTACTGCAACCAAGAATAGAGGAGCAGGAGAGACAGGTGGAGGGGGAAATACAAGACTAAAACTTCTGCAATGCTTATTCTCCAGACTTTTCCTCCTGATACAAATAATAGTTACATAGGCAACATGAATTGAAAGCAAAGGAAAATAGCTTGGTCAACTCTGTCACAACATCAACTCTAAAATCAGAAGACAATGGGAGGCAAAGAGAAAAGAAAAGGACTGATCTGCAAATCAAGAAGGCGAATTAACTGTGATTTTTTTGTTTTTTCAAAAAGTTGTGTGTGAGATGATGTAACTAGGGGCAGCATGAACGGGTTGGTGTCATTTATATTCAGCCAAGTCAGTTATTCAATGGTCTCTTCTTACTCACCCACGTCTTCTTACACAAACGTTCCCCTTGGGAGTCCTGCCTACTGTCTCCTTTCCAAGGAACCTTAACATCACACAGCCAAACTCTGCCCTCAGTGTAACTTCTACAATCTCTCAATTCAGCAGGTTTTCTATGAGTACCCCACAATATTCAAAATTATGAAAATGACATTAATTGACCACTCAGCCTAGATTGTATGTTGTATGCTTCCACTGACATTATATGTAAACAGCAAAACATGCTTCTTGAACTGAGCCAACTGCCATGATGTTGTCACTCTCTACTGACATCACCTGCTCTGAAAATTCAAAAAGACGTGAAAGATTGGAACATACGCTCATTTTTCTTCAAGCTTTATAGAGTATATAGAGTATCACAACAGCAGGTTTACCTGCAACCACCAACCTTAGCAGAGCCACACAGAACTTAAAATTCAGCAAAGTATAAACACTTTTTTTTTTTCTTCCTCAAGTCCTTTGGCAAATATGATAGGAAATTCTACGGCTTATAACATTTAAAACCCCAAACAGTTAAATCACAAAGTATATTTAACAAAACTCACCATTAAGATTTCACAGGCTTGCTACAACTGGTTATTACCTCTTCCAAAGCTCAAGCTATGCAATGCAAATAAGTAAATGATTCAGAATCACAAAATTTCATCTATTGTTCTTGTTCTGTTGCCTAAATATTTTAGTAAATATAATGAAACAAACTTCATCAATCTTTAGGAATGAGTACAGAAAGTAATAGCTATTACGAAAAATCAAGATTATGTTGAGCACCAACAGTGCCTAAGATACTAGCAAGCAAAGAAAATCCCACTTAATAAAACCATGTCTTGGTAACTATAGCCCCCTAAGAATGTATGTTCAGCATATTCTATGACTACAGGTGCTGAGGAGATGCGCATGTTCTTCCTTGGAAAAATTATCTGCAGTCTACAATGACCAATGATCATACAAATTAAAAACACTTATTTACTTGAGTCAAGACATAAACTGGCAGTAGATCAGGATTCCACACTGCAAGGATTTCTACAAGCACTTCTTGCAAACAGCTTTGAATGTCATGCTTACTGCAGTCTTGCATAAAAATAAAGTGTGTAATATTCATTTGCATATTTTCCTATTTATTTGCCCCAGCAACATCCTAAGTAACACTAAACTGTAGTTGTCCCTTTGGAGCAATTACACCAATGGGCAGAACATTTAAACGCATGAATTCCAAATACCGTCCCTATACTCACATCAGGTACTAGACATGACAGTACTGGCTCAATGCAGTTGGAGAATTTACCTGCTCTGAGAGAAAAAAGGTAATGATTCCTCTCCCTCAGCTCAGTTTTTCTACTCCATTTCCCACCAAGGAAGCAGGTCGGCTGCAGCTAAGCCATAGCTACGCTCCACAGTGCTCTCCACAGCCTGCAACAATGCAAAGCTGGGGGTTGGCCTCTTCTCGCAGATAACTAGTGACAGGACTAGGGGGAACGGCTGCAAGTTGCGCCAGGGAAGGTTCAGGTTGGAGATTAGGAGAAATTTCTTCTCGGAAAGGGTGGTCGGGCATTGGAACAGGTTGCCCAGGGAGGTGGTGGAGTCACCGTCCCTGTGGGTATTTAAGGAAAGGTTAGACACAGTACTGAAGGACATTGTTTAGGGGGTAATGGGTGTGTGGGGGGGGGGTCGGTTGGACTGGATGATCCTTGAGGTCTCTTCCAACCTTAATGATTCTATTCTATTCTATTCTAAACCAAGGGACCTGTTGGAGCACATGGAGTCCTCTCCCTGCACACCCACCAGCACATGCATGTAAGGTATCATACACAGATCTTGTTCGAACATGAAATCAGGACACAGACAATTAAACATGTTGAAATGGAACCTGATAAATGTTTTTGCATTCCACCACCATTCGCCTCGTGCACAGTATTCAGCAACTCTGACAAAGTATTCTCATGTGCCTTCTTCAAACAGTTTAAAGAGATGCATCAAACACCTTTCAGAGACTCAAATATAGAATAGAATAGAATAGAATAGAATCATTAAGGTTGGAAGTGACCTCAAGGATCATCTAGTCCAACCATCCCCCCACCACCTATTACCCACGAAACCACGCCCCTAAGTACCATATCTAACCTTTCCTTAAACACCCTCAGGGATGGTGACTCCACTACCTCCCTGGGCAACCCGTTCCAAGGCCCGACCACCCTTTCCGAGAAGAAATTTCTCCTCATCTCCAACCTGAACCTTCCCTGGCGCAACTTGCAGCCATTTCCCCTTGTCCTGTCACTAGTTATCTGCGAGAAGAGGCCAACCCCCAGCTCACCACAACTCCCTTTCAGGTAGTTGTAGAGGGCAATAAGGTCTGCCCTGAGCCTCCTTTTCTCCAGACTAAACAAGCCCAGTTCCTTCAGCCGCTCCTCATAAGACCTGTGCTCCAGCCCCTTCACCAGTTTCGTTGCCCTTCTCTTACTTTGCCTAAGAAGCTCCTTCAACTGCTCCTTCAAGCAAACAGGCTCAGCTTCTTGTCCTACTTTCCTTTTCAGTTCTGGATAACACCAATACTAATTTGGATTTAATGCTCAGTCAATCAAGATATCACAGCACCAAGCATGCAGGAATGTATGTTTCCTCTACAAGAGCACTTGTAGCTGTTCCTCATATTTAGCCAGAGCTTGCATAAATATTCACAATGATTACGCTCTTCCACAATTTTCCTTCTTACAAAGACCTTAATGCTTGATCTAGCACTCCAGGAATAGGTAAAGAAGACAAAGTCCTTCACTCATTCATCACTGCTCACTACAGAAGGGAAGGCTGCATCAGACCATGGAGGTACATACAATACCCTTCCAGGCCTTCAGCTAGCGACCTGGGTGATGAAATGAAGATTACACTTATTAAATTTGCAATGTGCTTACAGGCTGTCTGGTGGGAGGGTTGATAGGAGGGGGCTGTAAGCACATTAGAGAACAAAATTAGAATATAAAATGAACTTGACAAATTGGAGAAACAGCCTGGGGAAAAATGGAGATTTAGTTCAATGAGAACCAAGTGGAAGATTCTGTGCTCAGCCAAGAACAATTAACTGCTCAGATAATGGATAACAACAACTGCTGAGGTTGCAATTCTGCACAGAAAGATAAAACCGGAGCCCACAACAATCTGAATATGACTTAACAATAGTTTGGATTTTTCAGCAAAATCTGAAAAAAGCAGCAAAGACTGTACTGGGACTTAGGTGAAACATTATATGAGTTGCACAGGCACTCTTGTTATTCTACAAGCTCTGGTAATGCTCCACTAGGCACTGCAAGTCAAAGTCCAAATATGTCTACACATACATACATATATATACACATACACCATTTGGAGATAATTCAAGATAGAGAAACAAGGATTACCAGAAAATACAATCTACGAGACAAGAGCTAGAGCTGTTTTTTTTTAAAGAAAAGATGGCCGAAGGGAAACATAACTGTTTTCAAATACTGGAGTCCGTAATTATGGGATGCTGAACAAGAAGTAATAAACTTAAATGACATAGGTGCATTTTGCTCTGACTTGAGGCCCTTACCAGCTGTTCTTCTAGTGGTTCTGTTATTTGCATTACTCATTTTATACTATATCCTAAGAGGAAAGTCATCAACACACGAAGTTAATAAAATGACAAAGTGCAAATCCTTGCCTTTACCTGTTGCCTCTCTGCCAAGGTTTGCATGGGAGTTTCTGGGTTGCTTCTTTTTATAAGAATGATCATTTTGGGTTGACCTAAATAATAGCTGACTTTTGATGAAATTTAATCATCAGAAACTGCTGAAAAGCCCAAAATGAGGGGGGAATAAAAAAAAAGGAAAGAAAGCCAAACCATGTAATTGGCTGTAAGGTTAACCTTGCCATAAAACAATCTTCCTCCTCAACCCAAACTCCATTTTATCCTTTTACATTAAATAAGTTGGTAAGTTGAAGATGGAGAATTAGAAAACAAAAATCTGTTTATTCTGTTCGCTCTCTTTACTGCAACTCTTTGAAGTGGCTCCATCATATTTCAGAAGGACCATTCTTGCTGCTCCTAACCTACTAATTTTCTTTCTTCCTGCCGTATTTCAACTGAGAAATAATCACCTGCTGAAACCACTACTGAGAAATAAGATAATGCTAGCTATTTTTAGTAAGAATAATATCATCACACTCCCAGTCACTTTCTAGAAGTTTTCTGACTGGTAGGAAGAAAATCCACTCATGTTTCACAGTTAAAACCAAACTTCATACACAAGTTCACCTTTCAAGACAATGGATTCCATTTAATGACCACATTCATCCACTGACTGCAAGCAACTGCTTCCAGCCCATCTGACTGTCCAGAACATTGTACCACGTTCTTACCATTTTCAAGTTGATATAAAATAAGACTTCGACATTTTTCATCCCTCCCCTATAGTATCTTAAAACGAAAAGTTTGACTGCACTTGCAGATTGAAACTGTAGTACAATTCTTCTAACAACATCACAATATTTCAAACATATTTGCATATCTATTTCCTACCGGCAGGAGTTAAAAAGAAATTAAATCTAGAAAAAATAAAGTGGTGATGAGTTTTTCTGCATGTCAATAATCCACGCTAAGACTGATGACAGTAGATTTAAATTTCAAAGTTATGTAATCATTCCATATGTTGACAGTCATAAATAAAAACTTGAATGAAGCTACCTTGTGTGCAGGCGATTAGCAAAATTTGAGATACTAAATATTTCAGGATTTATTCCAATAGTGAGGTGGTTTGCCTTTGGCAAGAGGGTATATCAGGTCTGTAGAAGCTTAAGCTATTAGGTTTTGCAGAAATTAAAATATACATCTCTGTCGGATATGTTCACACATGCAGGAAGTCTGTTTGCATCAGCAGGTACAGCTAACGTGGAGAGAACATTCCAAAAATATGCATTTCAGCTTCTACATTTTGCATAAAAAGTAGTCGTGTGTTTTGGTCTAGTGAATCTGTCAAAAAAGTATTTATATGAATATTCGTAAGAATAAGTTACCATATAATCATCCTACATGATTCAATCATTTAACAAGCTTGAGAACTAGTACACAGATGGTTAGTTGCCAAAATGCCATTCATTTCCTTGCATCATCTTGGTTATTTGCAGCTGAGAAGAATCAGCTCCAACTTTGCAAATAATAATAACAACAACACCATTTTTTGTTCTTACCATTTCCATATATATTAAACAAGTATTTAATAATCTCTATCTGCAGATATTAAAGTGGAACAGGGGTTCAGATTTGCATTAAAGCCACCCTGATTTAACAAATCATCAGACTACCCAAGCCATTTTAGTTGTCTTAACCCCTCTTTTACTATCTATATGCACATTCAGAGTGACAAAGCATGGCTCCTGCATCTGCATCAGGCAATGCATAGCACCTGTCTGAACTGCAAAACTGGACCACAAGTCTGACCCCTTAATTTCACCAACATTATTTCACAAATCAGGCGGCTCCCTGGCAATGTGGCACATCTAAAGGCACACAGCAAGTAAAAGGCAAGACTAAGCTGTAAGGCAAACCTAGAAGGACCCATGTGCTAAGCATCTACAAGCTTCAAAATGTTGTGCATGAGGCCTTTCAGATGAAACATGAATGCAAGTAAAGTGAGAAACAAAATTTCATAAGTCATGAGAGTACTGTACTATTTGGAGGTCCCAGCTGAGATCAAAGCACAATATTCTAGGCACCATGCAAAGAAGCAGAGAGAAACTATCGTGATCCAAACAGCTTACAAATTATGTAAATAATAAAAAAGATAGAGAGATTGTATATTTTTTTTCTCTGCAAGTAAGAAAGCTGAAATGTTTAAAGGAAACAGATCAAGAAACTTCATGGAGAATCTGCAATACAAAGATCATTCTTTTCAGAGCCCTATTATACACAAGCACATGTAGACAAACTTTTCCCTTATCACCCAACTGCAAAATCTTTCATAAATCTACAACTTACGAAAGCACTATCAGAAGTGCAATACTAGGAAATCCAGCTTCTTGACCTGTACCAGTTCTATGACATCAGTAGCCCAGTCATTACTGTTGGTATCAGTGTATCCTTATCACAAGAAACATATACAACCATTTAGCTGGAAAAGTGACAACTGCCCAACAAAAAAGTGTAAAAAAGCGGAATCCTGCATTTACAAATATTTCTGTTCTTTTCTAATGGACACTGAATAAAAGTATTTCACAATATACTCCTCCTTGGTTCCCTAGTTCCTGTTAATCCATCCGACTTTACTCTCCTTCACCAAAAGTATAGTTTGAACAGTCACAAACTAGTATATTAATGGAACCACAGTTATGTTTTACAGTTAAAGTCACTTCTGTTTTTTTTCCAGTAATGCAACAAAAAATACTAATTTCTGCACCCAAAAAAAAGAGTGGAATTCTTTAAGTTCAAAGGTCAAGATATATTCAAGTGCATTATCTAACCTGTGAACTAACAAGCAGATACAGAAATTATGGGAGTTACACGCTTTTTGACTTATCCTCACAAAAAGCTAATACTTCATGGTATTGCTCTCCCATTCAAATTAGTGCATGCTTCTTCACTTTTATCTATAAATTACACTCTCATTGATGGATGACCTCAATAAACAGTCAAACAGTAATTGGTCTTTGTCAAGTGCTTGTAGGTGTTTGTATTCTTTCCTTCACAGGTTTTCTGATCAAGCAACGTTTAACATATGGATTTGCCTCTTACTAATTGGTCACTGGGTAAGACACATCATAATTTGAAATACTATAATGGCATCTGCTTTGCAAATAAGTAACCTTTGAGATGCAGGAGTACTGTGTCAAAATACGATAAGTTACATCAGCTATATTTCCAAAACACAGCTTTGCATAAACAGCTTACCCCTTCTCTGAGGGATATTGAAGTTTGTTGAAACTAAAAAAACACACCTTGGTCTTCCCTTAGTGAACCCATAGAGCATTTAAAATTATTTAGATTATTTATTTAAAGTATCTCTATTAAAAAAACACCCCTACCTTTACATTTATTTAAGAACAAAATACACGACTGATAATATGTATTACATCTTCTCTCTTCTTTAATAGAAGAAACCCATTCTTTCACAAGTTTGCATTGTTCCTTCCTGTTTCATACATCAGGCTTGAGGGATATCTCAAAGAGATGATTTTTTCAAGAATCACTTTTACAAAGTTCATTAAAGCAACTATTAGGAAGAATAGCACCTGAATAGTACATAACATATCCATCATCCTTATTCGCCCTCATCCATAAATAGGACACACCACATAGTCTAACTACATAGATGAAAAACTCTCCTACAACAGAAGTCAAATATGCACAGCATGGAAACACCAACGCATAGCATCGAAGAGACTTTCTAACAAACAGCATTACTAAGTACAAGTAAGTATCCGATTACCTAGGAAAGGTCAAGCAACCAAAGTATTACCACAGAAATTTCACTACAAAAAAATTAGGTAACAGGAATCAAAGTATTATCAGAGTTTTAATCGCTGTAAGGGGTTTAAGTCTGTATTTAGGCTTCAATTCAAATAGTACCAAAAGCAGAGTCCCACCTAGGACCAATAACTTTAGGTTAGTCTTGACTTGTAGCATGCCACCTGTTGAGGCACGAATCTCCCTTTCTACAGAGCTTTCTCTGCAGCATGTAAGGCTGGCAGCCGACCACACTTTACTGCAAGAGGTCTCATACACTGCAAAGCACTTCACGGTAAGCTAGAAATGTGTGTAACTCAATATGTTCCTAAAGCAATCTAAGTACAACTGTGCACACTGAAACAGGTGTTTCAAGTTTTGGCAGCACAGCAGTTTTTATAACAAAACTCAGTATTTTAGACAGATAGGCACTGGCTGGCTTCAATTTTAGGCTGGAAAAAATGAGCATATGCTGTTGAACTATTCTGTGATGGCCAGCCATAGACTGTCTACCTCAACTTGAAGCAAATATTTTAAGCGAATATTTCTGAAAAAATTACAACGTGGCTATAGTTCCAAAATTCTGTCTCTTAAAACATATGTTCTAAGTAGGTAAAGGTGAAAATAATAACAATGTATGAATAACATAATATTTCTTTAGTGATACCCTTCTAACAAAGCATATTATAAATGTTTCTAAAGATGAAAACACACTGAAGTGCACTTAGCCAATCCTAGGAGCATGGTACAAAGAACAACAAGCACCTCTTTTTCTACATGTATCAAAATGCTCTTCTGCAGTATTTGCAAACCAAACGTCAGAGCACTCTTCAAATCCACACAACAACAAAATATGGAAGTGGACTACAACGTGATTATACTCTACAACCAAAATTAATGTATTTTCTTGATCAAAATCTAAGAGAGAAGCAAAATACAAAATAGCATGAAGCACTAGAAGCAGAGATTTTGTAAATATCTATTTTAGTAATCTGAGATACGTGAACAACATAACAGTCTTAAAAATAGGTTGCCACGATCTCTAACAGGATATTGTCTCTGGTAAACTACACAACCAAGAAGCACTTTGTTTTCTTATTACAAAATGCTGATCAGGTCCATAACCCTGAACCGAGAGCTACATAATGGATAACTGTAATCCAGCAAGTCAATAATGAATGTAATAAGAGTTAGCAGCCGATCCAATGCTTTCTAGGAGGGAAAGACCTGTATCCTGAGATCTGATATTAAAACACAGCCTAAACACATCATAATCAAATATTTTAATTTTCTATCAATCCAACCCAAGTAGACTACGCTATCTGAAAAGATACTAAACTAACTTTAGACTACTACATCTCCAGATTAAGCACAACAATACCTATTTCACAGTATCCACAGCCAGGTTTTCTTTTCATGTGCATTTCTGCAAGACTTGACATTAACAATACTCACGCATTGCAATAAGGTTTCTTTTCATATCCTTTGTAGTTATTCATGTTCAGAGCCATTTTGCAAACTTCACAGTGGAAACATCCTTTATGCCAGTACTGTAAAGAAACATAAAGTAGAATTACATATGAAACCGATGTTTTGAAAGCTATGTTGGTGTACAGTAAATGTAAAAACACAGTTACACATCAATATTTTGGCCATGCATTATAGATCTCCATAAACTACATCGAAAGAATTACTTTCACCCAAAACCAAAGGTGCTTCTGAAACACAGTCAGAAATACAGATTCTCGGCTAAGGTGAATGCCAGGACCACACGCTGACCTTGCCAGGATTATTTTAATTATAACTGAAGCAGGAGTTTGACATTTTGCCTCGTTAAAGAAAAAAAAAGCACCGCTTGCTAAGAATGCAACACTATGCGAACAAAATCACTAATGTGATGACTGGCTTTTTGGTAAGCTGAACAGACACTAAATTTAGCACACAATACGGTATTCTCCTCCGGTAGCTCCCACCGCCTTGCCTTTCCGGGGCCGATAATTCGGCGCATCTGTCACAGCCTCACCGCTATAATTTACGGAGCGACCCCGCATCACCGGGGGACACCCCCGAGGGACGGGGCTGTCGCCACCCCGGTGCCCCGGCCACCGGTCCCCGCCGAGACGACCATGGCGTACGGG
>VWZZ01006086.1:436367-466191 GCA_013399095.1 Psophia crepitans
GGGGGGGCCGGCGGTGGGGGGGCTCAGCCTCACGGCGGTTTCACAGGCAGCCCCGCGGTGCCCGTTAGCGGCGTGAGGAACGTCCGTGCGTCCCTCCGGCGCTGTACCCCGATTAGCTTTCAGGCTCGGGGTTGCTGTCTTTCCGAGGCCGAGTCCCTCCGGGGAACACCAGCGGTCCCACGGGGCAAGCGAGTCTCAGCAGAATGGTAAATTCAGCTTCTCAGAGCACGCTTTTGACATTCACTTTTTACTTGCTCGTTAGTGCTGTGGGAACGGTACGGCAAGCAGTCATGCATTTTTCCTTATCTGTGGGCTTGTTTAGGTACCTGGATATAAACCCCGCTGGGGGAAGTGCTTAAGCCAATGCAGTGCAGCCTTTTCTGAGGGTCTGGGGTTTTTCCAGTAGTGCAGCAGTCTGTGTGGCGCACAGCGAGGACAAATTCTGCACATACTTGGGCGTTATTAAGCAATCAGAATGCAGTCAGATAAACTGTAATACTTGGCTGTAATTCTTCCCTAGCAACCCAACTTTTATGCACTGGCTGGTTAAAGGCGTGAGGAGAAACAGTAATTTCATTGAAATTAATAATAGATGTGATTAAATGAGAAATACCTAATCAGGCTTTAAATATTACATGATGGAAGTTGCACGGCTGCCTCTGCCTCATCTAGACGTAAACATCTGGCATCCAGTGAAACTCGTAATGTTGAGATGCTGGCTGTGCTGCAAGCAATAGGAAAGCAGATTTGCAGGCAGTCTTGTAAATGCTTATTGACTGCTTTGGCTGTCCTGGTGCAGTAGCAAATAAACAAACTGCTGACCAGCTCTGTTTCTGCTCCTGCAGGCTGGTCCATTTTGGGGCCAGTGCTAGCAATCTGCAGTCCTCAGAAATCCTGAATCAGGTGGTTTTTGGGTTTTTTTACAAGTGGTGTTAACCAAATTAGTTTTGACCTGGAATTTAAGATTTGTCTTCTCACTGTTCATCACTGACAATAGCATGGTAATTTTTCACAAGTACCTGAAGACCACTTTGGCCCCAGTCTAAGATTCCCAGATCAACATAGGTGCATACGCACTGTGCAGTGCTGATGCCGTGAGTCTCATCATCTGCTACCTCCATGCTGTACAGATTACCTTACACTTTCTGTTGGAAAGTCTGACCAACAGTGAGCAATGCCATTTATTCAAGGAACACTCAATGCTAAGCATCTGAGTATGTTGGTAAAGGAAACCTGAATACATGGTAACTCAGAGTTTTCCACAGAACTATCATTTCCAGATCCATCTAAGATCACATCTGAGTTGAATTAGACCCAACACATAGGTAAGTAAGCTCCGTTCTGCAGAGGCTACACACTGTAGTGGAGTAGCGAGTCTGTAGTAGGAACTGGGATGGAGACCCAGCTAAATTAATCTCAGCGGGGAGTGAATGTTACTTATATGGAAAAAGAAAATTTTCTTAGATTACTTCTTAGCTTAGATTCAACCTGCTGTCTTATAAGTGAAAAGGTCCCGTAACTCACTAGAAATAACTAGAGGCATACAGCTCCTGCAAACTGCTGATATGAAATCCTTGAGATAGAGGCTTCATTCCTGGAAGTTCCAGTTTATTAAAATCACATTCAGACTGTGCTCCTCAGTGTGCAGGCAAAAATCATTTGACTATTAGTCTCAATGCTTATTTTTGAAGGGAAAACTTTTATAAACCAAAATATCAACACTAAAAATGGAGTAGTAAAATCAATAGGAATACCTTTAGTTATATCTAAATTGAGTGTTTTGTCAGTATAAAAGCATTCCAATACTTATCATTATTTCAGGATCCTTTTATTAACTTGTATTAGTTTTCTCCACATGAGAGGAAAATAGAGTCTGAACTAAACAGCCTGTATTTCCAGAGCACAGAGCTCATTCCTCATCAGCCGCAACTTTTTTCTAGTGCTACTATAATGAAAAGCAGGTTCTTTTGCTCTATGTAAACCAGTGGGAGAGAAAAATCTTCACCCGTGACTGTGAGAAAGCAGTGAAGTGTTACTCGTCAGTAGTCTGTCTTTTTTTCTCAGTAATGATGCAATGCTAAAGTCCAGCAAGGCAAAATACAACCACCTAGCTATGGCACTAAGAGGCTGTAAACCAAAGACTCTGAAGCAGAGAAAGGCAAAGGCCTCACGCTCTAGCTAAAGAGCTGTTGCCATGAGCATGGAGACTGTAGTAGGTGGTGAACCTCTAGATAGGATCCAGCATTGATTCCCAGCTGATGTGTATTGACAAGTTGTAAGTTGCATCCCAAGATTTTAGGCTGTTACACTTACCTCATCTGGTGTGTTTCAGGGTTGTTTATGTAGCCGAGATGATTGAAAAGTGGGTATTTAGCTGAGCAATCCAAATCACCAACACCTGCAACTAGGTTTTTTTCAGCATACCTAGAGTGGTCCAAGTGAGACGGACCTCTTGGGGCAGCAGTGTTGTTGCATTAGAAGTAGTATGACTGGGTAAAATGGTGATTACTAAAGTTCTTATTTCTGTGGGTTAATAACATCACCAACTGCATTTTTATTTATTTATTTGAGAGGAACCTTTTCAGTGCTCTGTTCAGTTTGTTTGGACAATAAACAGAAAAATGTGTGCTGCAGGAAAAAAAAAAATGTTTATATGTGATTTTACGTGTTGATACTGAAAGTTACCAGAGACAGAAAAGTTTCAAAACACTGTTGAACTAGAAGGTTACCCTATGTTATTGGAAGTGACTTGAAAACATCTTGAAAGAGACAACCCATGCAGACTTGTTTCTACAGTCATAGGGATCTCTCGTTTAAATCTAGCTCTTCTAAAAGATTCCTTGTGAACTTCCTCAGCTCTCTTTCCCATAAAATAGACTCCTCGTAACCCATCTCCCATGGCTGTGGTTAGGACCTGTTGGAGCCATCAAGTGAACTTTGAAGCATAGCAAGAAAGCAAAGGGAGCTCACTGTGGTTTTCCCAGGCCATATGTAAAATCTCAGCAAAGGAGCTTACTGCCTCCTGTGATCACGTGAAGGCATTGTCTTTTCACCCAAATTTCTACGAACGGAGTCTGCTCACAATGTTATGGATGTATAGAGCCCTACTGGACTAAACAGGAGTTCGTGTAAGTGTAGTGATCTTTTTCACAGCAAATAATGGGGTTTTCTTTCATTCAGATATGTATTCATTTAATTACATTTTGTGGGGAAAAACAATGCTGAATATAGTATGCCTCGATTAAGAGCTGATGCCCCACTTGCAGTGTCGTAATTGAGTCATTTTTCTGGAATAAATACGCCAGTATGATCTTATACTCTGAAGGACTGTTGTAAAAATAATGTTTGGTATATCTCACTGATTTTTCATACCAAATCTGTTCTTATACAGGTATAAAAGGTGGGATAACTAGCAGGTTAAGGTAAGGTACACAAAATACAGTCTTATTGCTGTAACCAGCTCATAAGGTTTGTGTATAAGCTCCAGCAGATAACAGGTATTATATCACATTTAAGTGGAAGGATGATCTCATGGTTAAGGCATTGCATTGAGAATTGCAGATGAAGCCTCTGAGCAGTACTGCAATACAGATAAATAATACTGAAAGAGGGTTTGTGGAACTGTGGCTGTCCTTAATTCTGTAGGAAGGGAAAACATTAAACTTATGTTGGTTGGCACAGGAGTTGGCAGTCATTTTTTGACCTGTAGTGTTTGAACTTATATTTAACCACATAAAAGAAGAAACTGCATAGTTACATTTCAAATAGGAACAATGCAACTTTAATGTGACCTTGTTTAGAGCTACCCAGGGTGCTGTTAGAGAAATGTGCTTTTAAATTCTCTGCTGTGAAAGAGTAATTTATGCTCTTTGTATGCAAGGGTCAGTGGAAGTATGTTTTCAACTTCAGCTTTAGAAAAGCAAAAACCAAAAGTGAATGTTTTCCTACCAAAACCGAAACAAAACCAGCGATGGTTAGACCTTATTATTTTCTGCAATATGATCCAAACAGCACTCTGCAGAGGAATATCAATATGTGTTTTGAGAACTGAGCAATCTTTAGCTATTCAGATTAATCTAATAGAGCAAGGAAATACTAGAACAAAAATGCTTCATCAATCACCAGCAGTGTTTTCTGTTCTTGGGATCTCCTTTCTTCACTCAAAAAGCATGCGAACTGAACACTGCATTACACAATAGCTATATGCTTAATGGAGACATGAAAAAGTCATAATGAAGAGCCAGCATGACTATGGAGTTGTGTAGCAGGGGCTTTTATTCTCTCAGTATTAAAGTTGCAATGGAGGTTTCTATTGCTTTATGCATGAAGTCTGGATTTTTCCTTATTAGTGGGTCTTCCAGGATACCTGGCTGATAATTTCTCTTCAAACTATGAAAAGAAAGGGGGGGGGGGGGAGCTTTATGGTTGATGGACGGCAAAAGCTAGCTGTAACAAAGCTTAGTAAAAATGGGCTGGTAACTTGGATTATGCTGAACAGAAGGTTGTTACCTAGTTCTTTGGTTTTGTTTGAACCTAGAATAGCTGATGTATGAGCAAGATACAGATTGAAAACTTCATTCTGGTGCAAACCTTATTACCTGCCTGCATATGTATGTATTTCAGAAAAAGCAGCTGGCATCAGTGAAGCATATGCACTCTGTAATTCAGGTGCACAAAGCAGGTAGAGTTCTGTGGATAGCGATACACAGGGCATTTTGAGAATTTGGCAGTGCCTGCTTGAGTGTTAGCTTTTCTAGCTGGCACGTGGAGACGGAGGCAAATGAGCACAAGCAGGAAGCTGTAACCGTACATCCAGTATTCTGTGAATTGTGTCTTCCGTGATTTGGGAGCGTAGAAACAGTCGACCTGACTTACAGCTTGGTTACATATTCTGACATCAGAGCTTGGGGTGCCTGTGCACCCTTCACATTAAACTTGCATGTGTATAGTTCGAGCAGAACGAGCAACGTAAACAGGTGCAGGCGGCGCACAGTAAGAGCTGTGTTCCTCGCTGCCGGAGCTGTGCTGGTCCCAGTGCCTCAGTTCAACCATTCAGTCTTGTCATTTTGCTTGCAGACCAAGGTGAGGAACTCGCAGAACCCAAAACAGTGTTTGCATAGAAAGTGGTCTGAAGTCTGGAAGCTTTCAAATCAAATTTCCATATTCAGTGACAGTGCTTAGAAGAAATATACATTATTAGTAGGGGGTTTTTTAATTCCCTTCTCTCTGTTACAGTCTCTGTAATTTTTTTTATCCAGTTACAGTTCAGAGGATGTTCCAGCCACATAAATAAAGCGAAAATTTTTATTTCATGTATATTGCATTGAATGTGTTTGGAATTTTTTTACCAGATGTTTTTCCTCCCTTTCTAGTCAGAGTTAGAGATTCCTACCACATTTTGCAGGAATAAAAAAAAAGAAGAAGAAGAAATAAACATTAGGGGAGATTAAATGTGTATATATTTTATTTGATAAAGGAATTAATTTTCACGAACAAGTAATTGATACAGGAATGAAAAGCCATCATCAGAACTCTTGGAAAAGCTGAAGGAGAAGATTCTCTTCAATCAATTCTACTGCCCTGTGTCGAGAATCAAAACTAGTTGCTTAATCACAATCCCAAGAGAATTTCAAAAACTTGACCACTGCAGACAACCAATCCAACATGATCCAGGGAAAAGGCTCTATGCTGAGCTGTCAGTTGTGGAAGGACAAAATGTTAATTATTTGTCCTGTTTTAGTAGCTATCACTTTTTATTTGCTGTGTTTAGTAAAAATATAAAGCTGCTTGGCTTTGCTTATGAAGATGAAATGGAAATAAAAGATTATTTCTTCATTGTGGATATTGTTTACTATCCTATGTTTAGCCTGAGAACAAAATAGGAATTTAGAGATAGAATTAGGGCTCTAGACTGGATTTTAAAACCTAATGAGAGAGTTCTGGTAGCTTTGAATAAAAGGACAACAGTAGCATTATTCATACCCTTGTCTATGCAACTACTTTCCCATTATTTCCAGAAATAGCAGTGGAGGAGCTTCCTGCCTAAACAAACAGTTCACGTAGATGGAACTTGGTCTATAAAGCTTTTTAAAAGAAGGTTTCTTTTTTTAAACTGAACAACTTAGTGGAATACAGGAAGGGTTGGGCTGTGATTGGACTGGATTCTTGAATTTAATGTTTTAAAAGGTTATGTGACCAGTTCAGGGCAAGTAAATGTGCATACTCTGTAGATGGCCTGGAAGTATCGTAGGGAATGTGTTCCCTCCACTGCCAAAAGAAACAGCTTCTTGTAATAAAGATGCAGAATCATTAACTCTGGGCTTCAGAGGAACCTGTATTTCCAACCTTCCTAGGAAGATTTTAAAATTATAGCCTTAGTGGTGCAGACCTGTCAAATCTCACACATTGAGAGGGAGTCGCACGTTTGGCTCCTGACCTACCTCCCCTGCGGCTCAACCTCTATCACGCTCATTTGCACCACCGTGCTGTGGCTCCTCGCCCATCCTCTGACCCCACATGCCAGGCACAGCTGGATGGCCCAGCCTGCGACCTGCCAAACAGCTGCAGCTACCGTGGGGCATCGGGGAGCAAGGGAGGAGGGGGCGCAGTCCAGCATGGCTGTATTGCTGAAAAGGAGGATGGATTCTGCGGGAATTCCTGAAGGTAGTAGCAAAATCCCCTTCCAGAAAGTACAAAGTAAGATAACTCATAATAATTCTTCATAATTCAATGTTACCATTTTTCCAGTTTATGTTACCATTTTTTTTCCAGACTTAAGTCTTCAGTATTGAACCCAGATACTATGAGCTCCAAGGCTACCAAATTGCATGTTATAAACTTTCTAAATTATAACCTATAAATGAAAAAACACAGTTCAGATAGGTTACATGTTTAGGTCAGCAAGACAAGGGCTGGTGATAGTCGTCTTACAGCAACAACAACAACGTTGGCTTCTGCAGCAACTGTCCTGGTCCCGAGTTGCAGAACATGCTAACAGAATAGGAGTTAGGACTGAGGAATATTCCCCTTCCTCAACACAGAACTATTGTATGGGGTGAACTTGGATGAGGAAATACATAATTTCATCTTCTATTTGTTTATGTTAAATTAAATATATCTGCATTAGAAAATTAATAATAAATCCATTACAAGTTTTTTAAACAGCTCAAGTATTTTGACTGATAACGTTATGCTATGAATGTAAATTGTGTTGTACATACAGGCACTTTATAAAATCTATGTCATCTCTTTAGTTTGAATCTAATTTCCCCTCTGCAACAGACAACATAGAGAATAGCAGGCCCAATGCTACTGCCATGAAAAAGATAGGAGTGTCTGTCTTTCCATCAGATCTCTGCACTTGCTCATTAATAAAAAATCAGAAGAAACAAAACCATAGGAGTTATTCAGCCAAAAATTCATCTGAATACTCTAGACCTTGAGTAAGATTCTCAGTAATGTTGCATTTTGGAGGAGTTTCTTTTTAGATATGGTACAAATACATATACAAAACAAAGAGGAACTTAAAAAAGGGACTACTTAACTTTTTTCCTTCTAACTTTAGAATTACAGCCTTAGTCTCAAGAAGTAAATGGAGAGCATTTCACATAAATTAAATTTTCTAACATGTAATTGAGGATTTTCAGTGTGAAGTTCTCATTTTCTCCTGACAGCTTTCTATGAATTATCTTAAATGTTATCTTAGAAAAGGCAATTATTATGTGGAGCATTAAGCAGAGCACAAATATTGGTACACTGTGAAGATACCAGTTAATTTTCCTTTGACTACTGAACCATAAATAAAGGAAAACGGCCTTGTTAAATGGTTCTAGAGTTACATTGTGGCAAGCAGTGGTTGTGCTGCGGTGTGAAGGGTACAGTTTTGGAACATGCCACAGAGGAAGTTGTTATGAAGTTACATTATACAGAATGTTTCATTTATTTCATTTGCATTATAAAAGCCCTAATGATTTTGCTGTGTCCGCACGTTCCCCTGCTGTACGCTCCAGATCAAATCCTCTGACCGTCCCTGCTGGCTTGGCAGCAGAGTATGTCTCACATTATCATGGGAGTGACCTACTTGGTCCATCAAGGGAAGGAGGGAAAACTCCAGAGGATTTGGTTTTCAGAGTCCCTGCCGGCGTGACTCATCAGGCAGCTGGCGCTGCCCGTACCGGCAGCAGCAGTTGTGAGAGGCAGCACATCACAGCCAGCAGCATCCTCATCTGCCACAGAGCAGGGAACTTTCTTATGAAGAATTAGCACCTCAGCCCTGAAATAACCACCTCAATATTTCTAAGAGAGTTTCCCAAATTAACCAGTGTGGCTACAGCACCCGATCTTCCCCAGTTTTCCAGCTCCCCCAAGCCAGGCCCTTGCTCTGACGCTGTTAGCTAGTTACAAACCCACTGGTGGCCATCGACTCGCAAATGCCTCATGACCAGCTGCATCAGTCTGGGATGACAGCGCCGTGACATGCCCTGCTCCCCCTGCCTAGGTGCACCTCATCCTCTTTTTTCCTTACAAGCTCCTGTCTGCTAGATGGTACAGAGAAACACAGTTCAGAGCCACCAGCTTTTCCAGGATGGCGTCGTCTGGGGCACGCAGGAGAAAATCGTTTAGCTCTCTTTCCTTCTACTACAACCCAATTTAAGCACATTCTCCCATCTAGCTTAATTACCTCCCCATCCCTACCAGAGGCCCATGTGCACTTCCAACCTAAAAATGGAGCTAAGGGCAGGATAAGAGCCTTGCAGCCATCTGAGCCAGGCTGAACCTGATTTTCTGCCTTCAGCCCCTCTGCTAAGAGATAGCAATAAATAATGACAAATATCAGATGGGACTATATCTCTTTTTATGGAGGATCACAAATGAGAAACAAACAGGTGAGGCAAGGGCTGTAAGGGCCTCGTCTTCTGTTCCACAAGGACTCGTAGGTTAGCTGTTGTGCCCAGGAATGTGCATGTAGGTGTTGAGTGTATCTAGGAACACCAGCCCAAGACTCCCCCCAGAGAAAAATCTTCAGACCAAAGAAATGTTGACGTAGTTTGCTAGTCTGATTGGGTTTGGTCCAGCACATGTTGAAACCAACTTAAAGACTCCCACTAACATCCGTGTGTGCTAGATTAGAGCTTAAATACAATAGGCTGTTTAATTTGCACTAAGGAGGAGGTTCAGCACAAACAGAAAACAGTGTGGTTGGTTACGTGCTGGCACTACACACCAAATTTAAATGCCATAAGCTCCTTTCACAGCACCGGGTGGTGCAAATGGACAGGAAGTTACTGAGACAATGTTATGCACAGCTATTATTTTTCTCTTCATCACAGTTAACTATTTGATGAATGAGAGGCTGGATTTCTGGGGGCCATTTCAGATGCTATTATACTGAATTAAAGTCTAGAACTGTTTATCCCTAAAATCCTGATAAATAGGTGTTAACCACTACAAGTCAGCTTTCAAAGAGGTTCTTAGTGAAAACAAATTCTTTATGCTCAGAGAAAGCTTAAGAACTAGTGCATCACCCTGGAAATTATACTATGGGAAAACTTCCAAACAAAACATAGAAAGTAGTAAACTTCCCCACTCTGATGTTATGGAAATACTTCAAGAGGAAAATATCAACATGACATTTACACATCTCTGGTGTAGTAAATACATGCCCCTCCACTTATCATTCAGAAATGGTGCCTCGGTCCACATACTTATGGTGATGACACGTTCTGTGCCTGGTTCATCAGAAGCAAAAGAAAATATTACAATCTTTTCTAGACTTTTCTGTATCAGTGCTTGGCTGATTTCTTTTGTCAGCCTGTATTCCAACTGGGATAAATATCGAGGTCAATGCATAAGCATCATTCTGGATAACTGCTCTGTGTAACTACAGTACATCTACTCTCCATAAATCCAGTTAAATAAGGCAGGATTGCACTGCAGATCAGATGTTACGTCCCGTCAGAAAACTTCTCATAAGCAAAACTGAAATTGTACTTGTGCATATCTAAACTGGTATAGATAGTATGGCCAACTCTAACATCAAGATCATTTTAGCACCAAACCAGCCACTTAGTCCATAAAGTATTTTTAACTCATGCCTTCATGCTCCCCCTCATAACTTCTGAGTGCCTCTGCAGTGGGAGAGTGACTGGTATGACAGATCCAGCATAGTACTTAATATTATCCAGTCCTACTCAGTAATTACTGAGATCACAACCCTATTTTTAGAAGAAAAAATAAAATCACAATTCAGTGGTGAGCATAATGACAGAAAAAAGAAAAAAAGAACAGGAAATCTGTACTCAGAAGTTTGCCGTATTCAATTTGTTTTCAACTCAAATATGTTCCTCTTACTAGGTATAATCTTTCTAACACTTACTACATTCTGAAAAGTTCTTCATGACCCTAGAAAGGAAGAAAATATGAGAAATCCTTAAGGAAAGAACTCAGTTGCATATGAGTTACAGTTGTAAAATTAATCCACTCAGCTAATGATAGATCAGAAAACCCACAAGCTGTCAGGTTTTCAAATTATAGCAAAATTTGTCAAGTATATCCTCATAATTACATGTAATAACTGTCATGTGAAATTTCTCTTTATTCTTTTTTGCCATCCCCAACTAACCTGCAAACTGTTCCAACTATAAGTCAAGACATTCTGCTAACCTACCAAACTGCCTGGAGTACAAACGACCCATTTCTTTTAGGTGACATAATCCCCTCCCGCCCCATAATAATAATAATCAAATGTAATTTATGAAGCTAAAATATACAGCAATATTGTTAATAAAGAATAACAGAAAGTATGTGTGAAATTAAAACATATTTGTTACAAAATAACAAGAACTAAAGATAATGAGAACTCGGGGGATACTCAGCTCTCACGACTACAGCAGATTAAGGAAGGTCTAAGCCTGGCAAGCTTCTGGGGTTTGCTTTTTTTAGCAAGAAAAAAATGTAAGAGTGAGGACAGTAAAGCACTGAAATAAACCGACTGTAGGGGAGCTGATACAGTCTCCATCTTTGCTGGAGACAAGAACTTGGGCCTGGTCAACCTTTTGTGGTACTTTTCAGGCCAGTGACTTGATTAGGCAGTTTGCCCAATGTTAACTGTGTCTGAACATCCACCCAGCTTTACGTGGGAGGGTGTTTCCTTTGCATTTCATGTGCCTGTCTGCTGCAAACGAGCCAGCAGCAGGCCTGGACTGCACGGGAGGAGAGCAAAGAGCCCCATCAGCAGGACGAGAGTCTGCGGGGACAGGGAAGAAAATCTGGGCAGAGGTAGGACCCTGCCTTGCAAAATTTACAGTGACCTTTAGCAATGAACAATTCTAACACTGGAAAAAGGAATTTCTCAGGCAAACAAAAAAACGGTCTAATTTGGAATGAAGATTGGGAGTATCTCATCTGAGGAATGGGAAAGTAATTTACAATAATATTGTCATCTTTTCAAAAGACTTCATCTACTTATTTAAGTAGACATCAGTATTTGGCTGTACTGGTATAATGGCAAGTGAAATTCAATCTGAATATTAGAAGAGGTTAAAATCCAACTGGTCTGTACACAAGTCATACAGAGGTTCAGCTAGATAGCTCCACAATTTTCCAAGTCACTGAAGCAGTGAAGATATCAGTTTTTTGAAGTGAGGACTAACTAGCTGCTGGCTTTTTTTTTTTCAATCCTGTATTTTGTTTTATTTTATTTTTTTAGTTGTAAAGAGGCAATGACAAAGTTACTTAGGTGATTCTAAATGTATGTTTACATTTTTGGAGGCTTTATTAAGTGTAAAGATATTTTTTAAGTGCATATCTTCCTGGAAAAGATGAACACATTTTATTCAGAGGAAAAAAATACTTAAAATGTTGCTTTTTCCATTTTAACTGTAATACTTCACGTTTACAGTACTCCAGCAGCTTCCAGGGTTCACTGAAGATAATGAATGACTGCTTATAATTAAGGATTTTGCAGATGTTTTTCTATGCACCATCCAACTTTGAAAATTGCAGGTTTAGTACTGCCTAGCATCGCCACTTTAGTGACAGATTGGAACACTCTTACTTAACATCTCAAGGATGGTTAATATTTTGGATTGCTCTTTGACAGAAAACAGAAAGCATTTACCCAAAGGAAGTGCTGATAGAAGACAACATTCATTGAGTGTTCTCTCTATATAGGTAGCAATAGTAGTAATAGTGCTATTCTGTGTAGAAGGTCCATAATGGAGCTTAAATTAATTTATTTACCTCTCCACAAAACAATGAGTGCTCTTTGCATGAGATGTCCTGAATAATCTGAGAAGGACACATATGTATTTAAGTACGCTAAGTATTTGCTTAGTAGAAAATGTGTGGCCATTATATTTTGCTTACGGTTTGATTTTACTGTGATATTTAAAGCTTTTTTCCTTAATAAATTAAAACCTTGGTTTGGAATTCAGGTGAAAGCGAGGGAGGAAATTTTTTTCTTTTCTTTTGTCTGCCTGGAAGAAGCATTAGCTTCATCAATCAGTGCAGGGATCAGAGCAATTTATCTAATATGGAAATGCCTCTATCTAAAATGCAGTAAACACTACAGTCCCATGTAGGCAAATTAAGGAGAAAAAGAAAGCTGATCCTATCCTTTTATTGAACTAGGTTAGTTCTAAGAAAATAACAATACAAAATTTGGGAAAGGTCTTTTTCACAGAAAAATAAATATAGTGGGTGCAGAAGCAATTTGTTATTCCATGAATTTGAACTGATTGGCCTGTTATTTGCAATCTAGCAAACACATTTCTGCAGGGATGCAAAATTGCCAAGGTACATGTGCCAAACAGAATACTGAATTGACTGTCCAAAGATAGACTCATAGTGTGATACATCGGTTTCCATTGCCGTGGTCTCTCATACTTATTGGAAGTCTTTGAAAAAATAATGAGATTTAAATGGCTGCCTCATAGAAACTGTCTTTTAATAATTGTTAAAAATCATTATCTTCTGAATAAATCTATAAGAAAAATTATTATCCTTTTCTTAGCATTTTTGACACCAAGAAATCTATCTATGCAAGCCTGCAAACTCTGATTGATTTTATAAAAGCTCTGTATCACTGAATGTTTCCATGTAGACTGAATCAGCGATTTGCTAAGAGGAAGGGTCACATGCTGCACAGAAGCCGTGTTGTAGAAATCAAGTCTTACAGCCTTGAATAGGACTATCTTACTCACACCGTGAGTTAAAGCTGACTACAAGGGGTGGCTGAGCAGCAAGAATCACATTTTTGAGTCTGCATATCAAGTTGGTGGTAAATTTGAAAAATTCATTAGATCTCAATAATCCTGAGGGGAAGCTTTAAGGATGATGGAAAAGGACTACAAAGTTGTAATAGAATAAGATCTCTTCTCAGTAGCTCTATCTCAGCAACCGGGATAGAAAAAGAATGGCCAAAGAACAGAAAGGAAGATGAAATCAAGGGTCTTCATATGATTAAGTGGGCTGACAAAAACCTGGCAGGGCTTAGATGGCTGAAGACACTTGGATGTTGCTTTCGTGTGGATCTGCAAGTCTTCTGTGTCTTCACTGTAAATGAAATTTAGGTTAGAGGGAAGGCAGCACATGCTTACATAGTACTGCCTGCACTGAATCTGCATGTGAATAGCTTGTGCTGTTGTACATTTTCTGACGAGGGAAATATAAACACAGGGGGAGGCTGGAAAGACCTTTCTTAGCCTCTGGCTTTGGCTCCATTTCACCTACCCCACTGCAACACTGGTGGCTCCTGTAGTGCTGAACAGTGCTGCAGCTTCTCCCTGGCTCTTGCATGGCCAAAGGGAAGCTACACTGGTGTGTTGCAGCCAGGTGAATGTGTGTATTTGTGTTTACTTTCCTCTCCTGACTGTTGGCATCTCTTTCATGTGAGCCAGTACAGATTCAGTGCCTCAACACAGGGGCTCAGATCACCCGTTCAGAGCTGCTTTTGCCCCTCAACAAAAGGGCACATCGTTTCACTAGGACTCTGGTGAGTGCTCAGCGAGGAGTGGGACTGAGAGGGTTGGAGCTAGTTTCAGAGCAATCGGACCGATTCTGATACAAATGCTTGGTTTTTGGTAGCAGTTGCCTGCTTTCAGAATGTCACTGCTAATGATGGGAAAGCTCCTATGTCAGACACTCCTCCAAAAACCATATAACTACAGACACCCAGCCGGTGATACAGTGCCTAAATCATGCCCAGTCCTAACAAATCAGAAATATGTGCACTCAGGGGTTGAGTAAAGCACTCTGAGTAGCCAATGCGTGGAGAGGTAGGGAGGTGTTTGTCAAGGCATGATGAGATATTGTGCTGGACATAAATGCTATCACAAGTAGTTATAAAATGGCTTTTAAAGAAGGCTTTGTTGGAAAAACAAATCTTATTCCCAGACTGAAAGCTAGAGATGGATCTTACTCTGGCCCCAGAAATTGTGCAGAGCAATCATGAATATGAACAGCCCAAGAAAAGTCTATTCTTGAGCTCAGTAGCCAGCAAAGATTGCCGATTGCCGATCATAGACATCCAGGACTTGTGGCTGTACCCAGCTGCTTGGGCAGGCTGGATCTCCTGCTTTGAATGGAGATCTTGTGAAGGTCCCAGTTCTCCTACCGAGCAGGCAGGGGTGCAGGAGGGTGCTCTGCATGGGCCGCTCAGCTTGGATGAGGAATTCAAGAAGCCAGATGACTTGAGGACAAGTATGAATACAAATACGAAAACAATGAAAACACAGAGGCAGAGCCTCTGCAGGCACAGGTATTTGCTCTGGAAACCTTTAGTGAGGGAACCCATCTCTCAGCAGGAGTAGCATATATTAAATTCAAAAGGATTGTGGGTGCTCATTAGTTCCCCATTTTAAAGAAGAATTGGACCTAAGCAGATTTCTCTGGCTTTGAGGAAAGATCTAAATGTCTGCTGCAGACAGCCTGCAAATTTTTTTAAGGGACAAAGAATCCTGAAAATGATGGTCAAAATAATGATTTGGAAAGTTTGAATTAAAACAAGTCAACAAAACACTGTGGTTTAATTTTTAGCTGATCCTCAGACCTACGAAGTTCATAAAAGGCAAAATCATAAAATGTGGCATATCACAAGGGAAATAGCTCCCCAAATGCTTACATTTGTTACTGAAGTAACTACTCATGCTATTTACTGATCCAGATTCTGTTTTATGAGTTCCCAGACAAATACAAAATCAGAAGACATTTAATTTCAAAGATACTTGACAGTGTAAGGCAAAGGAGAAGAAGTAAAGGCATAAGAGGAATACAAAACCAGAATGAGATGATGTTCGTAACTGTGATATAATTTGCACACACACACGCGCACATGCGCACACACACTAACCTAAGTTCTTAGACATTGCTGGAAAGGAGTTTTGAAACAAAAAGTTAACCTTGTGAATATCTGTGCAAGCTTCATTTCAGCAAGAGAGAAGGAATAAAGAAACTTCATTCAAAAATTTAACAAGTGGCCCACAAAGGCAGGAGATTGATCAGAGGTGCATGTGCAGTCTGTAAGAGATGGCAGTGTAGGGCTGGAGTATGAAGAACCTGGAGAGCGAAGAAAGGTAGCTCATTATGTAACTCACTAACCAACTACAAGGATTTGTCATTGATGCCTCTCCTCAGATCTTTCAGAGTGGCAGAAGCACTACCCTGCACTCCAGCAGTGAAAAGCTGTCCCAGATCCTGCAAACTACGTAACTTGAGCACGTTCTTTAAAGCATGAGACTGTCCTTGTTGTAATGATTCTCTGGCCCATGTCTGAGAGACTTCCATCTAGAAGTTTTTAATAGTACCTGAAGAAAATGCTAATAAGTTCATTAGAATTCCTTTAAAAGCATTTCTTTGTTGCTCCAGCTCTGCTCTGCTGAAAGACCAGTAACCCATTGATCCAGCAGAGCCCATTACCTAATTTTAACAACTGGCTTTGAGTGAAACTATTTTATTTTTTTTTAATCAGAGTTCCTGACAGAATTCAAGACTCCAATTTCTTGTTTTAAGGCAAATGCAGAAGATTTTGTGGAGCTGTTTCACCTGCCTTGTTTGTTAGGCTTCAGACAGAATCTCCAGTACCCTGAAGCTTGGGGATTTGCAGGTTGTCACCCTCCTAGCAGCAGGCAGAGGGCATGGGAGATTCAGGGCTGGGGGATTCTCATCAAGCCATGGAAACCCTCCAGAACCATGGTAGCTTCAGAAATTGCTGCAATAGTCTCTCCACAGAGTTGCTTCACAGTTCTGTGGGGAGACTTCCCTCTGCTCCCACAGCATCAGCCTGTTTCATCCACGGAGGTCAGTCACCATTTAGCATCCCAGTGAAATTTGTCTGTGGGCTTTAACATTTACAAGTAAGTGTATTTAAAAATCACATTTGAACAAGCATGTGTATCTTTTTCCTACATGCTGAGATACCAGATCCATATTTCACTTGCAAATGTTAGCAAAATTACTATGACCAGCAGAATCGGCAGCTCCTGGTGATAAAGTCCATAAAGGAACAAAACATTTCTGTGAAATATAAAATGAACTAGTTTTAAACTGAATCAATAGAAAATGAGATTAAGAATTTTAAAGATATATTCCAAAACTGAATCGTTCCTGCCATAATAAATACTGCATCTAGTGAGGAAAAAAAGGCCTACCTAAGAGATTTCTTTTTTCCATCAATGTTCACTCTAAATTACTCTGACTGTGCAAAATAGCTGTAAGTGGCAAAGCCTCCCTAAAGAATGCAAATCACTGTGTGGTACATTTTAAAACTGCTAAGGACCATACGTCCCTTTAGAATTTAGAGCAGGTGTCCGTAGAGAGCACAATATAGCAGAAAACGTTGATCCAGTTCCAAATCAGCAGCCCTGCTTCCATATTCCACACTTCCTAGCCAAAAGAGGACACATGGGAAAGCCAGCGTTGGCCACCACCACAGCCATGGAACTATATTCTTCACAGGGCTCCTTAAACGCCTCCTGTCCCTGCCCTTATTTCAGTAAAGTCCGCTTCCCATGCCATGTAGGGAGCCAGCAGCACGCCGTCGCAAAGGGGCGAGGAATATTGCATATGCCACCTCTGCTCACTAGGCATTTGAACAGATTGCAGACGTTTGTTTTTCACTCACAGGTAATTAAGATCAAATACATGGGGAGGGACAGCACCTCTGCCACACCAGACAATTGCTTGTAGATAGCCCACAGCTGGGAAATACCTATAAAATAGCTGAAATTAAAAGTAATGCATTTTTTCTAACAAGAAAACATTTTTAAAGTAATATGCTAGTGTCTTCTTTATTAAAATTCAAGACACTGCAATCCAGAGATTGTAAGAGTGCAATAATTTCACTTTTATTTTTAATTTTGTAATTAATTTCTAGTCCTCTAGGTTGAATATTTGTGTTTTACAGATATCAAAAGCAGAATGTAAAAATAAGCAATTTTTTCTATTTCCTGTGCATTTGTTCGTCTCCTGCTCTGATTCCTGACTTTGGAATACTAAGAATTCAGGAATACAAGGTAACATGTATATGAGTTGCATAAATACAATAGAAAAAGTTTGAATCAAATATAGAGAAATCTTCTTCTAGGCTTATTTAAGATAAACTTTATTTCTAACTTTTTATATTTCCACAGAATCTACTACTTTTCTACCATTTATGTTTTCGGATTCTGACACGGCTGTCCTTGAAGGCAGCCAGTAACTGCAGAGGGCTTACACAGTACAGTAGGGTACTTGGTATGCACGGTATATTTTTTCTCTGAAGGATCTGTAATTAATTATTGAAATGAAGGCAACAAAACTAAGTGTTATGCTACCATTACCTAGAGTTTATTATACAGTGTGAGTTCAATCACGCACATTGTCCCAGTTTAACTTCAATATCAAATTTTACAGCTTCAGGACCTCATAGATAACAAGATTAGCACACATTAATCCTTTAATCCTTTCTCTAATTGTTATGGAAACCAGAGTCATTAACAACTTCAGTCACTCCTGACCAGCTCTTTTATCGGGCATCGGGTTTTATCATCTATGCCTAAATTTGTAGGCACAAACACTGCAAAGTGTGATAAAACCCAGGTGAGAGAACACAGACACTTCAGACACCATGAATATTACACAAGTGGAGTGTGTGTATCAGTATAATCTTTTTTCTGGAAGTTTGCTGTGAGAAGAAATTACTTCATTCAAGAAGAATCAAGAAAAAAATATTCAAACTATGCTTTCTAAAAAGGTTTTCCAGGTACATACATTTTTGTGGGCTTCATTGTGGTTCTGTTTCTGCTATTGTTTCAGTACTCTTCTAAGACTCTGAGCTTTATTTTGTAACTCTGACTGGTTTACTACAGATTTTTTTAATTGCTAGATAAACCAAAAGTAGTTTAACACCTATTTACCCTTGAATAAAATGTTTGCAGTACTTCACAAAACTTAATCTTTGAAGATTCTACAACTGGAAGCATAATTTAAGTTTTTGAGGGTGAAAATAAATATTTTGAATGTTGATGTTTCTTTTTCTTTGGAGGGTGGCAGCAGCCTGGAAAATTACTGAGAGTCCTGCATGAAAGTAAGTTATTAAACTAAGGTAAAATTCTTAAATGTTACACAGTGTTACACTGAAATTTTAATGCATGTTAAACAAAAGGCTCAGCGTTGTCAGTCACGGTATGAGATCTAAAAATGCAGAAGATATGAAGAAACCGTTACTAGAATAGGTGCTTGATTTTTAGATTGTTTGCAGAGAAGAAACTGTATAGCCTCCATACTGACCAGGGGATTCAAGGTGAACTAGGGTAGTGGAGATGGGTGGGTGACTGGTGTACTCATCACAACATAGAGCAGTGTTACCTGGGCAAGCTCTTTCAGACAGGAAAAGCAAAGCTGCAAAGCACTCTGAGGGGGATGATTTAATATAGTTAGTTTTGCTACCCCAGCAGGTTTGGTTCAAAGGCGGCTCTTACATCTCTGCATGGTATTGGCGTGTATGCCGCACTTAAATCATTAGGCACTGCGTCAGCTGATGAGTTCAAGCGCAGAAAAGAGATAGCAAGGTCTGTTTTCTGCTCTAGAGGGTCACAAACCAGCTGGGGGTAATGAGGGAGGCAGGAGGCTTGGAGGTCCGAACCTATGGGATGAATACTTTTTTGGGACCTATCTAGTGTCTATAAAGCACCTCCAATATCTGTCCCAAGCAGCGTGGATAAATGGCACACTGCCAAGCACAAAGTTTGGTTTTAATATACTGTTCAGCTCACTCCTCTTTCAAAATGTCATTTTGAATGCCAAAATGCATTAGAATGAATTTTTTATCCAGGTTACAGTGATCAAGTAAATTCCTATTTAATTATTAAGGAAGAAGATGAACTTCATTATAGGATATCATTGCATAAGTGCTTGTAACACAAGGAGCGGATAAGAAGCAACCAGGACTCACAAGAAATGAGTCAACAGGTATTGGGTGGATGGGAAGAGGTAAGATACGACCGCAAAGACAAAATCTATAACCTCCCTGGTATTTCTGGTACTGTTATGAAAGGTGCAATTATATTATGTGAGAACCAGCTCTGGGATTTATTTATATCCATTCATCTTGTGGTAAACAACCTGCCTATGGCCTGAACGTATGAAAGATAGGTCATTTCCCACTTCTGCAGTGGCTAATTGCTTTCAAGGGAAACAATGTGATAATTCAAACATAAATGTATTATCTAAACCAATTATGTTACAAAAACCGTCAAGCCAGTATCTACGTTACAAATACAGAGTATTTACAGAATACCCAATAGACAGTGGTTCCTGAGATGGGTTTCTAAAATATTTCTTACAGAACCTGACCTATAAACGAAAGAGTTTTGACTTGTTCCTAAGCGGCAGTGCAGAATTCTGTTTGTATTTTAAAAAAATCAGGTAGTGGGCTAGGTTTAAGGGATGTTTCTAAGATCGATGGTACACAATGAACACATACTCTTCTGTTTGTACATTAATACTTCCCTTAAAGAAAGAGTGGGGAAAAAATACCTTTCTCACCAGTGACCCTAACCAAGAGCATTACCTGTACACCCAACAGCTGTGGCCTGACCACTGCTCCTGGAGATTTACTGCCAAGATTAGTAAAGCTGTGATTTCTTCTGCAGCCATGGGAGTTCTACTCCAAGTTTGACTTTACAAATCTTGTTCAGTTACTGTCAGATACTTTATTATATTTAGCATATTTTACTCTAAAGCAACATACATACCTGTCCCTGAAGTCAGTAGAAGCCATTCTTTTGTCTTCAATTTGGATGACATCAGACTTATAAAGGAGTATTTTTACATATCTAGATAGAATCAGATGTTCAAATTGTAGATGTTTTCATAAAAGAACAAGCTTTTGACCATTATAGACTTGAGCAGTTTGAATGACCTCTCCCCTGCAGTAGAGCAAATGTGAGCTTAGCCCATGGAATCAGTCAATAGATATGAATGCCAAAAAAATTTGAAAAAGAATAATGTTGTCTTTGCAGTTTTGAATGCCAATACAATCTTCTCCTAAATCTGTATTCTTTATACACATGCACCTCCTGTCTGGAAATCAGTGAACAGTCCCAGATCTAGTGACGTCTGGTCTCCCAGAGACGTGTGTCCTGCCTGAACAGATCCCACTAAAATAACAGTGATCTCTTTGCAGTTCTTCTAGTTCCCCTCATATTCTGTAAAGCCCCATGTACATTACTTTCGTCTTTTTCTCATGTCTGTAAAATACCTGCTAGTCAAGAAGCAGCACATGCAGTGTCTGCGACACATCCATGCTGAGTGAGTTCCCATTGCAGTCCTCACCAAAGCCAGGACAGTCATCAAGACTACTTTCTTGCCCAGACACTGGTTTTCATAATTTTGAGACCTCTTGCTTTCCTGTCAGATTTGATTGAATTTAGTCAAATTCAAAAATTACTGGGGGGAAATGATAGAAAGATTGATGGATGGACAGACTGACTGCACACTCACTAAGTCTCATTTTCCTGGGAAACCAAGGTAAATGGGGACAGATTCATAACCTACAGTTATAGGCACTGTCAACCTATATATGTGTATCATTACTGTTCACTGCCTCCACTCATCTCTGACTGATGCTCATATAATGAGGAAGGTATGTGGTACTTTTATCCTTTATCTTTTAATTAGTAGAGTATATTTCTTTCCAGTGATCCACCCAGTGCCAGCAATTAATGCAGTTACTCGTTTCCTCAAGACTTTTCTTAAACTACTCACATTTCTCTGTGCCTCATAAACGTATAATCTCCATCCCAGAATAAGAACATTATTGTTTTGATATCAGAAATGGGTAAAAGGAGCTAACTGTCTATAAATACAACCTGGTTCAGAGCTGGGGCTGGGATTTCAAGTGAGTACCTCCCAAACTGCAAACCAGTGTTTTGCTTTGTGGCACATTGCCCATCTGCCACAGCTACCACACAGCAACCGCCGCCCCGGCACAACCACTACCACTCGGTCCTGACACAAGCCTGGACATACACACCTTATCTGGAGGGTGGATAGTTCCAAGGAGCTTGGCTTCACTCTCCCTCTCTGCTTCCAGAGAGGCCATCTGTTCTCAGTGCCACTTTGCCTCGTGCTTGCACAGAATCAGTCTTAGACAAGATTTTTCATCTTTACCTAGTTGGTTTTGACACGCTGCCATTATTTTGTTGACTATGCAACTAAAAAAACATAATTTCCTTCCTGTCAGACTTAATCTCTTGATCAAATCTGAATGGAATTTCTCAGGGCAAAGACAATGCACTTCTCTTGTCACAGAACTTTCTCCCTCCCAAATTTCTAAAGGCTCCCACAAAACAAAACAGTTCATAAATATTCTTTAAATGGATAAATTAGGCAGCCTAAATAGAGATAGCACAGTTCTTAGACCCATAATAATACTCAGAGGAGGTTTAATTTGATTTCTTGGAAAGATTTCACCTGCAGCCACCAACTGGCTCACAGAGACAGAGCTGAAGAGCTTCCCCAATAGATCCCATTAACCCTATTGAGTAGCATGGGATGCTTTTGAGGACCTCTTTCTCCTCCTCTTTGCAGTGTTCCTGAAGGCTGACTGCATCATGTGGAATTCACGATTTGATGTTGCCCTTCTGATGCTGGATCTGATACAGGGCACAGTAGCCTAGCTGTTAAAAATTATCGCATACTGACAGCAAGGAGGTTTACTGTTTTATAAATATGGTTTGTTCTTTCTCTCCACTGAATACTTACATTTGTTAAAGATTAGGGGCAGGGGGCAGAGAAAACATAGACTTTAAAATTTTAACTCTCATTCTACAATTATAAATATTTTTCCTTAAAATGTTTGTGAGGAAAATAGGTTTTGTCTCTTACTTTCACTTTTATTTTAAACAATCAACAGGTTTTAACATTTATTTTGTATTATTCTTTTATTCAGTCATCTTAATAAAATTAATAAATCTTCTTTTACATTACTGAGAGTTAAAGGATGCTGGGGAAAATGCTACAGAAGTTAGCACATACCCTGGCGTAGGTCAGGAAAGTCCTTCCCTGGCATGCCCCATTTCCTCCGCAGTAGATTCAAGATTGCCTGTGAACTCCAGTGCCAGAGTCCAGCTGGACTCGCATCACATTTACCCCAATTTAATTTCTATGGCTTCAGAAAGTCTGTTCTTTATTGTCTCTACTATAGAAGAGCAAAATCATACTTCTGGTCTCCTGGGAGTGCTGTTCCTTTTCTTTCCTCTGGCCAGATGCTATTAGGAACTCCTGTAATTGTCTGTTGCTTTATTTTTATGCACAAATGTCAGTGGCTCAAACAACCTCCCAGTGTCCTGCAGAAAGAAATGTGTCAAACTAAGACGAGAGGCCTCAAAGTCTCTGCAAGAAACCTAAGAGAACTAATGGTTACTCTGACAAAATCCTTGTCAAATCTGGTTTTCCTTATACTCCCTATACTTATGCAAAAGTGGAAAAAAGTGTGTGCAATGACCTACTATTTAAATTCCAGAAACTGCTCTGTGAGGATGCCTAGCTGGTGGGGATACCTGTCTGTGGCTCATACATAATGACTCCTCCTTTTCCTAACTCTCTGCCAGTCTGGTATGAATTAGTGATTGCTACGAGGAATCAGCATTTTTTTCAGATAACCATGCGCCTGAAATTGCTCTTGTCAGTATGGGAATCTCCTTTTATTCAGTTATTGCAGACGTTTGTTTACCCCTTCCACAGGCAAGCACGCTAGTAAGACGTGCATACACAGGTTTGTATCTGATTTTAGCATTCTACTATTTTTAAAACAGTACCAACATCCCTCGAAGAAAAGCAAATTCCCAATTCAACCCAGATAAAAGGCAACCGACAAGACACCACTCAAGTGAATTGCTTTTTCATGTAATTCTGCATTTTAAATACAGCAGCAGTCTTGCTGTAATGGAAGGTTTCCCCAGCTTACATAATAGTTCACGCAGACAGGCAGTCCTTCAGAGCCTGCCACTGCGATTCTGACAGAACTAGTCCAGTCAAAAATACCATCCGGAATAATAAGCCAACAGCCACTGGATCTTGAAGCCAAAGGAGCCCCACACCCCCTTCTTTCTTTTCCCCAAGGATGCCCCCAAACCGTAGAGCAAAATCAGAGCACCAAAGGGAAAGAAATAGGACTGACTTTGTCTTATTAACATGGCATGCATGCGTCTGGCATTTACAGAAACCTGCTATGAGCAACTCTCAACTCTACAAATAAGTGTCACTATGGAAACTAATCAAATGAGCAGAAGTATGAGAGAGACCGCCCCAGGAAAATGTCTGCAAGGGATAAATATTACTATAAACAAATTCTTTATCTTAAAAGGCTCACTGAAAAGGTTGAAGAAGCTGGCCAAGTGTCTCAGCGCTCTGGAGTAAGTTCGTGACTTTTTCTCACCAGGTCATCGGCATCCAGGAGCATTGTGCATCTGCAAAGGGAGAACAGAGCCTGCTTCATTCCTATGCACCCTGGAGCTCTTGGCTTATATCCTCCAGGAGGATGGCTTCTTGGCAGAGTGGTTCGTCCCTGACAGCTCATGAGGATCAGGATAAATAGCTGGGGAAAGCAGCAACTCAAATACAAATCAGAATTAAATGTTTTGAACATACTAAGCTTGTTAGACTAGAAGCCAAAAATATGCTTTATTTCAAATAAGTATAAAAGTTACAATACCTTTCTTTCGCAGAATATCTCAGCCACTTCTCTAAGCAACCACCACCATCATTATATCTTTTCTGCAGTTAGCATAAGGAACTGTGTGTCCACGTGTCGCATTTAGTGATTCGTAAAATAATATGTAACAAAGAAACTGTGGTTATTCAAAAGCAAATTCATCGTGTCTATTGACCCAGGGCATATGTCTTTATATGCAAATATATCCCGTGCCATACTGTACTTTGTTACAACATCGTGATGCGTTCTAGTCAGCCTTTTGAAAAAAGAAACCAAACGTGGGGTTTCTGTGGAAGCCAGTAAATGTTCTTATTGAGACTCAGGAGTAAAATAGAAAAGTAAACATGTAGTCTCCTGACTTTGATCAAGCAGCACCTTCAGGCAGCTATGACCTACTACACCTCAGGTCACTGCAGTTGTCTTTAAAGCAGAACATCCAGCAAAATTTGGAAGAGAACAAAAGGATAGTCAGTGGCTGAGTCTGATCAAAGTCAACATTACTTGATTAAGACTAAAAAATGAGATAAAATATAATTACATTGAACACTACCAATATCTACTTCTCAGTTTTGCCCTTTCAATAAGAATTGGTAATACAAATGTGCTCCAAAGCCATTCACGTTTACTACTTATTTAATATGGGTTTGGCTGGAAGCGACCCGCGGGAGACCTGTAACTGGCTCTTGGAGTCACTGTGACAGATCACAACACGCAGAAATAATCAGTGGTGACGTTTTCTTGTCAGTGATGGGCCAACTCAGGGAAATTCACAGACTGCAGCTTTGAAAGGTTTATAAATTCTTTGGTTTCCAGTAAAATGATGTGGAGGGAATTATATGTGAATTTTTAAAGAGATTCAATCAGAGAAGTGATTAAGATGATAGACAGACTAATTGACAGACATTTTTTTGGAATAAAAAAGCGTTAGCTCAGTGGACATTGGTAGGTGGTAAGTACCGATCATTCTTTTTATCTGTGGCTCTTCCAGTTTTTTGGTAAACAGGGTGCATGGCATAGAGAGCCTGTGCAAGCTTTTTTATGCCGCTTACTTTACGGTCAAAAGCAAATCTCTTACTGACTGCTTGTAGCAAGTGTGAGTAATACAGGCCTCCAGCTATTGGGAGAGAGAAACTGCAACAGCATTAAAGTTAAAAGATCTGGTGCTCATTCACACATATATTTAACTCTCATATTTATTCTCTTTTAAGTGAAACAATTAGTTCTGTTTCACTTTGTTCCACCCAACGTTTTGTGGATCTAGTTCCACCAAATGTAGACGTAGAGGTCTGGCAGAAAACTTTCCTTTAAATTGGTCTGATCCTGCCACTAGTCGATGTGGCTACCAGAAGTTTTCTCTGAAGCTCTTGTGGAGAGCTGTGTCTTGCTGTAGGTTGAAGAGTGGTGGGTGGACGTACAAGTCCACTGCTGCACACTGAAGGAAGGAGAGTGATGGGCCTGCTCCGGTCGTAGTGTTCCTGTAACCTAATCCCTTCCCTCCTGCCCTGGATGAACATTATGGTAAGGAAATAGATATATGCTGGCTCACATGGAGTGTGAAGGACACAGGGTCTCTCCACAAGATCATCATTGCAATGAAATGTCTTCCTTTGACTCACAAGAGCAAGTTGTGCTGTCAGTGCCATACAAAATAGGCACATTGCATAGACTTCAACAAATTTATAGTGCCAACATACATAATCAAAAAACAGAGTTTTAATAACGAGAAAAATTGATCACGTTCAGTTCTTGGAGATTTTAGCAGTTCCTTTTTTTCATTAACACAGATAATGGAAGTATCAGTGCATTACAACGGCTCACCCTCCCTCCAGCCATGACTTCTTAGTGTTGAATATGACTGAAGAAAAGAGTTTTCTGCACTTTATAAAAGCACTGAATGCGTTTGCATATCCAGACATGTGCATATTATTTTTAAAGTGAAAAATCATATCAATGGTAAATGTAGGTGGAAAGTAGAATAAAGTATCAACTGCTTGATGGAGATGGCACTTAAGAAGCTGCCTTGTGTAACAGAGCTTCTTTGAGAATTATTTTTTTTTTTTTAAAGACTCTTGTGCCCTTCAGTTTCCATACAGCAGAACAACAATAAATTAGGTAATGGGCAGGGGGGAAGAAGTGTGCAACCAAAAAAAACTTGGTAGGTTGTCACACAAATAAGGCATGTCACAGACTAAGAGGTGCATCTGAGAACCTGAACTCTGTTCTTAGGAGCAGAGATAAAACTTTCCCTCTGCCAGCTTGAGACATGCAGGCTCCCTCCAAAACGAGATGCCGGCTTCTGCTGAAGAGTGGCACCATCTGGTGGCAGCAGCCAGTAGGACCTGGCCGTGGAAGCCACCGCTGCTCCCCGGTGTTGGGAGCTGGTACCCCTTCGTCAGCGGACTGCCTTTATTGAGAAGTCTCCCAGGACCGGCTGCTGGTGAACTTGTTCCTATATTGTTACAGCAACAAGGAAAAATAATGTTAAAGCATTCCTCTGGCACCTTTCTGCATCGTGCTTAAGTTCATACAGATGCTAAGAATGTGTTTTACATCAGTTTGCAACACTGAGAGTTAAGTAGGTTGAAATTTGTTAAAAATACAGGTTTATGTTGTTAACCTATATAATTGGAGGGTGATGTTTCTGTAGATCTCTCTCATTGTAACCTCTCTGTAAAGCTGCAGAATTACAGGACACTAAACTGAAGGTAGATTATTATGAGAGATGTTATAGTCACGTGTTGCCAAAAGAGGCGAACAAGGAGAGGAGGAAAAGTCTGAAGTACAATAATTCTACTGTTTGAAACTCTTTTTTGTTGACGTTCAGGTTTTATACCTCTTTTTTTTCTTTTTATAACCACAAACCTTTTTGCTAGGTCATTATCTCAGAAAACTTCAGACATAAAAAGCTGAGATCCTCAAAAGTCATTTGATTCCAGGAATGTTGTGTTTCTGAAAAATACCATCTATCCTTAAACTTCGTAAGAGTGCTTCTAATCACATGGAAAACTATTAAAGTCAAGAGAAAAAGCTGAGAGAGTTGTGGAGAACATCTGATTATACGCATTCAATCCAAAGAAGGGAAATACAAATTCTCGCTGTCCATAAGAGCAATATTGCTGGACCCCTTCTTTTCCTTTTCTTCTTTTTTTTTTTTTTCTATCTACACAACGTGTGCTAGAGGCAACAAAGATTTCTGGACAATTCATCTATACCTTAATTTGTATTCTCTTTAGGCTTTCAGCCAACCATTTCAAGATTTTAGATGAACAGCCTTATGAGCTATCAGTGCTGTTGCCATTTCCCTCATGTAGTCACATGCCTTTTCCTCCTACTGATGTGGAAATCAATCCCAGGCCTAAATGAAAAGTGTGTCCTTCCTTGATGGCTTTGTGCTTTGAATATATTTCATTAAAGTTATTAAAAAGACAGCTTATGCAGGATACCTTATGCTGTACCAGCTAGAGGCAGTTTTAGAGGAAACTTTTAGGACTCAGTCTTAGGAAAGGTTTTACACAGTCTTCTAGCTTGTGTGCTAAGCCTGTCCTGTGCATCTGGTTTTGCCTCACGTAAGATAACAGCTTCTAGTCAACACTGAAACCATTGAAACACAATGGCTCATTAAACACATTTGCTGTATTTTTCTCAATCAACCTCCAAAGTTAATGCAAGGACAGCACTTACGTACCACAGTAAAGCATAGTTCAGTACTGGAACTGAAATCCAGATCAATCTGATGAAAGACACCGAAAGGAGCAAAATTTCCCAAATGTCACTCTAGAACAAACAAAATAAACCAGCACTTCACTGTCCTCCTGCAGAACTGGAGAGGGTGACCACCTGCCTTCCCAAAGTTTCAGAGCCGTACTCTGAGATAGCTGTACAAGTTTTCCAAGCCTTGCAAGATTCAGTCTTGCATGCTCTTACCTAAAATCAATCCTTCCAGCTTTGCATCTCCCTTTGGCCCCTGTCACACAGTGGCTGTCCCTCGCTGTGGGGATGGTTGGTTCTCCAGGCCTCAGGCTGTCCCGAAGTTTGTTTCTTACCCATTTTTTCCAAATGCTAGGCTTAACCACCTTTTGGTCAGCCACAGGACTCAGATGAACACTTGACTCTTGGGTTCCCTTTCTGGAGCCACAGAGAAGACGGTGCTCTGACTGGTACCCCAACTGTACCTTGCAGGATCCCATCCGTCTAATGGTTTGAATCACTCCAAATGATGAACTGGATTCAATCGTGACCCTAGTTTCCCCTTACAAGTATTTGATTATGTCCATTATGCTGTGTCACGTGTTAGTTATTACCTTTTATTGTATGCCCCATACATTTCTCTACTGGTTAATTACTTTATCCAGACACTAAGTGTATAATCAAATTCCAGTCATTAGCATCGTGCATTCAGTTCATGCCTAAGCCATGATACTATGAGGGCTACATTTGGATGTTTCCCAAGCCGCATGTACTCATTATATATCAGACTACGACTGATGTCTCAGACCACAAGTAGCTCATGCAGAGCTGACAACTTCTGCCATCTCTTCAAGAATGCCACACAAGGAAAGAAACACTTAAAATCCAAATGCCTGCCATTATGATATACATAAAAGTATTTAGACACAGAACTCCTGGATATACTTTCCTTTTTTCTCACTGCTTTCACCTGAAGTGTAGTCACTTTTGTAATGTGGTATCTTCCACGGAGGAGGAGGTACAGGGAATCAGTGCCTTCTCCTTGCAAGTGCTCCTGGAGAAGGCTGTAGATAATTAGTCATAGAAGTCCCCCAGACACTGAGGTCATGGAATCATGGGATAATTCAAGCTGGAAGAGGTCTTGATAGGCCTCTAGTCCAACCCTCTTCTCAAAGTGGGGACAACCCCAAAAGAGCAGGTTCCTCAGGGATTTGTCCAGTGGAGCCCAGGCAGCTGCTCCAATGCTTGGTTATCCTCACAAGGAAAATCTTTCCTTTATATCCAATTTACACAAGGTAGATCTGCATGGGCAGACAGAAAGCTACACACAGTATCTTCCTCAAATACAAACCATGGAGCCAGAAGCCATTTAGACAGGATAGGGATATATTCATAATTATTACCTGCTCGGTCCTGCTGCAACTCTTGCATCCTTGCACACTAAGGTGAATTGAGCCACTTTTCTTGCTCAGCAATGTCTAAAGCCAGCTGGATGGCTTGCACCTCTGCAGACTACCTCAGTTCACCTTGTCTTTCAGCACCTTCTGCAGCTCATCATGTAGGACTCCATACAGCAGCCTTCTACCTTCAGTGTTTTCCCACAGTGCGACAGGACTCATCAGTGAACAGGGCATACTGCTTCTCATTTTCTGGCATTTATTTTACAGTGGGGCCTCTTCATCATGTGTCACCTCCTCTTCTGGTGACATTTCAAAGTCTTTGCCTTCAGGCCAGTCTGTGATCACTTCCAAGATTCCTAGACGACTGAGGTTTCCTTTTCAAATCCATTGTGTGATCAGTGCGTCCCATCTACTCTGCATAGCATCAGTTGCATGATGTGTGGAGGGGTCCTGTCTTTGAACACCCAGCCCAGCACCAGCAGTCGGGGTGCCAGGAGGAGCTGCGCTTCAATACCGATCACTTCTGAAGCAGCTCGAACCCCTT
>VWZZ01006088.1:0-88965 GCA_013399095.1 Psophia crepitans
TGATTCTATGATTCTGTGAATGAATTAGAAGTGCCTTGCACCAGCAGAGCCAAGCGAGGTAGGTCTGCCAGACCCTCTGTGGGTTGCACTGAGCCCAAGGCGCAGGGACTTCGGTGGCCTCAGGGAATCACCTTCTGTCTGTGCAGCCTCTGGGTGGAGAACGAGCCCGGCGGCAGCACACTCATGCCAGGCAAGCAAAAGGCATCAGAGAGAGCCAAATGGGGGCACGCGTGCCCCAACAGTTGGGCTTCCCTCAGGCCCGGCTGGGCAAGCGGCACTGAGGCTGCTGGGGCCTGTCTGGAGCGTGACTTCATGTTGCGCGTGTTGAAAGGAAGAGCCAGGGCTGGGCAGGCACTGTGCACAGGGTAGCCAGAGACTTCAGCAGCTGTATTTTAGCTGTCTCTGCAGACACAACCAAAGCAGGACTTTTTTTCCTCAGCAGCTTTGAGTGTAGTTAAGTCTGGGCACATTTCGCGTGGGACTGAAAAGGCACCTCCCTGCGCCCAGGGCTTCTCACTGCCAGCTTTCAAAACGCTGCTGCAAAATAGGGAGGTTAGCAAAAAATGACAAGAAAGAGGTCTATAATAGAAAACAGAAGTAAATCTAAGTGGTGATTATAATAGAAAACGGAAGCAAATGTAAGTATAGGTGTCACAGTGTCTTGCTTTACCTCTGGGGACAGCCCTTTACGTTCTCAAGCAATTAGCAATTTTGAAAATCCAGATTTGTCCACTGGAAAGAGTTGAGGTGCTCGGTAGTTTTGACAGTCTGATCCCCTAAGAAATTGCATGAGAAAGGTTTCTTACAACCATGTCGCTTATAAAAATGATGTCACATTTATATGTGCATATAGGTGCATGTATAGCTGTGTGTGCGCCTGCGTGTCTGCCGACTGCACGTGAAAATCGCTTGCTTCCCATACTGACTCCAAGGTTTGGAGGCATTTTCGCAGCATGCACGAGGCAACACCTTACACCTGCAGGTTCTGCAGAAGGAAATTATTTTCTAACGGCGGCAGTTCATTTTTGGCAGTACAGGAGCAGGTCAGTAAGGTTTTGCAGGGCCGACCCATGGGTTGAGCAGTGGGGTAGGACTGGTGCTGGCCCTGCGTGCCATGGATGTGTTTGCATCCAGGCCTGTGCATCCCTCCCCTCCCCCGGCCCCCTCTGCGCCCTGACTCACAGCAGGCGAGTACCGAAATGGCTGTGGTTGTACCTGTTTGTGGGTGATGGGTTGTTTTTCCCCTCCGATGGCTGCAGGCACAGAAGAGAACAGCAGCTTATCAAGCACTTCAATCTGGTTTGCTGAGCATAACAGCTTATGAGAAAATGGCTGCCGTGTTTTCCAGAGCTGTCCCAGGGATGACCGCACAAGAGAAAATGAGGATCCGAGCATGAGAAATCTCTCGGCGGTTTCCCGGGCCATTTAGCATTTATAAATACGCTGTGAAGGATCCTTTTTCTCTCCAGGTAGCTGCCTGACTTCAGTCCTTGCAGATTTGCCGTTCAGCACGGTAACCCTGGCTGGGCTGCTTCCAGGGTGGCTCCTGAGGAGGAGGAGGGCAGGGGGGAGCCGTTGCCAGCCCTCATCTCATCGGGGTTCCTTAGGAACCCTCCTTCCCCCATGGGCCTGCGCGCCCACGGCTCTGCTTATATCTGCACGTATATACGTGTATATGTAAAAGGTGAGGTTTTAAGCTTGAAAGTCGTCTTTAAGGTGCTGGCACTGTAATCTCTCTCTTTTTGCTGATTATATTAATGAAGTGTTGTTTTCTAAAGTATTTAGTGCTTCTAAAAATTGCTTCCTTAATTTTCTCAGCTTCTGAGTGACATAACATTGCATTATAAGCAGACATCACATGACATGAAATAGAAGAGCACATAACCGTTACACTGAAGTATCTCTAGGCCAAGAAGCTGTTAATATTAATGCAGAAATCATCTGCACAAAACAATTCCCTCTGAATAACCTGCTACAAAATTCTCTGCTGTTCAAGTGCATTGTCCCATTATTAGGTGGGGTAATAAAAACAATTTTTAGCAAATTGTACTAGCTTCCTGCAGAAATTTGTTTTCTTCCATTCTTCTGAGGGTCTTGATGCTTTAATTAATTGATTCTCTCAGTATCCCATTGACAAAGGCAGAAATGGTATAATGAATTCTTAACTCTAGGAGAGCAAGAAAGTAACTTACTTAGAATGTCGTGGGAAGTCTTTTAAAAAGAGTTATTAGCTCCTTTGGCATTTGGACCTTTAACGTAAACAATTGTCTCATAAACTCTGGTAGATTTAGCTGGGGTGGTTTAAGATGTGACAATTATCTGTTGTATTCATCTGCTGGGCTTAATCCTTCATGGCCTGCTCAAGCACATGTGAGCTAGAGAGCTAGTCTGTGAGCTCCCCTGGCAGCACCGTGGCCCTGGGCTGGTGTAACCCACTCCTGCAGAGTAGGTTGTACAGAGCGGCTCTCTGTTCTGAAACTACCGGAGCTCTTAACCAACCAGGTCATAATCATCCACATCTGGTTATAGTAATAAGGGAGAGGAAAACAGAAAAGAGTAAAACAAACCAACCAACCAAAAAATACCTGAACAGAGCCACGCATGTTGGCTTTATCTGTGGGCTTCCCTACCAGCTCCCAAGCTGTATTTCAGAAGTGGTGTTTTCAGATGACTACTAGCAATATTAATAGTGTGACACAGGTGTACATTGGTTTCTGGGGGCTTGTTTCTTCCCTTGAGTAGGCTTTTCCTTTTCTTCCCGGTCATCTGTTTAACACAATAGTGCAATAAGCATTTTCTGCAGGGCCGGTGTTGCTTTTCAGCGTAATCACAAACTGTGCAGTCCAAATGAGTTGAAGGCAAAAGGTAGTGTACTCCCTTCATTTTGCAATGGAGAGCTAGAGAGAGAGAGATATGTTTTGGCTCCCCTTTTCTCAGTTAAACATAGCATTGCAACAAAACGTATGCTAGAACACCTCCGATTCTGTGGATGCTAGGCTGCACACGGGTTGTAAACACGAGAGAGCCCGTGTAGCTGATTTCCCTCTTCCAGAGATTATCTGTGCTGCTTCAGTGTCACGGCAAGCCCAGGCAGAACGCTTCACAGAAATCACTGCAGCTGTACCAATATCAAACAGAAGATGTGTTCTTGTGAATCAAACCCTTAGTGTGTTTCATTTATATTTTCTAGAGCTGTCCAGATAACCTTTTTTTGTGTTGGGGGGAATAAAGGCTTTTTCAAGGAACTACACATTGAAATTGTGCGTGTATCAAAGGAATAGGAGGGATACTATTTGTAGGAGGTATTACAGTTTGCTTCACATTTATTCTTCTGCCACTGTCATTTCTTTTTTAACAACTAGAGCAGAGGAGTCTGGAAATGGAACTGGAAAGAAGACTGCAGGTTTTGTTTTGAAAAGCCCTTTGGAAAGAATACCTGTTTCACACTGCTGTGCCAGCATGGAAGCTGGCAGAGCTGCTCTTTCCTTCCGAGCAAGGCTCCACTGCAGTGCTTTTTGGAGCAGGCTTGTTACCCGGCTGCCTGCTTTATTATGCCCCTTGTTTTGGATGGGTCCCACAAAGTCTGTGACAACAAGAGTTTGGGCAGAGTGTGACAGTGATCAGGTGACTCTAAGGGATATCCACTTTAAAACAAAGAAGAACAAATTATCGCATTGAAAATGCTGTGTAATGTTTGTTTATTGGCTGTAACAGCGCTGCACAGTGTGGGGTTTTGTACAGAAGCCCAAGTTAGCACGGTTAGCAAAACAGTACAGCTTCTTTAGGGCAGGGCCTTACCTGGGCCAGTTTTACTTTACTATAGGAAAAATTAAATAACGTGGAACATAGCATGTCTTGCAGTACTCAAGCTCATATGCATATCTCCTTCGCAGTGTGGCCTGGAGAGATACAAATTGTTTTGTTACACTTTACCAGAATACATCCACCCTGTATTTCTGATTTTATTCTTAAATTATAACTTCTGTGGTCAAGGATTATCTTGTATCTTTTTTCATCTGGATTTTTCTAGGTTTTAATGTCGTTTTGCATATAAGACTCATGGTTAGTATTCCTAGACAGCAGCTTAATACAAGTAATGATATATTATTTTTGATCAGGGCTTCCTGTCTCCTGTTATATCTTGAAAACAGCTGGCTGGATTGGATGCTTCTGAGCTTCTGTACACTGATACTCACCGACTAGTAGTTCTGAATAGAAGAATAAATAATTCAGATCTGGCTAGAAGGTTTTGTTTATTTTTTATAAAATGATTTGAATGTTAGGTTTGAACAGTAGGCCCACCTAATGTAACTCCAAATATTTTAAACATAGAAAACTTACAAGATAACGTTATTGATGTTCCGTCTTGCCAAATAAATATTTCAGTGGACTAATAGTGTGGAGCTGCTTTGGAGAGATCTCTGCTGACATTTTTGTTATGCAATGTGAATGCTAGGCTGCTGATGTTAGGCACCGAACCTGACCTACTACTATGTGTAAAATGTTCTACAAATGGAACAGCTTTCACAGGCTTTTATTCTCATATAACTTCTCCCTTTTCGTGCAATCAAACCCAGAAATCAGCTGCTTGTTTTGCTGGGCTGACATGCATGCTGGTTTATTTTTCAATTTCATCATTAACAGGCATTTCCCAGATTGTAATGGTGCTCCATTGACATACTATGACACCAGGCGGTGTGGTGCAGTCGACATGGTGGAGGGAAGGGATGCCATCCAGAGGGACCTTGACAGGCTAGAGAGGTGGGCCCATGTGAACTGCATCAAGTTCAACAAGGCCACGTGCAAGGTCCTGCATGTGGGTTGGTGCAATCCCAAGCACAACTACAGGGTGGGTGGAGAATGAATCAAGAGCAGCCCTGAGGAGAAGGACTTGGGGGTGCTGGTGGATGAGAAGCTCAACGTGATCCATCAATGCGTGCTTGCAGCCCAAAAAGCCAACTGTGTCCTGGGTTGCATCGTAAGAAGCGTGACCACCAGATCAAGGGGGGTGATTTTCCTCCTCTGCTCTGGTGAGAACACCCACCCGGAGTATGAGGTCCAGCTGTGGGGTCCCCAGCGTAAGAAAGAGATGGAGCTGCTGGAGCAAGTCCAGAGGAGGGCCATGAAGATGATCAAAGGGCTGGAGCACCTCTCCTATGAAGACGGGCTGAGAGAGTTGGGCTTGTTCAGCCTGAAGAAGAGAAGGCTTTGGGGAGACCTTATAGCAGCCTTCCAGTACCTAAAGGGGGCCTACAGGAAGGACGAAGAGGGACTGTTTACAAGTGTAGGGAGTGACAGGACAAGGGGTAATGGTCTTAAGCTCAAAGAGGGTAAATGTAGAGTAGATATTAGGAAGAAATTCTTCCCTGTGAGGGTGGTGAGGCACTGGAACAGGTTGCCCAGAGAAGCTGTGGATGCCCGATCCCTGGAAGTGTTCAAGGCCAGGTTGGATGGGGCTTTGGGCAACCTGCTGTAGTGGAGGGTGTCCCTGCCCATGGCGAGGATGTTGGAACTAGATAATCTTTGAGGTCCCTTCCGACCCAACCCAGTCTATGATAATGATGTTACGGCTTATTCACAGCAAAAAATCTAGTGAAGTCTCTCTACGGATTCCATACTCTTTACGGTGGGTTTGGAAATGAATAAAATGATTTAGATTAATAGCTTTAATTTCTCAGCACTTTATTCAATTTTTTCTTGAAATAGAATATACATTTACAATACTACTTTAGGATGTTTTGGGTCTCCCTGTCTGATACGTACCCACTCTGGCTTCAGTGTTAGCTGGGCTAACAGTGACAGTATACTGCGTGCAGTCGGACTTCCGTAAATGGCGGAAGAGAAAAATAAAACTCTCTTCAGGGCTTTTAAACCCTCTTCAAGAGTGTAGTATTACTGTATCTTCAGTAATACTGAAAGTCACAATGCCTTTGCATGCCCACCTGAATACAAAACAAATACATTTAAATCACAAGGATTTGTTGAAAAGCACAGTGCTGAAGCCCCTTAGGGGGAGGGAAGTGGCACTGTCCTCTCTCCAGCATTTGGCACCATTTCTGGAGTGTTTAAATGAGGGACTCTGAAGTGTACTTAGAGGACCAAAAGTCACAAGGATGTTGACAGCTCCAACATACAACAGAACTTGTTTTAAATAATATTGTCACACAAATGGATTTTGTCACTGACATTACCAAGTGAATTCCATAGTGATGCTCATGTGTGCCACTGGGCTACGTGAGGCCTAAGCACTCTGCAAATGGAGTTTCTTTTGTTTCACATAGCAGTTCCAGATTGAGAACGCCAGAGACAGAGCTCACTTTCAAGTTTGAACTTAGACTCTTTAAACTGATGGCAAAAAAACCTAATAAAATAATAAAGCACGTGTGGTTTGTTTTGTTTTGATTTTCTTTTTTTTGGTTATGGGCTTTTCAGTTGCTCTTCAGTTTGTATGTATGCCTGTGCCTTGTGTTCTTTGTTCTAGCTTTTGAAGCAGCCAGCACATCCAACCAGTGTGGTGCTGCCTTGTTTTGCAGTTCAGGTCTGCGTCCCCTGAAAGGGTGGCTGCCCTTTCTGCCCTGGTCTACACCACAGGTCTCTGCCAGTGAGGAATGGGCAGGAAGAGGGGAGCAGACCCTCCTCAGGCCCAGAAAAGATGCTGGCAGAGGCCCTGTCTGCCAAAGTGTGGGGGCTTCTGTTGTTGTACCTAGTGTTGTTTGGGAAGACGGTCGTTCCTCGATGGCGAAGAAATGCTTTCTGCATGTATACATGGCATCTCTCCTAGGCCAGATGAGTCTTTCTAATGGAGACAGCTCCTCACATCTGAAGGTCAGACCTACTTTAGGAAGACTGACCACCAGAGTTTAAGCTAAAGCGGATGTGTCATTCCTCCCTGCCCGTCCGTTTTGCCAGTGAAGTACCATCTGGCTTTCATCGTTTGCTGTGGTGGAAGCTACTTTGCCCTGCTGGTATCCGTCCAAGGCTAAAGGTTGCTAACACCTTTCGGCCCCAGCAGCATATCCACATCAGCATTGTGCTGTTAGCAGCAGGTAGCTGAAGGCTTTTTGACTCGTATGGTTGTGGTTTCAGACAGGATTAGGCTTCATTATATTTTTTGTGTACAAGTACAAAAAGTTTTATTTCAAAAGGTGACGTAAATCTACTCTTAAGTGAAAAGAGGCCACTTTTACTGTAATGTAGCTACTCGGAGTATTTTATTGACGCATATACTTGGGAGAGGTTTGGTTTGTTTGTTGGTACATCTGTTAGCCCTAAACCTGTGGGGAAGTAAAACTGACTTGTGTTTTTTCTGGAGCATAGAGTTTTAAACTAAGGACACATGAGCAAGTTACTGTGGGCTAACAAGTTACTTCATGTTGAGGAAAGAGTGCTAAGTTAAATTGCACAACTTTTTATGTGGTGTGAGCTTAGCCTATCTTCATAGATACACCTCTCTATTCCTATGAGTAGTAAGTTACAGGATGTCTACAGAACCTCAGCTAGTAAGCCTTAAAAGGCAGTTCTGTCTTGGGATCCAACCCGGGGAGTCAAACAGCAGTCAGTGATAATCACAACTGTACCTATGCACAAAAGGTAAAGAATATACATTTTCCAGTTGTGACAGGGAGCAGAATAAAATATTTTATCATGGATGTTCTGAGGAAAGGTAGCTACCTGACTGTCTGATGGAGTCAGCAGTTAAAAAGTTGTTTTTATCAGTAAATTGGACAAATTTGATCTGGAAGTAGCGGAACACAGAAAGCGAGGAGCACAATAATGTTGTCACTACAATCAGTTTTCGCATTAAGAGTCACAGACCTGGATTTGGACCTCAAATTCACCAGTGAAAATCTGGAATAACTTAATCTGTAATTCGTTTGATTCTCTCCAGACGTCCTTCCAGGCTGGAACTGAGTGGAGCCTCAGCCAACCCACTCCAGGCTAAATCGTTCACCTGCTTATTCACCTATGCACGCGTGCGTCTACTCACCCACTGACACAGTTTGCCATGAAGCCAAAAGGCAGAGGCCCGCTTTGTAAAACCATGGAAATCTTGAAATCCATAACTTCTGACAGCCATGACAAATAAGCAGCCATGTCCATTACCAGTCCCCAGAGTTATGTGGTAACCTTTCTTTATATAGTTTCTTACAGTACTTTTTTTTTTAAATCAATCTTCTTTTCACGTGTTATTTATTATTCATAGCCTTAATAAGAGCTCACTACTTGGCTTTTATTTTCATTGCTGTCTTGGATATTTTAACACAGTAACTGTGTTTGGTCTATTTCCTTGCTGTAGATGTTTTTGTGCTTTTTTTTCACCGTGTGTTTTCCAGTTTTATCATCTGGAAATATTATTAAAGATATTGTTATACCTTTTCTTCATGCAAAGAGATGGGTGCATCTGTTGACCTTCAGGGCATATTGCGGAGGCCATCTGGTTTTCAAGGGAAGTGGGGGTCGGTGAGGAATGGGGAGGGATTTAAGGCAAAAGAAGATATTAGCTTATTTATTATTTGATTATGGGTTTTTTTTTGTCAAAGGATAAGACTGGTTGGTACTTTGTGACAGTGTTTGACTTTTTGTAGTCTTTGTTTTTTCTTGTATTTTGTTGTTGTTGTTGTTTTGAAGTGGTACCTGTGCTTGTGTGTCTGAAAATAAACAAAACAGTGTGGCCCCAAACTGCTCTGAAGTGCTGACCAGTGCTGCTGTTGTAGTCGGTTCATACCAGGATTAAATTTTGGACACGGCTGCTAGACTGTTCATCTCTTAGTTGGAGACAATGTTAGTGACCAGTGAGGGATTAGCAGGTCAAGGTACCAACCCCATTTGAACCTGGGAAAATTTGTATCTAGAACATGTTGGTGTTCTGGAAAAACAATTTTCCCCCAGTTTTTCAAAAAGAGCCTTTTCAGAAGATTTCTTAGCACATGTGTAGGAGATACCACGTAATTTCTGCTCTTTTCGGAATAAAGGAATCTGACATGCATGTGCGGGTCTCACCAGGGGCTGGAGGCAGAGCTGGAAAAACAGGAATGTCATTGGCTGTTGGTGTTCCCTGTTTCCACTATGGCCACAGCAGTTGCTCTTCAGTGGTTCTGATGTACAGTTTAACATTAAAACATTCACTTTTTTTTTCTTTTCTCTAGTGCCATTAAGAAACCATTACTTGACAATATGGGATATAAATTGTGAATTTTTCTTTTATTTTGTCCATGTATGACATATATCATATAATGAAATACACCGCAGTGCATAAAAAGCTTTGATTTTCATATGCTAAAAGCTGTTACAACTCAGTTAACCAAAGTCTTATACATGAACTGAAAATATGGCATGCACTTTTATAGAAGGAGAAAGAAAAATTATTTTAAAGTAAATTTACAGGATAAAGTATTTTTTTCAACTGAAGAACAAGAAACAGCTTGGTTGTAAGAGAAAAGTTTAAACTTGCGTGTTAGAAATAATCTTCTCTAAATTAACAAAGAGCTAATTTAAATTAGAGCAGACCTTCCCGCGTCAAATTATTGTGTCTTCATCTGTATAAGTTCTGAATGATCTGTTTAAAACGGAGTATAACCATCCCTGGAGGAGGAGAAGGAGGAGTATATGTGTGTACATAGCTGTAGGGAAAGTTTTCATCCCAACGCTTCTCTTCACTGCGTAATCTCCCATAGCTGAGCCCCTGTAAACCGAAATCCTCCCCCCAGTCCAGCGGCTCCTGCCCACATCTGATACCTGATAACCTGTAGCAGGCCAAGTGTCTGGGTTAAAATTACGAGAATATGATAATCTTGTATGCTCTGGTATGTAATAATGTCCACAGCACATTAAATATTGAATTTATTGTCAATCTTCTCAAAGGATTTATTTCTCCATCTTGGCGACTGTGTTTTAGGAGGACGTGAGCCAGCTGAGTAGTACACTGTCCTTACAAATAGATCAGTATGTATGGACAGGAAAGAGTAAAAGAAACAATGAACCTTTGTAATGCTTAATCAGTTCTGCTTGAATTTGGAGAAGGACACAAATGGTGTGTATGTGGGGACACAGACCCCTGACTTCTGTGAGGAAGGAGAAAATGAAGTAACCACATGAGGAAAGTTTGCTTAATCAATTGTGATTTCTTGGGGTATTTCATATTTAAGTGTTTTATACATCTGATGTGTTGTTCCAATCTTACTCCTCTGCCTTTTCTCCAGTTTCTTTTAGATAAGTTGTAAATTTGAAAGTGAGGCAAAAGAGTTTTTAGAAGTGTGGTGCATATGTTAAAAGCTTGCTTTGATCTTTTCCTTCTAACCTAATAAAAGCACTGCAGAGGTTTTACCTAAATAAAACTCTCTGACTGTGACACGTCTCTTTTTTTTTTATTGTTTTTGGAGAAGGGGTTAACTACTCTTGATTTTGTTAGCAATTGTGGAGCAGCAGAGAAGAAGAAGTTAGCAGGCTGCTGTCTTTGCCCTGGGATTTCCGATGTCGATGTGTCGGTGATCAAAAGCCTTTCTCACAAAGCCACGCATGGGTTTGCAGAAATTCCACCCAGGGCTCTTAGCTGCCCGAGTTAGAAAGATTTCAAGACTCTGTAGCTTTTCTTAGGAAAACATGTTAAAACATAAAACATCTGTCAGAAGAGCTCTTTGTTTGGAAAGCTGCTTGAAGCACACCTTGGAATTTCCTTCCTTGGTGGCGGTGGGTTTGTGCAGTAAACATGAAATAACCAGGAGTGGTGTCACCTGGGTTCAGCATCCGAAGGGGATGTGGAGGTGTTGGAGAGACCGGGATTTCAAACGCTTTCATCGAGCCATAAAACATCGTCTGAATACACTCCGATATAATTACAGCTTTTGCTTTTTTTCACAACATACAGTAAAATCAGACACAATAAGAATATGAACAAGCAAGGAATCATGTTGTGGTCGGGAAGGCATACAGTACAAAAAGTTCAACACTTAGAATTTTATTTTGCAAGACTGAAAGCCTGTACTCTAGATTAATTTGTTCGGCTCTTAATTCTATGGATCAAATCCTTAACATTCTTTACTGCTTTTTTATTCATGCAAAAATGCTTACAGAATTGTAAATTAAATTATTTTCTGGCTCAGACATCAGCGAGGTTGTTAACTAAATTCCAAGTCTTGAGCCAAACCTTATCCTGGCTGCCTCTGTAATGTTAATGGAATTACAACAGGTGTGGTGGCAAAATTTTTGTACGTGGAAAATCTTCATGACTTTGGTTAACCGTAAGAGAGAAAGTCTGTTTGATTTTCAAGTCTGGAGTGAATTTGTAGGATGTGAATCTGGAATAACACTGATAGGCTGAACAGAGTTGGTTGACAAGTCATTGGAGTCCCTTAACTGTAGCCATTCTTCCCATTCATTTTTAAAGGCATATCTGAAGGAATTAAATGGCTTAAAATTCTAATTGAATTGGAGAACTGATTTTTTTTTCCTCATTAGAGTAGCACATCCTGGTTTTCTTACCAGAGCAACATTTTTCATATAAAATGTTAATCTTTTCTAAAGTTCTGAATAAGAATATGAAGGACCTTAGTGAAGTAATCAGTGGATGTTTATAGGAAACATTTTCCCAATGGAAGAGACATCATGAAAAGAAACATGAAGATTACTTTTTGACAGTGTAGTAAGTAGACAAGGGCATTAACATGCAAATAAGATAAAGGAGGTGAGAGAAGGACAATCAAAAGGCCTTAAAAATGATAAAAAATGCTTGTATTTGAGGTGATGGTGCGATTTAGTGGTAAATTGCTTAGAAATGTTACGCATAAACGTTGTAATTAGTAAGAGTTGCATTCAGGTGTTCTGTAGACACTGACACAGGTTGCCCAGAGAAGCTGTGGCTGTCCCCTCACTGGAAGTGTTCAAGGCCAGGCTGGATGGGGCTTTGGGCACCCTGGTCTAGTGGAGGGTGTCCCTGCCCATGGCAGGGGGGTTGGAACTAGATGATCTTTGAGGTCCCTTCCCACCCAAACCATTCCATGATTCTGTGATTTTATAGAAAAACAAATATACTTAGATAAATTCGGAGATTTTTCCAGATGGAGATCTGGAATAATGTATAGGTTTAAGGCTAGGCTGCTGGGCAAGAGGAGAAGGGGTATTGGGCGTTCAAAATGATTCTGGAGTTGACAGCCAAAAGTCCTGATCGCATCAGAAATGGATGAGATTCTGGTCTTCAGTGGAGAAGAGGCAAGTGTGGAGCACAGAGTATTCAGTAAGTGATAATTAAAATCACTGTTGAATGAGATACCCTTGTGAGTGGAGAATAAGGGAGTCAAGGACAGAGATCTGTGGAATCCCCAAATGAAGTATAAAATACAATTAACCATGAGTAGGAACATTTAAAACAAAGAATAATTCCATATACATTAAATAGAAATTGAAGAAATGAGCAGTTTCTTTTTGAACTGAAATCATGGTTACATACAACATCCTTGTATCGGTCAATGTTTTGCTTTGGTTTCTTTTTTTACAGTAGGATCAAATTTCAAAAGTAGAAAAAAACGTGTTCTGGAGTACTTCAGGAAATGCTCGATGTTGGAGCAAAAAAACCTGCCATCTTCAGATACACATTTTGTATCTGTAGTTTATGTTGACTGCAAAGGAAAAAACCTGTCATTTTACCATTTTATTGAGTTAAATGATACACTGAATTGAATTAAATTTCCATTAAACAGGAAAGAGTTTTGAACAAACCAGTATATTTACATGAGCAGTTCCATGAAACCCTGTAGATACTAACAGTGAGTGAAATAAACCATACAAACACGGAAGCAGATTCATTTGGATTTTCAGGGTGATGCTGCCTAACTCTTTTTGTTTGGAAAAAATACATGAACACACACAAACTTGCATAAGTACATGAGAAAGAAAAGTAGAAGACTGTTTCTAGTCTCTTAGCTGTATCCCTGTTAGTTTTAGGTGGGATCATCTCACCTAACTTCTCGAGGTAACAGAGGTGTTTGCCAACTTCAAGCCATCCCGGCCCCGGGTGAGAGGGAAAGCAGGCGCTACAGCACACGACCTTGCTCTTTCAGGGGCGCAGTCTCACCCACCAGGTGTACAGGTGCACCCCAGAAGTGCCTGTCAACTGTCTCCTGACTTTGCGAAGAGCCTCGCCCAGACGCATGCTGTCGATATTGTACCCGTCGGTCAAAAAGACATCAACCCAGGTGTTAGCTTCTGCTCCATTTCACTAACCGAAATGATTGACTCCTTATTGTTCCTTAAATACTTAGTTTGAAATATAGCTGAGCTTGCAGTCCTTTTATATGTATTTTTAATCAGCTATGCCTGCTGGCCGAGGTTTTTATTTGTCAGAATTGATAGCCGGTGTTACGATCTTTCTGAAATTCAAGTAACCTGCTATAAGGTACTTGCTAAGAGAAGAAAACTAAGCAAAATTTTAAGGCAGAGAGAGGACACTGAAGTAAGAACAGGGGTTCACTGTCAAAGAGATCCCAAAGCGAACAGTGCTGGAAGGGTACTGAGTGAGGTCAGTGTAGTCCTGGGAGGAGCTGAGTAGCTCTAGGCATGTTTATAGCTAATTTTTGAAATACTACAAGTGTAGCTCACATTATAAATAACCATATGTTCATTAAGTAACTGAAGAAGGAAAATCTGGGAAAAGTTTGTCCAGACATTTATAACTTTTTTTAAAGGGCAGTTGATTTTTTCCATATGATTTTCAGACTGAGAAACTATTTCCATCTCTTGAGAGTGCTCATTGTTGTTGAGAGCTGCAGTAAAAGAAAAGAGCAAAGTTATCATCCAACCTTAAATGCAAAACATGAAAACATTTGGGATTTAAGCTGGCTGTTGGTTGCTTGATATAGCTTTTACTTCATAGCAGAGCTCTATTGCAAAGCTTCATTGAAAACTTAATTTAGCTTTTTTTTCCCAAAGTCCAAAATAATGGTTGAATGCCTGAACAGAGAGAAGAATATGCGTTCTGCCTGCCAAACTGAAGAGGAGTTGTTCAACACATATTATGCAATTCATCCTCATTGTAAAGAATGTACTGTTTCTCTATTTCAAATTTCATATTCAACCATAATATAGATGTGTACAAAAAAGGGTAAACTTAGATGAGTATACAATGAAAGTGAATGCATAAAGTAAGAGCAAGAGTTGTTCACAGTGGAAAAAAACTGGAATAGATACAGATTACTCTGCAGACACTATTGTAAATGTCAAGTAGAGTTTGACAGCTGGTAGGTTGGAGACATAATTAAAAAAAAAATTCCATACATGTACAGACTGCCTTTTAGCATGAAGAATTGGCACACAGCGAAATAAGAAGGTGAGTGGCATATGGGGGATTAAGGCAGCTGAGTTCTAGTGGAAACTGGAGGCAAACAAATAGGCCTTCGAGACAAAGACAGCTATAGTGGTAGTGCTGTTGGTGTGTATTTGTTGATTCATGGCATAGCAATCTACAGCAATTAAGGGAAGGTTCGTCTTATGCAGTCTCCCATCTCAGCCAGAGCCTCTGTAAGAAAGAGCAGACTAAGGTGTCAGAGGAAACCTCTCCGGAGGAGGGACGAAGATGCCCATCTAAGAGACTGGTCTGTGTGACAGCCCGTTTTGGTGGAAGGGAGAAACAAGGTCTTTGTACTGAGCTAGATTGTTAGACATTATAGTCACTTGGGTTAAATAAAGGCATTAGGGGAGATCCAATTTTAAGCAAGAATTAGTATTTCTGTCAAACATAGTTTTAAAATTTTCTTTACATTCAAACATCTTCTAAAGTATTTGTGGAAAATCAAGTTTCAAAGGTGGAATACTTGTGCTCTTTAAATATTTTGTGTATATTTTTGGCTTCAGTTTAGGTTACAAATACAATGACACTTGGCTGTGACCCTGCAGAAGGAGATTAGTTTGGTAACGTAAACTATTTTGGGAACTGAGCTGTGCATTTACATCTTTATCTTTGTCCTTAGTCTCTTGCTTGGATTTCTCTGGATGCTTTCATTATAGTTGTACTTACCACGTCCGTTTTTAAGACATGCTTTTTAATCAACGTTCTGCAAGTCTAGCAGTATCACCTGACACACTGCACCCGCTCCAGGTGATTGCTGCGCCCTGAGGAGATTCTGCTGAATCACAAGTCAACATAAATCTCCTTAAAACGAAATATTTGAATTTTTACTAGAAATGGAACAAATCTTCCTGGCAATTTAATACGAAATGCGAAATCGTGACCTATAAGTCCTATTCAGTCCTATGGAAAATCGGGGCCTATTAAGTCCTGAATTTATTATTTTAATTCATCTAATGAAACTAATATTCAGACAGTATTTGCTGCTGGAGTTTTAGAGAAAGTCATCAACTCAACTGTGAGAAGACTCTTAACTCTGCACCTGGACCTGGACAAGGTAGTAAACCCACATTTGGCAACCGCAGCCATTCCAGGCGGTGAAGGGCTTTTCTTCATTTCTGCTTATCAATTTAGCGAATAGCTTAAAAGATGAGAAACTGCTGGGGAGATTACTGTGCAGGAAAGCCCCTACTTTCTCCCAGTTAGTGATTTCATTAGAAAACTGAGAAAGAGGGGCTGAGATCGGTTGGCCCTAAAATTGTGGCAACCATAAGGACCTGAAATGTTCAGTTAGTTTCGATGGTTACAAATAATTCCTCTTGCATGCACTGAATTGGTTCATAATGCAGAACTGTTTATTAAATGTCACGCACATTTTACATGAACTTTTATTAACTGGTAAAACATTGCTTCAAAAGATCTTATTGTGTTTGAAAGATGGAGTTTTGTTTTTACATTTTAATCGAAGTTTAATTTCCATTTTAAAAAAATAAAAGATGACCTTGTATATAAATAAGAAAGGGTCCTTCGTTACTTTCTCGCCTAACTAGCGTGCAGAACTAATAAACGTGGCTTAGTACACATTATTCCGTAGGCATATACGCAACACAGCTTCATGGTAAGCAAACGGCAGTATCGAGTTGGTGTAAAGATTGTGTTTCATTATATAGCAATCAGTGTGTAATGAGAAATTTTGGGAAAAAAGAAAAATAACTGACATAGTAGTGTGTGAATGGTTGTGCAGCACCAGAATGTGTTTGACCAAGACCTGCAAAAGACGTAGGGTGTTGGCTGAAGGGCAGGCTCTGGGAGGGGGAGATAACAGCAGCAAGGCAGCCTCTGCGGCCCTGCGGGAGGAGGTTGGGCTGGGCACGCAGCGAACGCTCAGGGCAGGTGCCGAAGCCCGTGGCCGTTCTGGCCGTGGCCGCCCCTTCTGCCTTGCCGTCTTTCACGCCCGGAGGTGCCCTATCCCTCCTGCTGGTGCCTTCCCCGGCCGCCTCAGCAGCATAGCTCTGGCACATCACCATCACTTCTCCGTCTTGCAGCCGGAAATTGGCCAACTCCTTGAGGCTAAGCTGTTCCAGGGAAGAGACCCAAGCAACTAAAATGCCCAAGTTTGTTTGAAGTTGTTTTGCTGTTCTTTCTGTGATTCATGGGTGTGAAGTGTGTGCTGTATGGAATATGTTCTCTGGATTGTTTTGAGGGAGGAGCTGGCTAGAGCTCGCTTCCTGCACTTGAAGCACATCTCGGTGAGACAAAGAAATTGAAGTTATAAATTAGGTATAGAACATACAGGTTCTCATCATATTACCAGTAGGATTGGGGGGAAAATACTGTTCTAGCTTCTTGAAAAATTGAATTTCAGCTAAACACTTCAGGAGTTATAATATCCAGAATAACCAGTTCCTTAGTGTTTTCCACTTGAAATGCTGTCTGTTCCGCATTCCTCAGAGTTGTTCATTTTACACTGTGCATGGGTTAAAGTTGAATTAGGGTGTTTTATAAATACCAGCTCTTTAAACATGAAATGTAAGAGACCACCCAGAATAGAGAACTGTAGACAGTCTTTCACCTCTGTGTCAGTGGTTTAATGGTGTAATCATCACTGTTAATTTATTTATTTAACCACCTGAAATTGCTGCTGTGACTTTATTTGTTGGCCATGTAGGAAGTTTTAAGTGTTTCTAAATTCAGTACTGGAGTTCTTTCATCAGAAAGAAAGTTATTAAAGAGTCTTGGGAACTGCGTCTCCTTTTCTCTGTGCGTATCTGAGCGTTAGCGTGGTGGCTGGGCAGCGTGAGGAAAATTTACCTCCCTTATTGTGAATCTTTCATTTGGTGGGAGTCTCAGCCTAAGATTGCTCTTAATAGCCTGTTGATTCATTGCAGGACAAAAAAAGAATGGAAAAAAGGATAACTTGTGGCCAGTTTGGAGATTCTAGAAAAATTCCTAAAATTATCAATGTTCCAGTAGCTCCTAAATGTTTTGCACTGAGCGGAATTTAGATAGTATTTTTTTAATGTCTTCTTTTGTTTATTTTTCTCTTTTGCAGTCACATGGTAAAAATTTCAGAAGTGGTTTAATGTCATCAAGTTTTCAATGTAAACTGGATACTTTAAGTAGGGTGGTGCTGAGAGTTTTCTTCGATCCCCAAAGCACGTGAAGTAAGGCAATTTAAAAAAGAATGGAAGAAGTGATTGTTGATTGGTTGCCATTGCCATAACAAATCTCTGAGGTTAATTTGGATTCCCCTGCACATCTCCGTATGCGTCGTGTGTCCCCCGGTCTGTGTGCACGTGTGGTAGGGCATGTTGCAAATACAGAACCTTAGTCTTCTGCTCTGAAGAGGAGAGATAGATCTCTTTTCCTCCTGCCTTACCCATTCTGCCTTGCGCAACTGTTGCCTAAGCCTAATTCCCTTTTATGTGATATTGATTAACAGCCATGCTGAGTCTAGGACTGTTGGAAGGACTAAAGAGTATTTAATTATTCAGCTAGAATAAAATAGAAGACGGTGCAGCAGCAGCAGCTGCTGTAACAGAAGACTTTGGCACTTCATCTCCAAAATATAAGAATTCTCTCCCGTTAGTTTGAAGGAAATTCTTAGAAGGCTGAGGACTGACTGGAGAATGTGAGCGAGTGATAGGCTTGCCCTCAATACTTTAGGCTTGTTCTGGGGCGCAATGCCGAGTGGTTACGCTCGCATGAAAAGAACACTGTTTTACCAGAGATACACTATTCCTAAAGTCAGATTTTCAAAAAGAAAGAAATGTGCAGAAGCGTTTCCCTGGTTAATTTTTTGAGAGGTCTGTCACCTCCACAAAGTGTACTTTTGTACATGTATGTGATGATTCCACATATATTGAATAAATATTTGTGAAAATCCCCAGTTCTCATGCTTAGCTTCAATATGCAAAATTATTGTAGAAGTATTCGTGTGTGTGTTTGGATTTGGATTTGGGCCCGGTTCAAAAAAACAAGTTGAATACCAGAATCTTTTTCATACTTAGAACATGAAATATAAAAATTATGGTCAGGTTTGTGTTCAACCGATAGAAGTAAGATAACTAAAATCACCATTAGATAATTTTATACCATAACATTAGGATGATACCTGCCCCAAATGTACGGCAGGAGACTGCATTGATGTGCCACTAAAACACGTCCTGGTGTGTCTTGAAACTGGACCCACCAGGAGGTCCAGAGCTGTAGGCTGTTGGGGGCTGGGAGAGTACCACTGCGTCCTTGCTTTGTTCATTCAGTCTTCATTAGCTATCTACTTTTGCCATGGTTAGAGAAGGGATACTGACTATAGTGGATGTTTGATGTAGTAAGTCTGTTTTTTGTGGTCTTTTAATTTTAAATCTGTATTTAAAATAATTTTTAATAGTATGTATATTATGCAGAATTGTATTTGATGGAAAATACATTAAAAAATTTAAAATGCTTGGAAAGAATTACTTTTGTAAATGGGAACCCAAATGCACCTCTTTTAGTATGAGACTGTAGGTTACATTTTGTCTGTACCAAACTGTAAGAAACATTTTTGTAGAACATGATTTCTTAAATCAGAAGAGAACAGTAGTCTTGTTTGGGTTTTTGTCAGCACATTTTAGTTCAGCATTAAGAGCAGTGGCAGCCTGCCACTGCCCAGAGCTGTACGTTTGTGTCTTTAACATCCAAGATATGATGGATGTGATATCATTCCTTTACTAATGATTATAGAAAACACCAGTCCGTGGATGTATAAAGGGTTTTGGTTTTATTTACTTGCATTCATATTCAGTGGTCAATTATGGATTGACTTTTTTCAGGGGAGGGGGTAGAAGAGACAGGAAAAGAGAATCCAGTAACCAGTTCTCAGGTTTTGAAATCACTGTTTTCATATTAATCTCTAAAAATAGCCCTCCATGCACATTAAAACTCATCAGAGCAGAATGAAGACGATGGAACGATCAGGCGCTGCACGTCCTTGTACAACAGTTTACTGCCCAGTCTTTCCACCTCACGAGTAGGTCTTCACCTCTCTTGAATTCTCAGTCATGTTAATTTTTTGTAGTTTTTAGGAACATGGATGGAAGGTAGCTCTCCACACCAGGGTTAAACCAGATCCGACTGTGTAGGTACAAAGCAGAGCAGAAAGAGCGTGAGTTTAGGGGAAAAATCAGTTGTTGGTATGCCGAGTACAAATCAAAGCCAGCTTGTTGCGTTGCTTGTTTAAGAGGTGAGCTTTACTGTCACTGGCGAATAGATAAGAACCTAAATAATGTCGTCATTTTACTCATTAAGGCTGAAGCAACTAAGTAAACAATGTTCCAGTAGCACAGCCGCATGTCTGTGCACGGTCTGTTCAGAATGAGACGAGGTAGTGCTGTTAGAAAAAATAAATTATTTAAAATTAATTCTTCTTTGCTTCCACAACTAGTCCTTAATTAATTGGTATGTGAGCAGGATGGCGCAGGCCAGTTGCTACATCTCTCTGGAATGGCTGATACCTGTCCTGTCCTATGCTGCTCACTCCATTAATGTTTATACATGTCGGCATGGATTTTTTTTAAGTGATACTGGACCTACAGTCCAAGGGGGAGTTCTGTCATTTCGCAAGCAACGTCTGGTCATAGCACAACACACGTAAACCTTCACGTTTAATTTGTATCAGATAGCGTTTTCAGAAGAATGGGTAAAAAAAGTTTGTCAGCAATATAATTTATATAATAACAGTCACTAAATGCACAGTAGCACTTGGTTCCATGTATAAACTCCATATCACGATAGAAATAACTCTCCCAATGCTGTGCATTTCAGTTCGATGATTATTGCATTTATTGAATGGCTGAAGTTACTCAGCCTTTGGCCTTGGGCCGCTGTCGCATGCCTCAGGTGATAAGTAAATTGCCTACAAATGCGCTGCTTGTCATGTCTTATTGCTTAATGTATTCTTCGGAATAAGTTTAGGCTCATAATAGGCAGGCACATCATGGAGCAGAAAAGCATTAGACAGGCACGAAATATTAGCCTTGTAAAGCCCTTCCCAACCTCAAGTCACTTATCTTTCATAGAAAGTAATAAATATCGAAATTAATGGCATGCTTCTGCTTTAAAGAATTTTGCAGAATGTTTGGATCTGTCAGCAGACTCCTAATGAAGTGCCCCTTCACTCGCCCCGTGGGAGGTCTGCATTGCCACCCAATGGTAATATTTGAGCCCCCTTTTTGTGGGGAGGAGAAAGTAAAGTGCCTTGGTGGAAGGATGCCTGTACCCGAAAAATCACCAGTGAATTAGAACATGTTCATCACCTTTACCGGTAATGACAGTCTGGAGTGCATTTTTAGAGTCGCAGAGTCAATACAATGCAATTTTTATGATGGTTTATTTTTAACGTGATATTTCTGAAAAGTCACACCAGTGCCTCTTTTGGAACGAAGGTACTTTTTCCTTCTGCAAATAACTTTGAGTAGCTCAGCAGCTCATGGAAAAAATCAAGGAGAAGAAAACAAACAAGATCATTTAACTTTTGCTTAACGAACTCTGCTTCCAGAGTATACATTGCAACGCATGCAACAGAGAAATCGCTCAGGTATCAGCCATGGTTTATGTTGCTAGAACCTCATAGTGGTATTACTTCCAGGTAGATACCTTGAGACATGGCTGCTCTCACGTTGGTTTTATTATGTTACAGTATATCTTACTAGTCTTTGGGGCATGACTTCAGGTTTTAGAATGCACTGTCATTTCCGATGACACAAAATTATTACCCAGTTGGCTCTTTAATGAGAGTGCATGCTGTTGTATCTTGCTACATTCAATAAAACCAAAATACATTTGTGGGGCTGTATCTCTGGCAATTTCTATGGATGATGGATTCAATCTTATTAAACAGTTGCTTGATTTTTTTAATAACTTTTTAATACTTTATGACCAGAATGTGTAGTACTCGGTAGCTTTTGGTGCCCAAGCCTGGACTGAGAACGTGCAGTCTAAAGAATTAAGACAGTATGAAGACACTTGAAACCTAGTAGAAAATCTTTGAATTATTGATGAACTGGAACACGTCATATTTCCAAATTCAGCATGCTTTTTGGTAGTCCTCATTTCATAGCATCAAATCTTGGATGAGTTTTTATCTAGTAAAATGTGAGTCTCTCCTATCTCTCCTAGAGATAGGCTAGAGAGCTGGGCGGGGAGGAACCTGATGAGATTCAACAAGGACAAGTGTAGGGTCTTGCACCTGGGAAAGAAGAATCCCATGTGCCAGTACAGGTTGGGGACTGACCTGCTGGAGAGCAGTGTAGGGGAAAGGGACCTGGGGGTCCTGGTGGACGGGGAGATGACCATGAGCCAGCAATGTGCCCTGGTGGCCAGGAAGGCCAATGGCATGCTGGGGTGCATTAGGAGGGCTGTGGTCAGTAGGTCGAGGGAGGTGCTCCTCCCCCTCTATTCTGCATTGGTGAGGCCGCATCTGGAGTATTGCGTCCAGTTCTGGGCCCCTCAGCTCAAGAAGGACAGGGAACTGCTAGAGAGAGTCCAGCGCAGAGCCACTAAGATGATCAAGGGAGTGGAACATCTCCCTTATGAGGAAAGGCTGAGGGAGCTGGGTCTCTTTAGCTTGGAGAAGAGGAGGCTGAGGTGTGACCTCATCAATGTTTACAAATATGTTAAGGGTGAGTGTCGGGAAGATGGAGCCAGGCTCTTCTCAGCGTCACTAAGCGATAGGACAAGGGGCAACGGGTGCAAATTGGAGCATAGGAGGTTCTGGGTTAACATGAGGAAAAACTTTTTTACTGTGAGGGTGACAGAGCACTGGCACAGGCTGCCCAGAGAGGTTGTGGAGTCTCCTTCTCTGGAGACATTCAAAACCCGACTGGACGTGTTCCTGAGTGATGTGCTCTAGGTGGCCCTGCCTTGGCAGGGGGGGTTGGACTAGATGATCTTTCGAGGTCCCTTCCAACCCTTGTGATTCTGTGATTCTGTGAGTCAATAGGGCCTGAACCCTGAAAATGAGTTTATGAATAATTTCCAACCTTAGAATGTGGCGAATATAATGCACAACATTATTTCTTCACAAGTACCCCCTCAATCTGCCTTCTGCACAAACAGCCTGTTCAGGTTAGGCTGCCTGAGAATAAAGGAAAAGGATTTGTCACTAGCAGTCCTTTTTGTTTGGGATTCACAGTGTATTTAAGGAGATCCACGTGGTGTACGTGGAACGGTGACATTCGTATGGAGCATTTTCCACATTGTGACCATTAGCAACCACAGATAAATTTAATCGTACCACTCAAAAAACACAGAAAGCTTTATGGAATACTAATAAAGTGAATCATGAATTTTTAAGCTCTCAGAGGACGCTCTAAAAAAGAAATTGATTAATCACTGTGATATAACAATATAACACCTTGAAATAGTCTTTAACTTGGGTGAACAGCATAAGGTGGTGGTTTAGTATCAATACTGGAAGGCAGTAGTCTCCATAAAGCAGTTTTGGCTCCATAACGGGGTTGCTGTATGTTAATCATGTTAGGATCACTTAGGATTTTTCCTGTGTTCATCTTCTGCTTGGTGCACGTGCACGTGCGCTCGCACTCACTGCGTGAAACCCTGCCCTGAATTTGGCAGAGTTTTTGTTAGTTCTTCAGCTGTGACAAGCAAATGAAACCTGCTTTAGCTGTTTAGTAAGCAAAAGTGGTGTCGAGACATTTCTGCAGACCTTCCCAGGATTTCCTTTCTACCTAGGGGGAGAAAGTAGTGTTCCCACGCTTTGGTATGAAGGGTTGTGTAGAGTTTTGGTGTCTTACAGTACTAAGAACCACAACATGTGCCTCCAGAAATCTTGGTACTGCAGCCAGTGGGCCCAGAAATGGGCCAAAAATGGTTTTTGCAGTACAGCTTCTGACATTAAAGCTACTCCATCACTCAAGTAAATCCTGAGCCATCTTGCTGTGGAAAACTGGTAATTTATTCATTCCTACATGTTTTCTTCCTTTTTTTTTCTTACACTTTCGCTGCAAAAAATATGATGTAGGGAAAATGGTAGCAAAGCAATTGGTAACTCTTGATGAAAAATGACCTAGAAGCAGCAGTATGCACAAGCAGCATGCCTACCTACTACGGCAGAAAAAAAATATCGCCTATGAGCATAATATTTCGGGCTCCAAAGCAGGTTAACATAGTAAGTGGCAATAAATGCATTTAAAGAAGTAAAGGATAAATGTAAAATAAATGTTGTGGCGTCGTGGTCAAAATTAGATTTTGCAGAGTATATAGTAAGGTAGAATTGTGAAGGCTGAGAGATTGGTTCCATTTGCTGTTAATGTTGAGCTTTCATGTGCTGGATTTTCTGCCCTGAAAGAAAAATATGAGTTCTCTAGAATAATCCAGCTTTTCATTTTATTTTGCAGCCTTGTCTAAGCAGATGAGTCTGATAATTCCTTAAATGGGAGATTTGCCAGCTGAGAGAAACCTAGAGGGCAACAAATGGGCAGCAATGACAGAATGTCTTGAATGCTGAGAATGTTGTTTTGATTCCAGACTGTTAAAAATATATTTGTCTAGTGGAAGGTAAAATGTTACACAGACAGATAACACAGGAGATTTCCTAGGCATTACACACACACACACACAAACACAGTATTTATATTCTTTTTTTCTGTAGGCTTAACCCAGATAATTAAATTGCAAAAGCTCTCGCTTAAAAAAAAAATAGAATAAGGGCAGGACACAAAGCAGTGAAATCAAAGCAACTCTGCCTTAAGGCTGCAGAGATTTCCTTATCTTATCCTGCTGTTTCTAGGTATTGCAAAACATATGGCTCACCTTTAGGGGCAGTCCCCAAACAGTGGGGGATGTTGCATCCCGTCTGTGCTGCAGCAACTGGAGGTGCAGTAACAAGGTGAACTGAGGACGCCAAGATGACTGTGTTTAAGCTCATTGCTGGTTTAGTGGAGGTGGTGGTTGGGTGTGGGGGGGGAGATGTTCATTTTGGGTGGGTTTTTTTAGCTACCATAGCGGTGTGCCTTGACTTTTAGAAAGGTCCGAACACAGGTACTGCTGGGGAGGTAATTGTTTTGAGGAAACCTGGCAGCCGAGTTTCTGCTGACTTTTGACTCTCAAGGATGTATATCTCTTTGTTAACAAGTGTTCCTCTATTCAAGATTCCTTTGCTACATCTTATCTAAGCATAGCTCATTCTAATTAAATACATTGGAAAGTTTCAAGGATGGTCCTTCTGCTCTCAAACCCCCAGTTATCTTATTCTCAGGCAATGAAAACACAGCTCAGAATCTGCATCCTACGTGTTAGTGCCTTCAGCTCTGTCTGCGTGTTGCAAAGGTTACAATGACCTGCTCTGTTATCAACAGAGATGTTAGTGAGGCATTGCAGCTTACACCTGAATCAGGAATAAGAATTTTAGGATTTTAGATGTTGGTAAAAGAAGAAAATAAAAGGAGGAAGAGCTAAGAATGAGGGCGGTTTTCTGTGTCTCCCACATTTTACTCTGGCAGCAGCTGCATCGACTGAACAGGCTCCTGTCCCCCACTGTTCACAACTGTGCAGTGTTGCTCCCACGAGATTTAATTGATCACGTAGTCACTCCCTAACCTGATTTGTTCACTGTAATCTAGGTTAGTTTTTTTAACACCAACTCTCTAAATTCTTTTAATCAGAATCATTTTGACATAAGCAGTTACGCCAAAGGTAGTGAGGGACAGCAGTGTTCGGCAGGAATGCAAGGGAAGAGTGATTACGAGAAGCAGGGGAATAAGGCTACACCAGTGAAGCTTCACTCAGCGGAAGAAGCATGACTGCAGCCTCAGGTTGGAAACTACAGTGGATAGCATGGGGAATATGGCTAGAATTTCTGCTACCCTGATGAAATGTAACTTTTTAATACCTGTCCTCCAGAATTTCTAAGGAGAGCTTGTAAGCCTCTTAGCCTATGCCTCAGAATTTTCCTAAATAATTTCAAAGGCTATGGCAAAAAATGACTGTAACACCTTGCATCTCACTAAGACACTTAGATGTAAAGCAAACAAAATCTGTAAACTGATATGCAAAAAGACCCTTAATGATCCTTTTTTTGTTGGTGCTCTCATTGCTGTAATTCTTCTTTGACTTCAGTGAATCTTTTGCTATTAGGTCCTTCTTTTCCTGCTATTGTCATATAGGAAAACCACTCATTATAATGAAGAGCGAATATTCATACAACCCAGCTTTAGGCATCAGCATCCATATACATACAGTTAAATTGGAATCGCAGTTAAGTGTCATGAACATCCCTGACATGTTCCATCATGAAATACAAAAAGGTTCTGTTTCATTTAATATAGCACAATAAAAGCAGATACCTTTCTGTGCCAATACTTGCTCTCACTTTCCGTAGTTGTTTCAATTTGCAGAAGGGGAGTTTGGTTTTCGAGATGAAAAGACTGACCTGGTTTCCAGAACTGCAGGTCGCTTCCCTTTTGTTTTGAAGTCAATGTTAATTGCGGTTCTCTGACCATGGGAAAAATCACCTTTTAGTGCTGACTAAAAGTAACATCACACGCTGGCTGCATAAAACTCAGTACTATAAAATGTACGTGAAGGTGCAGTGTTATGTTAGGACGTACATGTATATACACACACCAATCTAAGCAGTGTGCACTGTAATTCAAATTATTGTCCTGATCTGTATGGCTTTCAGATGTTGTTGATTTCTCACTTTAGCATTTGAAAAAGCAGACCTACTATTTATTGAGGAGAGCTAGAAGACCTTATTAAATACAGTTGGTCTGCAGGTAAGCATTAAACACTGTGAGACACTTCACAGTGCTGGAAGTAATAAGAAGTATTTTCCTCTTTACATTCTTAAGCTCTTTGGTCCTCGCAGACTTTCAAGAAATTATGTTTAGAGCAACAGAATCAGGACCTTTGGGCTTTCATGCTGGAGTAGCCAGGCCGAGGAAGCTTCAGGAAAAAAACAACTTAACTTTGCAGTTTTCCGCATTTCAAAAGTTCTTTTCCCTCCTCAACAAGTTTAACTAATTAGTTGAATTTTCAAGCTTTGGTGTGGTTTTGCATTTGGTTGTTGGGTTGGTTTTTTTAAAGTTAAATTCTGACACTTGATTAAGATCTTTTGTAATGACTTTGGAACATACTTTGCAGACTTTACTATGTCTGAACATGCCATGGGATATGGAATATAAACCATGTATTGGCTAAATCATTTAGATGATAACCATTTACTAATACTAAGATCTTGACTACTCTTTCTGTGTGTCCCTTCAGTAAATTACAGACTAGAGAGTCATTAAAAATCTGTGAGTTTTATTAGCTAAAATACCTGGCAAAAATAAAATAAAACAAACCAAAGATGGTTAGATCATACTATTTATGGTATCAGGATTGCGTTAAAGCACAAAACATCACATATATTGAGAGAGAGTACTTTATTCAAATCCATTAAAGGAATTTATCCCGACTTCCTTACACAAACTTTTTGCATATATACTTGTCAAAAGAGGTGAATTTGGTCTCAGTGTAGAGGTATAAATATACATTTACTCCTACAAGACATATGATGTTGAGACAGCTAGTATTGACCATCAGGTTAATCAGATTAACCAGTCAACTAGACCAAAATTTGTAAGTTATTTCCTGTAACATGCAAATGATAATTTTGAAGGAGTTTGTGGTTTGTTTTTTGGGGTTCTTTTTTTGGTGGAATCTCACTTTTACTGCTGACTCTTACAATATTTTTTTAAAAAAGCTCAAATGTGGTGAAATATGTAGGTTACTGGCCAGCTCAAAGGATTGGGTTCCTCAGACCATGAAGCTGCCAGTCCTGTGCTCTTTACCACAGAGTCTGTGTGACATTTGTTGGCTTTTTTTTTTTCTCTGCATGTTTTGAAATGCTCAGGTTTTTCACAGCCCTATGTACTGCAAATAAATTCACGTTTCTGCTCTTTTTTTCATTCAGTGCGTTTCTCCAGCCAAGTGTTCTCAGCTGCATTTTTGAGAGCCAGACAATATAACCTGTTGCTGCATGTGATGCATTTTAGTTGGGGGAGAATCGCAATTCACAGAGTTAAACTGTAATTTAATTTAATATAAATAGTTTTTACTTCTGTAGCTCTGCAAGTGGTTTAGGTAAAAGGAAAAGCTAATGTTGGAAGGTGATCTGCAATATAACAAAAATATTCTGTGTCTTTAGTCATCAGTCTTCAGCTTTGTTATAGTAGCTCAACCAGCATAAACTTTATATGATCAGAAAGAACATTTCATGTTTGATATCTTTAAGACCTCAGATCTGTCTGAATTCAATATGTAAGTTTGTGCCCTTACGTTTCTTACTAAGCTCCTTATTTATTCATGTAAATATAAATAACACAATGTACAAGCATATGCAATTTTAATATGGAGAGGTTATTATTGTAGGATCGTAAGATAATTTCAGTTGGAGGGGACCTCAGGAGGTCTCTAGTCCAACATGTGACTCAAAGCGGGACCAGCTCTGGGGTTAGACCTGGCTGTTTGGGGCTTGGTCCAGTCAGGAGCCCAGAGATGGAGACTGCACACAAGTCATCTTGCAAGAAAATTCAGTATCTTTATCTTAGTGCTGAAGGGTAGTAGTTATTGAATATAGAAGTCTAATTATCAAGTAGATACTACAAATATGTGTCTTTGCAGATCAGTGTATGAGATCACTTCTGCCATGCTTTTCAGAAAAGCCATTTGTTTGCACTCGTAATACCGTCTGCGTGTTTGCAGTATCTAACTGCTCACCATGCCACGTGCTTCCACGTGTTCCCTGCCTACCACACAGAGTATGGTACTTAGTGTCCTCTCTTCTCCTCAAACTCTGTTTTCTGTTTCTGTTAAAACCCCAAGAAACTAATGCAACTATTTAACTATAAAGCTGCTGCGTATATTTGCCCCTGGCTTAGAATAAAGGGAAGAATCTGTTTATGTAGTAATTTTGGAAGTGCTTTAAAGATGTGTTATTTACCTCAAGAATTAAAGAATTGTCTCAAACGAGAAATAATACCCGGGAAATTCAGCTTCACTGACAGCACAACAAACCTTTCCGTGAGGCGTAGAAAGGAAGGTAATGTTACATTCCCTGCCTGGCAGAGAGACTTTCTTACTTAGGAAATCCATGACCACAATCTGTTTTATTAAAAATGGCTAAAAGCGGGAGAAGATTTTTCAACATTTTTTACTTCAGAAAGTTCTTTTGATGAGATCTGATGTTTGTTCTGCTCGATAATGCTGCCTTCCAAAGGAGTCTGTGGAAACAGGAGTGTAAAATGCTGCGTTTCGTGTGAAAGTATGACTGACGAGCGTTGAGGTTCGTGTGGTTCGGGGCAGCCCTTACTCAGGATACTGTCTGCTCTTTTGTAGAAGTGGAAAATACACAAAACAGAGGAGATGAAGCTGGGAAGGAAGAGGCTAGCTTTGCATGGCAGGGATGTCGGCTGGCTGGTGTGCTAGTGTCAGTGTCTTTGGGATGAGTTTTCCAGTCTCAGGCTGGAGGGAAGGAGTGGGTGGAGAGTGCATGTGAAACTGCGTTTTCTGCTCCTGGGTTCACATGAAGACCTCTCCAAAGGGTCAGTATTTAATAAGCTGCTAGGTGCTTTACCAGGCAGTGTAAATACTTGTGATTGCATTTTCAAAAAACATGTCTGGTAATGTCTGAGTAGCTGCCATTCCCTGGCCCTGTTCTGAGGTGGATGGTTGGTCTGTGATCCAGGGTGTTCCTGGCTGCTCCTCATCGTGCTGCTGCACAAGCTCCATCAGTTTGTTTCTGGTCCTTGAATAACTATACTTCAATTATCTCTTTCATTGTTAAATATTACACTTCAGTATAGCTTTAGCGGTCACACTTTGGAATTGAATTCATACCAATGGCCGTCTTTCCAGGTAAAAAGATGAGGCTATGGGTTAACGTCGTAGTTGCAGTACTGGTTTTAAGGGAATTCATGAATGTTGACTGTCAGCTTTACAACAAGCACATTGGTTTGGCTCAAGTAGAAGTATTACAAGGAGTTATGTCTTCTTTGTCAGTTCTTCTGTGGCATCAAGATTTTCTCTGTCCCTGGTTGGAACATCAGGGGAAATGACCAGATAAACAATGCTACCACTCCATCTGGGTCCTGGTGATTCCAAGCCAGAATTATGGATTATTGACCGAAGTATAATGGGTCTAGAAAGCAGCCACTTTCAAAAAACCCTCTTTTTCTAGATCTTTTTACTGGGCATTACCAGCTTTGTCCCTTTTTATTTCCTGTCCCGCAACTTGTTAGAAAGGACATATAAGATTGTAACATCCTAGAGTAGTTTTTTTCATCGTTTAAAAGAATTGGATGAGAATTTGGCATTTTTACAGTGACTTCATTTCAACAGCGTGGCACGTTTGGGAAGACTTTGCCTGCAGTCCCAAAAATTCCAGCCCCTGCAGAGGTTCACTTATTGGAACCTGTCTGGAAATAAAAGCCACAGGGATACAATGATAAAATAGTTTTTCATACAACATGAGAAAACTCTGCCCGAGAAATTAAATAATTTTTTGGTATTTTTATGAAAATTCTCTAGCAGCTTGCAAAGTGCATAGTTCTGTGGCGGTTATTCATGTCTGTTTGCATATAATTGAAACAGCTTTAAAATTTCTTTTGTCACCTATCGTTCAGAAGGATGTACAAGAAATAAATTGAATGGAGAAATTTTGGCTTGACAGTTATGGTCAGGCCATCTTCAGGCAGGATACCCTGAACACTCTTCTCTTACCCAAACTTGTGAAGGCTTTTGAATGGCTGGAAAACTTCCCAAAAGTCCTTCTAGTGTTTGTGTTTCCCTATTATTTTTGACATTATATGGTTCTATAATGCATATGTTTCGTTTCCGTTTTCTGCCTGATAGCTCCAGCATTTTGCACTTAGTGGACTAATCAAACAAATAACATTGTTCGAAACTGGGAAGAGATGAATGTGTTGTATGTCTGGTTCTCTCCCCACACTAAATAATGAGAATTTTTTCTTTGCGAAAGTGTACCAGATAAGGAATGAAACCAAAATGTTGGCTTGAGAAATAGTACTAGTAGAATGGGTCCATAGTTGCAGCAATTCAGTCATCTGTCAGCCTGATAAATGGATTAGTGTAAGAGGTGTTCCAGTGGGGAAATGCAGCCCATAGGGCTTCCAGCTAATTATATTTAAGTTGTTTAGTACTGCTGGGAAGCAGCATCCAGGCAATTACTGAAAGCTTTGATGCAGTGTGCACTATTAGAGTGTGTGTTCAGAAACTCATTACCCTTTCATGCTTGTGTTGGATGGATTCTAGGAAGCTGACATGAAACAGAGAGCAGGAATCAATAACTAGAAAGACATTTTAGTTAGCTTGTGATCCATTTCCTGATTCAGCAGCTTCTAGCCTAGAGTGTTTGCCGTAATGTAAGGGGAAACTGCAACTTAAATACATTAATTACCATATATATGCATCTGGTTACAGTGATGTGTAGCTGAAGTGTCACCCAAGATGAAGTTACAAAAGGTCTTCTGGGGACGAGCCGCTCCCCAGATCCCCTGAGGCATGTCCAAAGTGCCTGCCATCTCTCTTCCTACCCAGTTGATTGTAGTCGTTTCTCCTAGAGCCTGACCTTGCAATGGTTATTTATGCCTCCGCAACACCAAGATTGTATTACCACCGCGCCCGTCGTATCCCACATTCAGAATTTCTTGGAAACTGCAGCTAATCCAAAACGAAGCTGATGATATCGGCTACACATATTAAACTGTCTTTGCCGCGGGCTGCAATACACATTACTGATGCACCTCCAGAAAACTGTACACACTGCGTCGTCCAAGTGTGGGAAACAACAAATCCTTTCACGTACTGCCCTGTGGTTGGGTACCTCCAAGGTGTCTGTCCTGAAGGCAGTGCGGCATTTGCACAACGGGGGGCCAAAGACTTGAAAGTTCATTTCTTAGGTTAGAATGACAGATCTACTTGGGGCCAAAGTTACATGAATTAAACTAAATGGCGTGGTTTTTCTTTTTAGGCTTGCACTTGCTTTTAAATTGGTTAATGGCGATTGTGAGGGCTATGCTGAGGAGACTGCGTTTCTTCTTTCCTGTTTCTTACGCTTTTGCCTGAGGTAGAGCTAAATAGACAAACGAGAGGACTACAGTTCAGTGCTTCTGAAGGGGATAATTCTTTCCCACCTACCTGCCGTATCACAGATTTAATAATAAAGCACTTTTCTTTATGTTTCCATCACAACAGTCCTACTCATGCTGGGCTTTCTGTTGCATGTTTTTTAAAGTTCAGCAGAAATCTTGGGAGTTGCTGTCAAGAGAGAAGAGTGGTGTGTTGTTTTTTTTTAATCTGGACTTGTTAATTAGAAAACTAGCATTTGGTTTGCCTGAGGACTCCAAAAGAAAAGTTGGGCTATTCGAGGTGTGTATATCTTTCTGATTAAAAAAATATCAGAATAGCTGTGTTGTAGACCACAGCACCCCTGAATCCAGATACTGAAAAAATACATTTTCGGTGTTGGTACCTGCCTTGGTTACTGACAGCTAAGCTTTCCATAAATTCATTATTATTGCTGAAAGTACTGGCCTGTCAAATAACAGTCTGTAGCTCAGGTATCTCCTGCCTCTGAAACTGTTACGCATGATAGAGAGAAGACCTACTACATTGATATACACAGCTGAACCAGAAGCAGACTGAAGCCATTGAAGCGTCCATGCCGGCGAAGCGTTGACTGTGGTAGGCAATTCTGAGAGTTGATGCTGTAACTGCGACGTCCAGTCTGGCTGTAAGACTGGTTGCATTCAGTTACTGTTCGGGATGCTAACAGTTAATTTTCCTCTGGAGGAGCCTGCAGAAAAGGAGTGGCAGGATGTAGCCAAATGAACAAGACCATGCTTCTGAAATTCTTAATTTCATGATGTCCGCTAGCTTTGAGAGAGTTGGTTAAGATGAAACATGAAGAGAGTTTCCACTTGCAGTTTTGTGTACCCTTGAGACACTTGCGTCGAAGTGGCAACCCAGGCTCTGTGAGCAGCACCTGAAAGACTGCCCTATTCTGGGAAGATGCTCTCAAGTCTGATGTATTTTAAGTTTTTCTGGGAAGGCACGTTATTTCTGAGGGGTTTTTTGTTGCTTTGGCTCAGATTTTACCATGGGAAAAACTTTTTGCACTAGTACTATAATGAATATTTATTTGAAAGTTGACTCTTATTTCTGACTGACTTTGCTGCCTTCATCAAATCAGAGCTTTTGTCTATGGCAGATTTAAAATAAAAGAAACTCTCCTAACTTCTTTAGAGGACACGGCTGCAGGGGAAAGATAGATACACAAGTGTCTAGAGAGGAAATTTTTTTATTATAGCAAACCATAAAATAGTATTTATTTACTCTATAAGACCTTAGGGCAAACATCAATACTCAGGCATTGTGTAGATTTTTCTGAACAGAGACTGCAGTTTCAGTGCATAGGAACTCCGCGGAAACACGGCAGAGAAACCCAGCACGTGGGTGTGGTGTGGTGTGTTGAAAATGCTGGTCCTGGATTTGGCTCCACGTGACCGCAGTGTTATCCATGGTCCTTGTACAGACTAATTGCTGTGGTTGGTTATACTGCTGTGATTAGATTTATGTACAACGTTAATCCATAAAGAAACTAAAAACTGAGCACATCAGCAGAAGTTTTGCAGATGTTGGACTGTTTTCTTCACTGATTCATACACTTTTTAGGAATTGCTTTAGAAAAATACATTTTCAGTTATTTTTTGCAAGAAGATGGCATAGTTATCGATGTCCTCTTGGAGTCTTCCATACAGTCCTGGTTTGTCATGAGTATAATCCCCCAGGGGTTGTTTGAAAATATTAAAGCTGTTTATCAGTTGGAAAGAAAGCAAAATACTCATGTTGTGCACTAGGTATCCTGCATTTCTTTCCCAGAGATACAGTGAAATATCTCAAAAATGCCTTTGTATTTCAGTGTCTTGTTGAAGGTGGCCTATTTATCATTTAAACTCTCCTGTGCCTTTAAAAGCCGGAAAGGAAGGGGATAATAAATTAGTCACCCAATTAAAGGCTTTTTGTTATGGAACAGCATTAAGAGAAATGTGATGAAACAGAACAGTAATGTCAGTGGGTTGGTTTCTCCTCATCTATGTTGTTTAGTAAAAAGCAATTAAATTATTTAGTTGAAACTATGCAGAAACAGTATTTAAACATAGAACGGAAAAATATTTCAGTACCTAAATCTATTTAGAGGAATTTAGTAGGATTTACAAAAACATCTTCCTAAATGATGTTACTGATTACTCTGAGTTTAAATCAAGAGTAAATCTACTATACCGTTTCGGTGTTCTTACCCCTAGCCACCTGCACCGCTGGTGCTCCTCCTGTAAAGTGCCTCCTATAAATCTGGCCCCCAGTTTCATTTTCCTGACAAGGGTGGAAGGCAACATCAGTATTCTTCACTTAAGTTTGTGCTTCTGGTAGACGCGGGGATTTTTGTATCGACTCCCTGTGTGTGATTTGGATGTCTTGAGTTTTCCACGGTTTTGCTTCTTGGAGGTTCCGATGGAGCAGCTGGGAGATAAGGAGGTGGACGGGCATATTTGCACTGTTTTGTGTGTTTTCGTAAGTACTGCAACGTCCAAGTCAAACCGTGTGTACCGGATTCACAAGTAGTAAAAACACATGAAATTTTTTAGCTATTATTTTTGGTTGATAGTTAAACATGGTTGAATTTCCTGGCAGCTTAGCAGCCCAAGGCAGAGCAGCTGAATTGGCACTTCCAATATCTTCCCTTATCTTAGCTTGAGGGATGGGATTTATAAGGTTGCTAACTGAGAGCGGTTCGGTGTAACATCTAGGCCGTTTCTTGTTCCTGTTTCCTTCTCCCATCCCCCCTGTTGTGAGAAGCCCGTGCTACTCGTGCGCCCGCAGTCAGGCCGCCATTGCAGGGAGGGAGCTGGGAGCATGGTGCTGCGGGGCCACGGTAGCACCTGGATTGCAGCCGGGGGGGGGACCGCTTCTCTGACCCACCAAAATAGCCCGGTAGGGAGCTGCTTCTGCCCGGAAAGGTTACTGCCGCAGGGATGGGACTGGCCAGTGGTTAATAACCCGGAGCACTGTTACTCGTTGCTCCACACCCGTGGAGCGGAAGCGCAGGTTTGGAGAGCAGCGTGCGTACTGCCTGCCTTCAGTCGTCTCACTGATGCCCCAAGCGACCCACCCATCTGAAGAGAGCTCCTGCTGCCGCACCCCTGTGAAGGAGTCCTTTCAGCTCACAGAGGAAAGAACAGGCTTCCTAAATTAGAAGCCTGAACATTATTTCCAGCAGAATTTAGTCCACCTGTCTCTGGAAGGATGGTTTTAATTGTCTGACTTCACGTATGGCCTGAAGATACACCCACTCTCTCAGTGTATGTACGTGTGTGTATACGCGCATGTGTGTCACTACGCGCTGGCGCCAGCAGCTTAGCATGCACAGTGCTCATCGCCAGCCAGCCCTAGTTACAAAGCTAGACAATCGTTTCGGATCACGATATACTTAATTTAGGACCAGGAAGGGATGACTACATCACCTGATTTCCCTTTCTCCGTATTGCAAACTTAACCTATCTGTACGAAGCCCAGCAGCCTGTACATGACTACAGGATAACTTGCATTTTCACAAAAATTCCTCTCCTAGAAAAGTCCCACTAAACCTTGATATCAACAAATGGAGAAACTCTGCGTTCTCCTTTTGATAGTTGCGCTGATGGTTAGTCACAGGTGATGAGAAGCGTGTGCTCTATTTCTCATTTGAATTTGGCGTCAACTTCCAGATGCTGATTCGTGTATTACCCTTCTTTTGTAGATTAACAAGCCAGTTGGTACTTAGTATTTTCTCCCTGTGAAAATTCTTAGATGCTGTAATCAGGTCACCTGTCTTTTTTTTTAATAAACTGTACAAGTTGAACTCCAAATATTTCTGCAGTGCTCTAAACACTTCTGCAGCTGTCTTCTGTGATCTCTGGTGGGGTTCTTTTTCAGTTTCTTTCTAAATTGTGGAGATGTTAATCCTATTGTAAGTAGTGATAGGTTGTAATGTTAATATTACCGATGGAAGTTTAAAAACCATTTTCTATCTTTGCATACTGTTTATTTCAAAGCTTATATTAGCACTTATTTCTGTATGAAAATTAGATTTTAGGAAACTCTGTTACTGTCGAGTAAAGCCTTATGGTTAGGGGCGTCTGCTAGCATGACAAATTATAACAACCATCCTCATGTGTGCTCTTGCCCAATCATAAGGGAAGTCTGTGGAACTTTTAAGTGTCACTGACACTAATGGGCAATAAAATAATAATAAATAATTTCTTTTGATATCTGTCTCCCCTTACTTCATTCTTGAAAATCATTTATTTACTTGGCTCTAGTCTTTGCACAAAAAACCCTTTTCAGTAGAGAGCCAGTATGAATGCTTTTACCAAACAGTTGCCTGGCAAGGCAACCAGAGCCAGGCTTGCCACAGGATCGGTTGGCTCTTCCCGGCCCGTGTTACCAGTGCTGCCCCTACTGGTACCTCCTGCCTGCTCCACAGCAACCTGGGAAGGTGAATGGCCTTTAAGGGATCCCATCACTGGGAAAAGCTACCAGTGATCCAGTATAGAAGGTTTGTAAACAGAACGAATGAAAACACGGGCCAACTAATTTATAATTATGACAGAAGAAATTAAATACAATTTCTTCAGTAACAATACTTACGCCTACAGTGCTACAGTATGCGTGTCTGGTATTTTACAGTGTCCTTTAAACTCCATGAATCTTGCAGAAGCCTTCAGCACAGATGAGCCAGTTATTTTCCTGGTATTTGTCATCAGCTGCCTCAGTACACGTTAGTTACTGTTGCGTAGCATAGTGTCAGAGTATTGAATAGAGATAATTTTAATATAATAATACACTTAATGATTTGCTCATAAGACGTGGAGAAGTTGTATCAGAAAAATCCTCAATTGTTGCTTGGATTTTCAGATTTTATATTTACACGGCGTTATGCTTCTTGAGTATATTATATTTTGCATAAACATAACGTGTACCACAGAAAAGAGATGGGAGACAATTTGAAAATAAGATGAAGCGGTGACAACAGTCATCTCAGAATGCCATCTGAGAATTAGGTGGGTAATTACGTAGGTAGCCAAGTAGATGGAGGTTCATATGGATTCTGGAGTTTTGCTGGAGACAAACTCAAAAAAACTATGGATTTCTACCTGATGTGTTGTTACTACTTTGTGGTGCTAAAATAGTAATTTCTTGTCCTTTGCATAGTCATTCACTGCTATGGGTATAACTCTTTCTCAGGTGGGTAGCTGTATTTGGTTAGATAGTGTACTTGTCTCACAGTGATGTAGATGAGAACGTGTTGTAGTACTGCAGACTGAGAATTAGAATTGAATTTATGAAAGCTTTTCCTGATGATGTGTTTAAATATGTTATTTATTAAATTGATTATATCATAAAATGAGCCTTAATGTATAGTTTTGAAAGCTATTAGACATTTGTGTGAAAGAGTATAATTAATTTAAAAAGTCTCCAATGAATATCTCATTTCACTTTACAACATTTAATTATTAGATTGTATAGACAAAACCTGAGCATAAGACTTAGGGCTTGCAATGCAGGAGTAGGAAGTTAGTCAAGATACATGACAGTCGAATCGTGGAGGAAATACAGCATAAGGCTTTGCTCATCATGCTCAATGGCAGGCATGGAAGAGTCTACAAATAGGTTTATTATTGCAGAAGAATGCCAGGCTATCTTCCGTGTTTGGTTTTCATAAATACTTTTCTTTAGACCTTTCCCCCAAAACATACGGGAAGATAATTTCTTTGGCCTACTTCTTTTTGTGCAGAAGTGACGCTCAATCAGTTCCCACTGGAAGCTTTCTCAGAGAGCACTTCCACGTCTCCCCCCCCGTTGTTCTGGAGCAGCGCACGGGCGTCTCAGTCCTGTGCTCAGCGGCGGTTCTGGTTGAATTGCTGGCTGGTTTTATACTTGACCAAAGAGGCCAAAAATTGTTAAGCCAAGCTCAGGGTGTGTTAGGATTCTTCCAGGTGCCCGAAAAAGTGCAAACACTCGAATGCTGTGAGTCGCTGGGGCTTGCCCTTGCCTCTCTAATTCCTTCTGTGATGAGTGTTGGACTTTTCTCCCCCTATGGTTCTGCCAAGTCTCCTAACTTGGGAGACTGTACCTTGGCGAATGCCAGAAGCGGAAGGAGGCAAACGCTCTTGTTTTGGTGAGGTGGTGCACACTGGCCTGACGCGTACCTCTGTCTCTCGTTGCAGCCCCCTCAGCTGTCAGATGCAGTGATCTCCATGGTAACTCCAACCCCCAGACTCTTGACAGCAGCCTGCGAGGAGCAGCATTCAGCAGCTCAAGGGTCTCACGACCAGGTAAGCCAAAAGTGATCTCGCCAAACAGAAGCTTGCCTCGGGAATGTGGTTTCCCACCCAGCTGCCTTTCACATTTTTCCCAGGTGAAGCCACGTGTGCAGCTAGTTCCTAGGCATGTATGTGATGGTGTGCTTCTACCGGTGCTGTCATTTCAGGGTATGGCAGTCCAGCTCTCTCAGATAGAGACGTCTGACAAAATGTCTACATTTATTCAGGGCTGTTTTTTTAAACTACAGTTTGAAGAGCCAAAATGTAGCAAAGCAAAGAAGTTCTGTACAATTCTTTAAGTGGCTTTGGTGTTAAGTAATTGCTCTGGTAGGAAATAACCCCAAAACACATCAGTGCTAAGATCTGTCTTACCGCTGTGGCTACACCACTGTAAGTACTGCCCGGTCACTAACGTTAGGCTGGAGCTCTCTTACCCTCCTGGAGTGGTCTGTAGAGGCTGTTTCTGTGTTCATGTAACATTCGTTGGTTCTCTGCAGCCTTTCCGAATTGCTGCTGTGCGCTTTTCACACAACGACCTTCTAAATCCCTCACTGTGCTAATAACAGCATGTGGGGCGTTCTGGTTAACATGTTCAGGAGGTACAGAGTTCTTCCCCTTTTTTGGCGAATTATGGAGAAATCATCAAGAAAAAACAAGATCTTTGCCATCTTGAGGAAAACAACTTAGGGGCTGTATGCTGAATTCACTATTCCAGTATCACTAGTGCTGTGAGCAAAAGTAGTATCTCTGTTCATATGCACTTACATCTGTGGGGGTTTTATTACTCCTTTTTGTCATAAGGTTTCACTGGCATTGTACTGAATTGTTCTGTGCCATTAAGACTGTATTTCTTTTTTAAGTCCTTTGTTTCTGTGCACCATTTTCTGGATATTATTTGCATTCATTCATTCTTTCTTGCTACATAAGTCCACTTGGCTGGACTACATTGTCCCCATCTTACAAAGCAATCCATATTACTCTGAATAACCACCCTGCTACCATTATTAACCAAGCTGACAGATTTTGTGCCGTAACTGCGATCAACAGTATTTATTTTTGTATCATTGATGATACTCTTAGATAGTGTTGAGCTAGTACTGGCTGATTTTATCTTCTTTCATTCTTCTTCAATTATGATTTCCTGTTAACAGCTACTATTTTATATCTATATCTTAATCACATTTGATGATACTGATAATTTTTTTACTCTTGGATGTTCTATGGCTGTAAGCTGAATGCTGTTCAAAAGTCTGTGTGTTTCATCTATGTAGTAACTTCTATTAACCACAATTTGTAACTTCATCAGATGATTAAATCAAACTTTCTGTTTTACTGACCAAGTTTCTATAAAATGTTGTTGGTTGTCATCAGTTTTATTCCTGTCATTTTCCAGTGAATTTATCCTTTATCTGTTCGCTGGTTATTTTGCCTGAGATTAATAATGGCGTAGAGCTCTATAATTGCTGAGATCATATGGCTTACCATCTTCAAATACTGGCAGAAAATGCTAACAGTTTTACTGAATTTCTCTGGTGTTCAAAAATGTATTGAAAATTAGCATCATGAAATTGTACTCTAGCAAACACTTTTAGGACTCTGAGGCACAAATTATCTGGGTGTGCTATTTTAAAGTTCTCTTTTAACATACATTTTGGTTACTAATGGCCTCCTTATCTGTAAAAATGCTTTTTGTCTACTTACAGAGAAGAAAACATATGTGGGTTTTTTTGCATAGCGTGCTTGTATTCTTTTCGAACATGAATCAGAAGTTGAGAGGCCCTCTGCTTTCTTGTCTGTTTTCTTTAGCCCCAAATCTGCTATTTAAATGAATTTCTAGCTGAGTTTGGTGGTGTTTTTTAATGTGTAATGTGTATTTCAACTTAGTTATACCCTTAACCCAGAATTAGAGTGTGGTTTTTTGGCCACAGGTTGCCTTTTTTGGACTCTAATAGTGGCCTTTGATCCCTGGTGGCATTGGGGTAGGGAGAGTCCTTTTGCATTTTCATCTCTCTACTTTCTCCCAAATGCAGAATTTTCCTCTAGTTTCCTGGGCCAATGAATTTCCATCCTTGAGATTGACTAAACTTTACATACTCAGTGTGCAGGTCCAGAGTGTAATTATCCTGAACCAATATGAGGCAAACCAGAAGCAGAGAAAAACATTGGAATTTTACAAAGTTAATAATCACTTGTAGTGGATCTTCCCTTGTGCCTGGGAATGGACCACAGAAGTTTCTTCAGTCCTGTGTTCTACTAGTTTAGTTGCAACGATTTTTACGTCATGGGTGTCAGACCACTGAAGTACTTTCTACTAGATAGGCACCAAAATTATTTCCCCAAGTTAGTAGTGGCTTTTGAAAATCATGGCCAAAACCACTATTGAGACTAATAAAAATATGTTTTGACAAAATATAGGTATGTTAATTTTGTCCCATGCATTCTTACTGTTATTGTTTATTATTGATATGATGGAGGTGGCAATGACAAGAGGCTGACTGTATCAAGATCACATGTGATACGTTGGTTGAATGCATATGGCATTATAGTATCTTGACTAGAAAGCCTTGGAGTGTAAAAACCAAGATGAAACAGAGAGATGAGGCAAAATTAGATGTGAGAACATGCAGAATTGAGGGAACACAGATAGAAATAGTAGGAGTATGCACATGATACCTAGGAAGAAGCAGATCACACCTTACTAGGTGGATGTTTATTGTGTGAATTCGTTACTTTGAATTTAAGAACGAGCTGGATCGGAGTAGAAGATGTTTAAAACATATCAGCTGATAACGCTGAAGAGGTTTCTGTTGTTGAAGGAGTTTGGATGTCACAGTTTGAAAATGTCACGAATGAAATGTGATAGTGCAGGTTGTGACTGGTTTTGGTAGAAGCTCACAGGCACAGATCAGCATAAGAAAATGTTGAATATTCTTCTTGAAATACATTTCCAGAACAGTATTTTTTTCAGAAACATTTCAGAAGCATTCATTTGGTGTGATTGAGAAGAATGTTCCGTTATATATAGGTCAGCATTAAGATGGCTGGTTTTGATGAAAAGTGGCTCTTCTTTTTACATAAGAAGATTGCATTTTATACAAGGAAAGTAAAAGAAATTATCACCAAAGAGCTGGCTTGCAAGTACATGAGTTTGAAAAGTATTACACCTGCACATACTTGTTCCTTAACACCTTTTGTAATTTTTTCACAATTAGTGATTACGAATGGTTTGGTTTAATTTATTTAGAACTTTGTCAACGCTATGGCATGGGCAGAGAGAGCAGCTTTCTGTTTGTTACCAACAGATGCTGTTGGCACTTGATCCCAACAAATCATTTCATTCATCAGCTAGATGTATGACCTAGAAAATTCAAGCTACTTTTAAACAATATCCTTTATAATATAAATCTTGGGTTTAATTTATAAACTCTGTATTGGTTTTGATTTCTAAAGTTATTTTTCAAGTGTTGCAACAAATAATATGGCACCTGTGGGCCTACACACAAACTATACCCTTTGCTTACTCAGTAGTCGTTATTCATAGTGTGTGGTTATTCTTAAAAGTCACATGGTTTTGTGTCTGTTCACTGAAAAATAGTCAACTGTTGTCATACTATTTTTACAAATAAGCGTATTTTAAAATAACATAAAAATAAACATTCTTCAAATTTGCAGCTGTTTCAAGGCTAAAGCAGAGTTGTATTTATATATTCCGTGATGCTTCTTCTCTTGCTACTTGGTGAATCGTAGTTGGCTTTCAGCCAAGTCAGAAGAAAGCATATCTAGCCAGAACATGAACTTGTATATTAGGTAACAATTTTTATGCTTTTGCATTGTGCTGGAGAGATGATGAAACTACTACTATTGAAGTCATGGCCAGCTTCTGAGATACTTGCTTTGGGCCTTCCTTCTATATGCTGGCATTTTAAACTACTGCTAGGGGAATAAGTTTATTGCATTTTTTTTCTTCTTTTTTTAAAAATCTTTTTTCTTTAGCACAGCTAAGGTTCCAAGGAAGGTTTGCAATGATAGTGAAGAGAAGCTTGAGGATGCTAGCATCCCAAAATCAGATGGTAAAACACGTTATCCTGTGATTTTTAAACTAAGCTGGTGATTTTTTAAGGCATAACTTGGACCTTTTAGGACTGAGGTGTGACAATCCTGTGTTCTCTGTCCTTTGATTTGCGGAGCTCATTAGGAGACCGTATTCACCGTGCCAGTCACTTGAAAGTGCTGGTAATAGATACGCAGAGTGGAGAAAAATAATTTTTGTTGTAATCGTTAATAAGTTTATATTTAGCTTACCTGGAGTGCCGGATTAAGCAAAAGGTGTGAATGAAATCTGGTTTAGAAATCTGCTGCTGCTCAGAAGTGTGGGAGCTGCTACAGGGTGGGTGAGAGTAGAGCTCTGTGTTGCCCGAAACTGCTCCTGTGAGTTTTCTTGGCAGAGACTTCTTGCAGGCAAACAGTTCTTCTTCACCCACCTGAAGTCTGCTCAACCTGTCTAGGCAGCACTGCAGAAATTTGCCCAGGTCAGTGAATCCAGCTTAGGCTGCAGCACTCTTGGAAAACGCAGGTATGTCCTTGTACTCGTACCACGCACGCGCTGTGTGTAGCACATTCCAGGGACATAGTGTTTTCTGCAAACTGCCTGTAATGAGGGGCTACGTATGTGCCGTAAATCCGCTGCTTCCCAAGCAGAATTAGGAGAGTTTCCCCCTGAAGAATAAGCTTTTCTGCTTCTTAAAGGTTGGTTCACTTGACGCTTGTTTAAAGCAAGCAGAGGCAAGCTGCTGCAGCACACGCAGTTCTACATCAGTGCAACCATTTGTGCGGTATTTCTCAAAATAGTCTTTGGATTGACTTGGGCAAAGCCCATTCCCTTTGAATAACCCATATTGCATTCAGACCTTCACACATGAGATGACATCCCGGGGCTGTGTAATGTTGTATCTTCTGTGTGTGTCGGGAAGATGGAGCCAGGCTCTACTCGGCCTCACTAAGCGATAGGACAAGGGGCAATGGGTGCAAATTGGAGCATAGAAGGTTCCGGGTTAATGTAAGGAAAAACTTTTTCACTGTGAGGGTGACAGAGCCCTGGCACAGGCTGCCCAGAGAGGTTGTGGAGTCTCCTTCTCTGGAGACATTCAAAACCCGACTGGACATGTTCCTGAGTGATGTGCTCTAGGTGGCCCTGCCTTGGCAGGGGGTGTTGGACTAGATGATCTTTCGAGGTCCCTTCCAACCCTTGTGATTCTGTGATTCTGCTAATAAATATTTCAGGAGATTGGATGAATATGGCTGTTACCTACTCAAAATACCTGGGAAATGGGAAAGACCCTCTTCCAAACAATGTATCTGTGGTAATAAAACAAAGTGGGTTTATAATTTTTGTTATATCTGAGATGGTTAACGTGTATTTATTGGTTACACTGTGGGCTACAGTGTAAATTAGCAAGCATCCCAAATCCCTGTAACATGAATTGTGTTTATCGTCAACTTAAATCCATTTAAATAAGTTTAGTTCAACTGATGCATGCACAAATTAATTTGCCTTTTATCTAGCCTGCTTCCAGTCCTAATAAACAGAATAATCAATCATAGGAGCCTTCTTCTATAACATGATTGTGCATCCCTGATCAAGGAAATGTAAAATAATTTCTCTCTAATCCCTACTCAGTTCCCCCATAATCAAGGTCTCCGGATATAAGGATTCATCTTAATCATTTTTACATTTCTTGTTGGAAAATGGAAAAAAAACCCACCCTTTTTTTTTAGGTTGTATGTTTAAAGAATGATTGCATTCAACGTTGTGAAATGAATTTAAAAGTACAAGATATTTTTGATTCTCCATAACATAGGAAAGATACCAGTCTGACTCAGAGAATTCTTCATAAACAAAAAGGCAATGATACCATGTGTTCAGGAGTTTGTACTGCAGTGATCTATATTCATCCTTTCTAGTAATAGCTGGTCTGAGGCCACTGGCACCTTTCTTACTGATTCCAGTGAATCTACAGCTCTGGCTAGATGTTTTTTTTCTGTGTTGAAACATAAAGTGCCAAGCAAAAGGTGAGGTTAGCTTCATGAAAGATACTAGGAAAAAGACACCCAAACAAAAACGATTAAAGCTTTAGGTTACTGTGTTTGAGAGCCTCTTTCATAGGTTAGCTGCATCATGTACCTTATTCCCACGTGAGAGTGGAACTGGCATGCAAATGAAATAATACTTTTATGCTGAACTATTTACACTCTATATTGTCTATGATTTTTTTAATTTTATATATATATAATATACCACATATTTAATAACTTTGTCTACATAGGCAATTACGACAAATGTATAATATGTGAAAGATCAACTTACAGGTTTTTTACAGTAGTAATTTACAGCTTCTTAGCTGTAGTATTTTAGTATTTTAGAGCTTCCCTTCACCAACCAATTCTTCTTCTTGCAATGGCAAAAGGTGTTAAGGCAAACTAGTGTTCTAGCTGGTTTATTTAAAACTTTTGTTTGGAGTATGTCCCATTAAGTGTGGTTGACAAGATTAGAAAAGCAACAGTCTGTCTTAAGAAGTAATCCTGCCATAGCAGTTAATGACAGTTTCTGGACTGCTAGTTCAGAAATACTGTTCCAGATCAAGGTGTTGCATCGAGTTGCTTCAGAATGGTTTGTAAATGCATCCTGAGCAGTCAGATGCAACTTCTGGTATTTTAGCTTAAGGATGCTGCTGCTGTTTCTGCCTCTTCTGCTCAACACTGATAGCAAAACAAAATTAGTTTGGAGAAATCTTGGTATAATTCAAGTGTAGCTGCTGGCTTTTATACAGAAATTGAATTGTATAGCCCATATAACTCAAACAAGACTTTAAACATGCTAATCATCTTGTATTATTATTAATAAGTTCAATGCTAAAGACTTGCTTAATATTAGAATATCTTCTTATGTCTGTAGAGAAAAGAAATGCAGAAAATATGCTTATTTGTCCTTTGAGCTTTCAAGTTATGAGCTTTGTTCCAAAAAAGATTTGACATGAATACATTTTGACATTGAGATGAGTCTTTTCCTCTATATTAAAAATTTAGCATCATCATGCAAAAACAATAATCCTTGTACTGGCACAAAAGAAGGATGCCATGCGTCTTTTTGAATAAACATTGTAATTTGGCCTTAAACGAAACAGTAGCTTCGTGTTACAGATGTGATTACAGTCCATGAATCCAAGTATTGTGTATCTTTGGTCATATGAGATTTAATCATTTGCTTCAAACTGTTTGTTGACCCCAGATGTAAATTAATACCATGTTTTAAAACTGTATTACTTTAGGGTTTAGCACAGTAACCTCATTTCACACTGCCAGTTTCATGATTTTTTTGCAAATTCTTTATTTTTTGAGCCAAATGTTCAACTGTCATAAAATACAACTAAGGCTAAACTTGTATCTGATATGTCAGGAGGTCTTTCCAGCCATGTTTCAGACATTGTTTCAGACCTTTCCAGATTATACAGTATCATTCCAATATTTGCATTCATTTCTTTACTCTAGCTTTATGTCAAACTGTTAATCATAGTGGGATAATTCTGTTTTAAAAAATTTGAGTTGATACATCTCTGTTTAGTAGTAAACTGGAGAAGCCGTTTTTCCTTTTTATGTGTGCATTCAGTTTCTTTCTAGATACTGATAGATGTTTGCCAGTTATTTAAGAGTAAGCCTAAATATTTTTAATTTGTCCTAATTACATAATGTTGTGGAAATGTGTTATTGTATACAGTCTTTGCAAACTCAAAAGAGTGAAAATTCTCTCCATAAGTAAATGTCTAAAATTACGCAAAGATCATTAAAGCAAAAGAGTAACAGTATGAGATTTAAATAAAATAGCCCAACGTCAGACCAGTGGAAGTCAAGGAAGCAAGCTTCCTATCCGTAGTGACGGGGATCTGAGGACTGTGTTCCGAGGGCTGGGAAGGGGATCAGTGGAAGCAGTGGGTCAGGGTGGTTGAGTGGAAGGGGAGGAAAGTATGTGAGGCCGGAGCCTGGGCATCCTTGGAGTTTCTTCTTTCCATGGATGCTTGATTAGCTAGTGCAGCCAAAACCCAAAAACGAGGGAAAAGTTGGTATCTATCTGAGGTAGATTAAGGCTGTTATAGAATCATAGAATCATAGAATGGTTTAGGTTGGAAGGGACCACAAGGATCATCTAGTTCCAACCCCTCTGCCATGGGCAGGGACACCCTCCACTAGGCCAGGTTACCCAAAGCCCCATCCAGCCTGGCCTTGAACACTGCCAGGGAGGCGACATCCACAGCTTCTCTGGGCAGCCTGTTCCAAGGCCTCACCACCCTCACAGGAAAGTATTTCTTCCTAATGTCCAATCTAAATCTCTCCTTTTTTAGTTTAAACCCATTACCCCTTGTCCTGTCACTGCACTCCCTAAGAAACAGCCCCTCGCCAGCTTCTCTGTAGGTCACCGTTAGATATTAGAAGGCCACGATTAGGTCTCCCCAGAGCCTTCTCTTGTCCAGGCTGAACAAGCCCAACTCCCCCAGCCTGTCCTCGTAAGAGAGGTGCTCCAGCCCTCTGATCAGCTTTGTGGCCCTCCTCTGGACTTGCTCCAGCAGCTCCATGTCTTTCCTATACTGGGGACCCCAGAGCTGGATGCAGCAGTCCAGGTGGGGTCTCACAAGAGTGGAGCAGAGGGGCAGAATCCCCTCCCTCGACCGCTGGCCACACTGTTTCTGATGCAGCCCAGGACACGGGTGGCTTTCTGGGCTGCCAGCGCACGCTGCCGGCTCGTGTTGAGCTTTTAATCAACCAGCACCCCCAAGTCCTTCTCCTCAGGGCTGCTCTCAATCCATTCTCTGCCCACCCTGTAGTTGTGCTTGGGATTGCGCCGACCCACATGCAGGACCTTGCACTTGGCCTTGTTGAACTTCATGCAGTTTGCATGGGCCCACCTCTCAAGCCTCTCAAGGTCCTTCTGGATGGCACCCCTTCCCTCCAGTGTGTCGACCACACCACACAGCTTGGTGTTGTCGGCAAAATTATTATTGCCTATTACCAGTTTTGTGATAGGTGCAAATTCCAATTTGCAAGCTGTTTTCCTTCTTCTTCTTTTCAATAAACTAACCATCTTTCCTTCCTTTACATTAGCTTTTCCATCATTGTCAATGTTTTGAGAATTTACAAAGTCTCCTTACGTAGAATTGCCATTTCTCTTGTGGTGCTTATTTCAGTCATTCCCCAAAGGTTTCATGGTACCACGTCGCTCAGAGCTCTCGCTTCTCATTGTGGTCGCCCATCCTGTAATCAGTGTTTGCTCTCACCTTGCATACAGCACTGTGAGTAAAGAGTATCTAACTTTGCTGGAGGGTTTTTGAAGTCTAGCCTTTTGACATATGTTCTTCTCTTGACAGGTCAGTTTTAGTTTAGGATTTCACAGGAGAGGGAATATTAAGAACTCATTGCTAGGTAATGGTCTACATCATTGTATTATGTTTTGCCTTCCTAAAATTTTGACACGAATGTATTGGAGACAAATGAAATTGCATTTGTATTGATTTAAACTGTTGTTGCTATGCGGTGGAAGAATTGCATGTCCCTTTGAAAGAGAGAGCAAAATAGAAGTGGCCTTGTTTTTAAAGGGATGGAGGAAATAAGTTTCTGGTACTGCAGCATGTTCATTACTAGTGGGGTTGATTTGTTGATGGAATATTTTAGGTATATGGTTTTTGCTGTGGCTTTGTCCCACTTGCTCTCGTCGACCACTGAACTCAGCCCCAGGGCTTGTTTACATAATTTAATTATACTTTTCAGTAGATTTAGAGAGAGTTTACAGACAGACTTTATTCATCAAGTGGTTTCTTGGTGTTCTAGAAGCTTGCGTTGTTCTCTTTATTGTACTTGCTTGTCTGGAGAAGTTACCAGAAGCTTGAAATGGGGGATTTAGCTAGAAACTTTGCAAAGACGGCAGACCTCAAGCTCTCTCCTGTGAAGGTGTTACCTTGGAAGGCAGATGCAGAGCTGTTTACCACCGTCAGACGTGATCGCTCCGTTCTAAATTAAATCTACCGATGATGGTTAGCAGGGAGCTAATCAAATCACTTGCACCATTTGATCTGGTCCCGTCGCCTTTCATTATCAAAGCTCATTTAAACTGCTTTAAACTAGAACTGAACTGATAAAACAGATGCTTCATGCATCTGTGATCACATTTTCCTACTCCTGTATTTTGTATTATCTGAGTCTAAAGAGGGGGCATAAAACGCCCTAACACCAATGACAGTTTATTGTATGCTATGTCTTGTCATCCGAACAATTCTATTAATTTAGCCACTCTTAGTTTTGTTTTGAACCATGCAGAATAGGGTTTGGTTAGCCTGTGAAGTTTTTAACTGATACAGCATATCCGAATTCTGCCCTTAGAAATTACCTCCTTTCCTTCTGGATCATAGGCAATATGTTATTTGGTCGTTGCTTTAAAAGCACGGTGACTTTTTTTTCCCCCTATTAATTTCAATTTAACAGTTGAAAACAACAGTGATTTCCTTGTGGATGGTGTGTAATCTCACATAATTAATAGGCTTTTCAGTCCAGTATTGGAATAAAACCAGTCAATGTTATGCTCCCCCATCCCCATTTGTATTACACCTGACTGGTATAGTAAACCTTCAGTAGACAGACCTGGGAGCAAAAAGGAGCTGGGCTATCGGTAGAATTCTACTGAAGCTCTTACTTCCCATGCATTTTATCAAAGCTATGATTATTAGTTTTGGTTTGCTCATCAGCGGTATCTGATTGTCTGTAACCCTCCAGTTTGAATTCTGCTGTTTGCGTCCGCGCCATCTGCGTTACCTTTGATCTGGCAATTAAGGAAATTAGCCCACTGAAGGCAAAATAGCCACTGGGACTTGATTCCTGATTGGGTCTGCCGGCATTTTGAATGGTTTTTCATCTAATTAGTAAACCACTACATAAATTAGGCCCACCAACCTGAAATGGAGGTAAAAGGATGTGGTCAAGACTTAAAAACAAGATGTGGTTGCCTACTGTGTGCAGCGCAGATGTGACTGGATTTTGCAGCACCCAAGCGCTTGGGGAGGGGGTGACAGGGGTGCACAGTTTTTTTCCAAGTCAGTTTAAACAACAACTGAAATGATTTACCTCTGGGAACTGGCAGAACAGCTGGAGTATTTTGGAATACCTAAGGATATGGCTAGGGGGAGCAAGTGGAAAATGAGGTTTTGTGTGCTTTGCTTAATGGTTGAATCTACCGAAATAAACTGTTACTCCCCTCGTGTTGAAAGGGCGTTTCGTTATGTTAAAGGTTAAATTATACCTTCTCATTTGCGTGCCGATTCTGGAAGGTGAGAGCGCAGCTCGTAGCTCAGATACCTTTCATACATGAGTACCTTCACTGTATGCAGGGAACCGGTGCCGCCGCATATTTGCGTATTTGACTGCAAGCCAGCGTCCCGCTGACAAAAGCCGGGCAGGTGTAGCCTGCCCTCCCTGCGCAACAGTCCGCTGCTTCAGTAAGTTTCGGTACATTACAGCTGTTCGGACCTATCTATGGCAGCAGCACTGCAAAAGGGGGTATTGGGGTACTGCCCCTAAAGATTGAGCTAATTTCACTTTGAGACATCTTATTAGCAGTAATGTGTAAAAAAAAATAATGGCTGCAGGTTGACTTTTGGTTTCCCAAAGTCAGTTTTATCCCCGTTGGCTGTGGGAATAATATGAAAAGCAACGTAAAATCCCCGGTCCGCAGTGCCATCTGTTCAGAGTTCTTCGCAGGCCATACAGCCAGAAGTGCAGAACCTCGCGGCGGGGCCACGGCGCTGTGCTGGTTCTGCCCGACCGCGGCTGAGCTCCCCGCGGTGGACATCTCTCCCACCCCTCGGCTGGCCTGCACCCTCCCAGCGTCACCCGATGGAGGCAGCCGGAACACCCCAGGCTTTCTGCTTTCAGCCATCGGGCGTTCATAGGGCTTTCCGTAAGGGACAGATTGCAGGGCATATGAATTCAATCGTCGTACGGTTGGACTCTATGATCTTAAAGGTCTTTTCCAATCTAAATGGTTCTGTGATTCTATGTACTACTTTTAGCTCCAGCCCTTCTACTGCCTACTAACTTGGCACAGCTGAATTTGAATTTTTGTGTATTTTTTTATGCTACAAATATTTCCAGATTTAACCATTCACTCCTTTAATAGTAGCAGTAAAAAGTGCCTGATATCAGAGAGAGGCAGATGACAGGGATCACCTTCTTTCTGTTTCTTCTTTTTTCATGTCAGTTATCTAATTAATGTTACTTGGTATAGAGGAAGTCAGGTGTTGATTTCAGCAGATACTGTAAATGTTGTCAGGTTTAGTCAGCTGTGTCTTGGAAATAGAAAAAGGCAAAGTTTCAGCCACCCCAGTGTAAATATAACCTGCCTTCCGAATACCCCAACCCCTGAGGGGAAATAGGGAAATTCTAAAAGCATAACAAAGAAGCAATAAAAGACAAAAATAATTGTGGGAGGTGACATAAGAAAGAGCAAGCTGAGAAAGTGGAAGAATCCTCTGTTTTTGTGCACTTACATGTAGACCCCTGCATCCCTCCTCTTCTGCGTTGTAAACTGTGCCTCCATCAGACCTGCAAGAGGTGAGGTTCTGCAGGTACCGCAGGATCACTGTCATGCCCCTGCTTCGCTTGGGAGCCATAAAGTCTCATCCTTTACTTCAGTAACTCCAGTGGGTTTAGTCAGGAGCTTTAACTGCACGTTCTTTGGGAAAGAGGCTTTGCCTTTGCATCTCCTGTCAGAGGGACTTGCCATGCTGGGCAGCGGTTAAAAAATACCTGCTGATGCCAGTGATGAAAACAAGGGCAGCAAAAAAGGCAAGGATGTGTGTTTCTGCAGTTGCTGAAAAATGGGTAATACTTTTAGCACTTAATTTTCTTCCACTAAGAAAGTGCTTCTGCTTTTATTCTGTTGCTTTCTGGAAGATGAACAGAGGGAATATGGAGATAAGCAATTGTAAAGGGAGTTTTTAGTTGTCTAAGTACATGCACAAATTAGATTTCCCCTCCTCTGCTTCTTCTGGATATCTGCCAATTAATAATTTGAATTAGCAGGAAGCTGGAAGGCTGGGAGTGTGACGAAATTCAATCAACCTTGAATTCAAAGTCAGAGTTGGCTTTTTTTATTATTGTGATGATGATGAATCTTGAAGGGAATTTTTAAAGTGAAGATGTGTGGTGGTTTATATCCTTTGATAAGGTTTGCATTATCATCTTGGTTTTCACTTCATTTTTTATTTAAATTTTGTCCAGCTAATAACCACAAAACACCAGTGGGGTGGATGAATCCTACATAAACTATTATAAAGCACTTTACAGTAGGCTGTAAGTAAAAAAGATTAAGTTGTATTTCCCAAGATTGTGGAGCTGGAATTGAGAATTGGTTGTAATCTTCAGGAATCAGTCTTCAGCTTAAACTGCTTAGTTTCTTCTCATAATTTTGAATTATAAAACATACTGCATTAGGACAATACAGAGCAAGCTTGAAATACTTTTTCTCTTCATTTTGGTTTTCAAATCATAGTTTTATACGCAAGCATGTTGCGGTTCCAAATAAATGTGGTAATTTTCCGTACTACAGGCATGTTTCTTTCTCTGGCACAAAAATGGTTTAGGGATTTTACAAGACAAAGCATAAAACTTCATGGCAAAGGATTTTATCTCTGGATAATACTATTTTCCTCTACGGTTGCAGGTGGCTGTTAGTCAATTTTGGGATAGTTCCGAGGTTTTAAGGCAAGAAGGATTGTGTAGGATATGAAAACTAATATGTGTCTCTTTAACACATGTTTTTAAGCTAATATAAACAGACTTCAACAATTCTTAATTAATGGCTGGATTTGCCATGGACTCCATTTACCATCTGACTCAAACTATGTTATTTAAGCTGAATAGCTAAACAGAGATTGTAAAATACTAGTGAATTTCTTCGTAAAACACAATTTTTCACTTAAGTAAAAGAGAGAAAAAGAATCACTGTGTGCACGAGTCTCTTAATATACGACACAATTTTGCACTTTAATTGCAAGAGAGGAATTACGTGGGCATTGTAATAGGTGTTGGGGGGACGGTTGGACTAGATGATCCTTGAGGTCTCTTCCAACCTTAATGATTCTATGATTCTATGATTCTATGATTTCTGCCTCTGCACCGCATTCACATGTGTGCAGGGACATTTCCAGTGGCAGGACTGGGGCCGTGGCAGGAGTATTTTCTGCTGCCAGATGACACCTCCATGGCGTTGTTCGCCTACCGAAACCACCTTACCTCTCCAACTGAAGCTCACAAAACACCCCTTTCAGGTATAAATCAAAGTCACAAAACAAATCCACCAGTCATCCTGATTTTTGTCCATTTGTTTTTATCAGTTGCTGCTGTTCATATTAAGGTAGCATCTAACGCAGAGCTCAGACCTACCAGCTGAGGGGTGAGACCAGGGGCCGCGGGATGCTAATCCCCTGCCGGTACGGACTGGAGGCTTGTCACAGCGCCTTGTCCTGAGCCGAGGGCAGGTGAAGCTCTGGCACAGCCTGCTCCTGCAGTTTGTGAGCCAGGGGTTGTCCCCGCACGCCGGGGTCCTTCCCTACCCACACTGCAGGCTTCTGCCCAAAGCAGCTGAGAGGTCAGGAGAAGGAGCGAAGCTCTGGAGCGAGACCCTTGTCTTCTTCTGGGCTAGAAGTCGGGGTGTGCCTAAAGCACGTGCCTGAGGACTTCGTTATCCTTCAGGCCTGGTCTCTGTAGCTAAACCAACCAAACACAAATGTGCCTATGGTTCCAATAATGGCCTATTGCCATGTTTGCGGGCACCATTCAGCTGTCCAAGAGTGACATTTCTTCTTTTAGCTTGTTCGGGGGCATTTATTTTCCTCAGTTTTGAGGTCAGAGAGATTAACGTGTGATCAGACTTGCTTTTAAACCTGTAGAGAGTTTTGAACACAAGGTAGGAAAATGTCAATTCTCTGTCAAAGTACAGACCAAGGAGTTTAATACTTTAAAGTATAATTTGAACTTCAGACACCCAGAGCAGAGTTTTCCCTTGAGTCCCTAATGGAGAGAAAAAACATGGGTTTTGCTGTAACGCTGTACTAAAATTATGTTGTTGCAAGTGAGAGAAAAAAGACGCATTCCATCCTTTACGTTGTGTGTCCTGTGGCTTTATGCGTGCCGTCACTTTTCCATTACATTTGCAGCTCCATAAAATGTTTCTCATCTTCTATATATAATCCTATTTGAAACCAACATGCCATTCATCATCATCATCAACAACTTTTCTTTAAGTTGTTGCAACTTGATGTGCCCAGAAGTGGCACAGAACACGAAAACGAGTCTAGCAAGTGCCTGGAATCGCTGTCACACAGAAGTTGTTATTCACTGGCTTAGTTACAAGTCCAAGTCTGCGAGCCTTTTCTGTCGTGTGTCAATACCCCTCGTTGATGTGTAGTTTGGTTTCAGTTATGGCCCGGAGCTACACAGTAATGAGCCAAAAGGGGCAGTTGAAGCACCAGAGACACTTTTCAAATGCTTCCCCTGTAACGGATATTCTCGGGCAGGTAAACAGTCCTCTTCCCTTTTGTACAGCAGCCTCCACCTCCTCCGTGGTCTCCCAAACTACAGTCCCACTTTGCTGTGCTTTTGGGTCTCAGTAGCGTAGAAGGAGCCTCCAGAGGCTCTGAGTATCTTCACTGCATCAAAATTGTTGGTTTATTGCATGGACTAACACCATTTATATGAATTTCTGTACTGGTGGTAAATTACCTGTTTTCTTAAGCAGCAATTTATACAAATAACTGGTTATCCTCCGATAGGAATGAATTTTGTGGCATGTTTCTGTTGGGTTTCCTGGAGGTAGTTGGTTGGTATGTTTCAATCATACAGTTTTAATAATGATGAGGTCAAAATATTGAACCTGGACTTTTTTTTCCTTACTAGTTCCAAGACTATGTGAAGACAGCCTCAAGGGACTGTTTTGGAAAATTTTATTCAGCAACACTGAATATCAATAGTATCTCCAATATAATTTCAGAAATGGGTAATACTGCTGAGCGTTCACTCTCAATATACGGAGCTGGGGTCAAAAGTACCGATCGACTCTTGAATGCAAATGGCTTGTCACATTTCCCTTCGAAAGCAGCAGCAAGCTAGAATGAACTGAAACTGGAGACAGTATATTTTTTATGACACAAATTGAACTCCTGCCAATGACAAATGCCAAGGTACATTGTGAAAATAAAATGATACAGTGCTAGCTAAAGTGCACGGCATAACTATGAATAGATGTACTCATGTGCACGACACGGCTCCTACCTTTCTTTGCTTGGAGAGAACAGTTTCGAATGTACCAAGGTCGCCAGAGTGGTTGTATCCTGCAAAGCTCATGTCATGCATGAAAGTACGTAAAGACCATCTGGGAAATATAAAAATAGCCTGTCCTGACTAGATGATTTGTGTGGTGGCCAAGGACTGATATGCTCATTCAGGAAATGGCAGAACAGCGTCAAGCTTGTTGGGAAATTACCAGGCTCCAGTTTTTCCTTGGGAATGGCCTGGTATCTCATGGAACGAAATTCACAAGGAGACTTTGGACCGCACCGTTTCTGAATGCCCTGTAGGACTCCATGTGAAGTGGTTCAGTGCAGGCAGCAGAAACGTTAAGACTCTTCTTAATATTTTAAGATTTCAGGCTTGGTATTTCTGAAACAGATTGAGAATGATACTAGAAGTTAATTCACATCTAAAGACTTTTAAAAAAAAGTTTTTAAACTCTTACAAATTTTCTTTAAGTTTTTAAATGAAGCTATAACAGATTTGTCATACAAGTTACTACGTTTAGACTTTTTTTTTAAGCCCAGTCTAGAAAGATTCTAAACCAACAGAAATAGCCATAAACAGTGAAACTCAATTGCAGCCTTTCCATGCAGGAGTGAAAATAGAGATATTAATGACTCGTTTTCTGACAAGCATTTCTGTGTCACAGGTGACATAATAGCAGCTTTTGAGCACAATTTTAATGAGGTATCATACCTAAATTACTTTTGTTGAGGTCCTTACCCTGAACTCTCTAACCTGTGACAAGTCTGTCTCCCAGTTTTTATTGTTAATGGACATGCCGGATAAAGCTGTCGAGGTTCTCCAGCCATGTCAGGCAGTCCAGGCACTATTTTAGATGCTGTCAGGAAGCCTAAGAGATGCTATTAAGAGAATATTTGTAAACCACCTCTGATCTGGTTTGTTTAACACTGAGCATCTAGTTATCGCCATACATTTGTGACTTCAAAGCTGCCAGTTTATACTGGAGAGGAAGCGTTGGTGTGAAGGACCTGGATGCTATTCTATAATGTGAGTCCTCTAATGGCTTGTTCTACCTCTTATTTAGATTACCTCCCAGAAGAGTGGTGTCTGCAGGTAAGAAAATCTGATGTGCCACGAGTAAAAACTAACTACTGTGTTATCTTTCACACTTACTTGGCTGAACTTGGATTGAGATCAGAGATTCAGCAGGTCCACTGTGTGCCTGCAGTAGCAAATTTTGTCTGTAAACTGTTCCCTACCATCGCCGCCTGAGCTGGTCAGCCAGTTAGCTTACCCTAGAGTCAGCCAAAAATTAAGATGATGTATGGGAAGTAGGAACAGCTGGAGAATTTAGACTTTAGAGAGAGTTTGATTTCTGAATTAACACGAGATTAGAGATGTACTCGCAGCTCTTTGGTCTCCTGTGTGTTTTTTTTTAATATTATAATTGTATGAAGAGGAATGATGCACTTCTTTCAAATATGGAAGAAGGACGTAGGGGATATTTACTCAGTACCATGAGGAACTTCTTCCCTGTTTTTCCAGTGGTGCAAGAATGTGCTCTTTCTTCATGCAAATAATCTGATTTTATATCTGAATGAAGACAAGTCTTCAGAATAGTGTATACATATCTAATATTAGTAATATTTCAGATCCTGCCTTGGGAATATTTATTTACAGTATAGTTTTCCATTCTTGTGTGTAATCCTGAAAGTGGCATGAGTGTGTATCCTGCCTATACTTAAAGAATATGGATGATTTCTTGAAATGACAAAAATATCATTTTATGTTAGAGGTATAGTTACTGGCACCAATTCTGCTGGTATGAAACCCATTTATTCCACTTACTGAATACAAGGGTTTTTTCATGTGTGATCTTAAGGGAAGGTAGAAATTAAGGTTGGTTTATTTCCAGGTTTTTTGAGCACCATTGAGTGGTTTCAGTGGGGGAATGTGGTGCGGGTGTTTCAGGAGTTGTGAAATCGCTGGAACACAGACTTGAGGCAGAAGCAGTTGTGCAACTGTTTTATAGCCTTACCTGTAATCAAAGTAAATGGTGTTTCCTAAATGCCATTAGAGTGTGAAATTGAACAGCAGGAATCAGATGGGAAGCCATTTCTTTGCTCTCGGAATGGAGCCCCACGTCAGCTGGCCCTCTGGCCTGTCACGGCTCTCACTAGGCTGCTTCCCACAAGTTGCCAGCCACCTCCTGCATCACGGTGCGTCCGTCCTCGCCCTTTCGTTGAAGCTTTTCTTCCATGCCCCCCAGATACACGTATGCAGTCCTCCCCGTCAGCTCTCGCTGTGCAATTTTCCACCAGTCCCCTGAATTTAAGCCCCGCAGTTCAAACTCTGCTCAGACCTCGCCGCCTGCGAAAGTTCATGGTGCCTCTTTTCTACCTCAGCTGGCTGGTTCCAGGCAGAAGCCGGAGGAGTAGGTTTGCCTTTGCGGAAGAAAAGGTGACTGCTCCAGCAGCTGGGGGCAGGAGAGGCCATATCAGTTAGTAGCCTTTAAGGTGACTCGATGAGGTGCTGTGTCTCTATGGCAATTTCTGTGTTACGTGGTTCTGTGTCCTATGGATTAGTGATTGGAGACACCACGTGTACACGGTTCACCCCTTCGGCTTCACCTCATAGGCGTTCTAGCAACTTGTTTTTAAATGACTTCGCATGAGCACACGATTAAAATAAAAGGGTCCTTTTAAGCAAAAAGGATCCTTGTAAAAAATTAAATAGAAGTTGTGCATTTCACTTTAGATAAACCAGTTGCCCCAGATTAAATATAAAGCTGCTGCAACTGAGTATTTATTTAGAAAAGTGATTATAAGAGTTGATGTGTTGAGACATGCTATTATTTTCTCACTGGGTTAGCTTATGTGAAGTAAAGCAATTGTAAGGGTTTCATTTGCTATTAATAGATATCCATTGCATCTTAGTGACTCTGTATGTCTTAGAGAATATTTTACACATTTAATAATACAAGGCACTGGACCATATTTAATGATGAAGTAACAATACTGTGCGTGCATTCACAGGGCTGTTTGATTCATTAGAATTATTTTTAGGTCAGTGATTTATTTGTTATTTTCTTCTACCTCCACGCTGGTAGAAATTTATTTGACTTCTTGTCCTCAGGCTTCTCTTCCCTCCACCTTTCCTTGATTTTTTTATAGTCAAAAATATTCAACTCAGTTGAGAGATCAGCCATCTGGAGGTGCTCTAGCACTTGAACCTTCACCCAGAGCGTGCCAGCCGCCCCCTGCGCTCATTAAGAGCGTGCTTTGTGGAAGCTCACCGGCGAGGATGGATGCAGCTCCGCTGCTTGCTGCTGCTGTCGTGTCACGCAGAATCAGTAGGAGCTGAAAGCTAGGTTAAGGAGGGGGGGCAAGTGAGCACCTGACACACGGGTGAATGTTTCTGATCTTTTCCTAATACCTTGTGTCAGAAGGATTACTCAAAGTCTCTGAAGAGCCGTTCTTACATAGTAACATTATTGACATGTTATATTATGGTATAACTTGAAGTGGAACTAGAAAGTCTGTGGTTAGCTTTGCTTTTTGAGAAACAGCAGAAATAATTTTGTGCTTGTTACTAACAGTAAAATGATCAGGGAGGTTAGAAACGTGAGTTTGCGAAACACGTGCTTTACGTTACGTTCGTCACAGATGCACTGTGGTCGTTCGCTTTGGAAGAGAATGGATGTGGTGACTTCTGGCCATAACGCTTAAACCATTGCTGACACCTAATGAGAAGCTCTGTGTAGCACCAAAACCTACACAGAAACATCTAAGACCTGAACATAGATCTGGCTTTAAAGTATCAGAAGCTAAAAAGTAAAATTTCTTTACAAAATAGCTTTGTTAGTGGTTTTTTTTTTCCTTTTCTTAAAGGCAACAAAAAACTATATCCGTATCAGGTAACAGTGATCTGTTAGTATGAAATGTGGAATTGGGCAAGGCTTTTCCTCTCTTTCAGCTTTCTTTCACAAGATATTTCATTGGGAGGAGGATCATTGGGATCAGTGTATTTGGTGGGGAAAAAATGCCTTTTGGACCTGGAGGGTTGTAAGCATCCTTAAACATCAGGTTAAATTTTAAGGCATCTATTAATAAAGGAGAGAAAGGAACAATATTTTTGCATTATTGTGAAAGTCTTAGGAGTAAATCTTCGCTTCCTTTGCAGGCAGTAGGGTTTACAATATCCCTTTTCGCAAGCTCCAGATCAGCTCTGTACGAGTTCGTAGTGAATAAAAATTTAAGCGGTGTCTCTTCACTGATGCATTTTATTTGATTACCTTTTGTCTAGTTTATAGTACCAAAATATTACCCAGTGGCAGCTGAAAATACCAAAAAATGTGCCTCCTCAAAACCCAGCATTTTAAAAGTATCGTTGACCAGAAAAAAGTTCTGTTCCTTTTCTGTCATTGAATCCAGTCCCTGAGAATAACATGCATTGAACAGTGTGTTTGTGTGCGTTTCTGGAGTTCGAAGGAGTTGGGTAAATATTAGCAGTTTATTAAGAGCTAAAAATTTCTGCAATTTTCAAGTTAAGTTTGACCAAAGTAAAATACAGGTCCTTATAAGCAAACAGCTATGCTATTTAAGCCTGTTCTTAACTGAGCAAAAACGAATGGAGGGGGGGGGAATTACTTTCTGTTGAAAAAATTTACACTTTTTAAATTTATTTTTTTTAATAATTCCCTAAACTAGCCAAGTCTTGTAACTGAATGCTTAGGGAAATCCTTAACTCATAAACATAATAAAAGTACGAGGAAATAAATACAGCATTATTTAATACAAGGCATTAAATATCACATGGTCTAAATGTGCAGGAATACACTACTAATAAAAATTACTATGAGGATCAGCAGAGAAATTTCAAATCAGTATTATATTTTGGCTATAATATTTTCCGCTGAAATACTTGCTGGGAAAGAAGAATATTCTCTGCTGTCTGGAGAGAGATGAGACACACCTGAGGCTGCCAACTCAGTGGTCCATCAGCCTGTAGCCGTGGTGCCCTTTGTCTTTCCCTGTCCCCATCCCATCCCTCACCCTTTCTTCTGCACCAGCATGTGTCTGCTTTCCCTTCTGTGCAAAGACTCTGAGCTCCTGTCACCTGAGCAGGAAGCAAAGTTAATGCAAGGAAAATATTTTGATAATTCAATTACAGGCTTCCAGTAAACCTGTGCAGAGAGTATACAAGCAGTATTTTCAGGAGGTTTATTTTAGTCAAATTTGTTTGAATTTTCACTGTGACAGAAAAGGCGCTTTGCCATGAGAGCAACCTCTCTGCCAAATGTCAAGTCCCTGCTCTGAAACGTGGAAGCACTAGAGATTCTCACTGAAGCAGCTGTATAAATATCAGCAAAACTGGGGTTTCCCCACCTTCACTCTGAAACGACTGAGCCATTTTTGCTTATTCCTTCCAGAAAAAAATTTTGCCTGTAGCAAACACTCACTGTGGCGCTTTACAGTCCAAATAGTTAAAATGGAGTCAAATTATAAGTGATAATATAAGCTTATAATGTGTCATGCTTAAACATAGGTGTTGATGTCTGCTTCTTCCATAATGCTACAAGGACTTGAGTTTCTGGAGAAGGAAGAAGAGGCCAAAATTATCTTCCCTTAGTGAAGAAATGTAAAAAATAGGTTAAAAGTAGTGGTGAAGAGTGAAAAAAATAATGAAAATTCATCTTTGAGTAAAGAATACATGAACACTCATACTTACTCTGCATATTTTTCATTGATGCTGAAAAAAATGAAACGTATATGGTTCCTGATGCAGCTGCAAGATACCTGCAGTGGTTAAGCGAGGTTACAGGTCTCTCTTTCTTTCCCCTGTCCTGGCTTGTGACTCTCACATTCTTTGCTCCACAGGGTTTTTGCTTCAGCAACCTGTAACCAGGTGTGAAGTGTGCTCTCCTGGGAGCTGGAAAATGCAAGTTTGAACCTGCTAATTGTTAAGTGAATACTTTAATCTTCAGTCTCTTAAATCTCTTATACCACTTCCGCTGCCACCTTCCTCCTTTTTCTTTTTTTTTTTTTTTCCAAATAAAAGTACTGAGTCAGTTCCCTACAGCCAAAGATACAAATTGGAGCCTAGTTTTAGAGGGGAAATTTGAAGCAATGAATCCCAGTCTCAGACAAGTGTCTAATCCACGGCTACAGGAAAACACGTAAATCTTTGAAGCAGGCACATAACTTTCCCTATTCCTTGTAGAGAGAATTTCATAGCTAACTAGCCTTTGAGAATTATGTTCCAGGAGCAGGATGACTAAAATACTCACTTGGTTGCAGTATCCTTAGAAGATCCAGTAGGCATGACAGTATGGAGTGTTACCCCATCTTCCTTCCTGCATGCCTTTTCCAAATAACTTTTTTTTTTTTCCAAATAAAATTAATAAAGAGGACAATGAGGGAGACTGTTCCAGTTTGGAAAAATGACTTCCTTTCAATTAATGCCGATACCGATGCTCGTTTTAAAGCCCTGTGGAACTTTTGCATCTTTATAACACTTGTGTAATTTCTCTTTCTGTGAGCCAGAAGGAACAAACAATCTGGGCTGTGTGAGCAGGAGCGCAGCCAGTCAGTCAAGTGGAGGGATTGTCCCCCTCTACGTGGCACTCCTCAGACCACATCTAGACGCTGCGTCCAATTTTGGGACCTGACGCAGGAAAGATGTGGACAAACTGGAGGGAGGTTGGGAGGACCCCAAGGCGGTGGGGCTGGAGCACTTGCCCTGTGAAGGGGGCTAGAGGAGATGGGACAGCTTGGAGAAGGGACGGCTTCAGGGGTACCTAACAGCCTCGCAGCACCTACAAGGGATCATTGAGGAGACAGAGATGGGCTCCTCACAGCGGTGCAGGGCGGGAGGGTGAGATAAGATGTACAAGTTGCAACAAGTTCGGGCTGGGTATAAGAAGAAACATTTTCCTATGTGTTCCCATGTACAGTGAGACAGCGGAGCAGGTCAGCCTGGGAGACTGTGCCGTCTCCATCCTTGGGGGGTTTCAAGCCCTGGCTGGTCTGGCCACAGAGCTGGCTCTGCTTTGGGCAGGGGTTGCACCAGAGACCTCCTGAGGGGTCCCTTCCAGCCTGTCACCCTCAAGCCTTTAGACATCCAAAATCCTACTGATGTCCAATGGCTTTTAAAATATTTTTGTAAGAGTGAACATATGATTGACATCTACCTCAACCCTTCTGATCATCTCTGGCTTCCCTGGAGTCCTTCTTAGAGGGAAGGCCAAAAACTTAGAATCTTTTTATGCTCTCATGAAACAGTTCTTGTTCAGGGATTAAAACCTTTAAAAGCTCCTCAAGCCCTGTATGTGTGTATTGAAGGCATCAGTTCTCTATATCTTGATTTTTAAAGCAAAGAGAGGAGTGCTTTTTTATTTAATCTGAACTAACTGTGTCATAATATATTAAAATCCTTCCTGAGAAGTATTCAACTGAATTTTTTTTATGAAAAACTTAGATTATGTCATGTCTGTCTCTGACTCCCCAAGGACTTTTGAGTTCATCTTAATTTCTAGGATGTTTAGCTTTTGAAAAAGTAGGTTAAAAAGCTTTCCTCTAAGTGTTGCCTTTTAATCTATGGAATTTGCTATTTATACTAGGACTGCATAGGACTTCATGATGCAATGTGATTCTTTATCTTTCTATATTTTACAGTCTTCACCCCATCTACAAATGGAAAAAAAATGCCTACTGAGGACTGGCATATCACTCTTAAAATACTAGCTGAATACACAAGCCTTGCAAAGTGCTGCTGCTTCAGTCTCCTGCTATCCCTGAACTGGAGGAGACAGCAAAATACCATCTTGAAATGCACCAAAAATTGATAGAAAATTGGGGGGGGAACCTTTGTACATTTGGTACCTGCATACGTGGCTGATGATGTGTTTGTGAAAATGGTCAAACACCTTCCAGCTAAAGAGGAGAAGTACAGACTGTTCCCCTGGTTTTACCAGTAAGACAGAAACCCAGGAAAACCTAAAATGACAGAGAGACTGCCTCACCCCGATGGCCAATTACAGCATGCAAAGGAAGGAGGACGGATGAAAAGACAGATATTATGTGCGATAGTGTTGTACAAGTTGGATTATCCTACTGGATGTGCTGTGTGTGAATTTTTCTTTGCTGTTTGCGGTCTGTATCCTAGGACGTACAGGGGAAAAGTTAAAAGAAATAAAGGAAAAACAGTGTCTGAAGTTGGCACTTGAGATGATATCACTAAGACAGAGATTTCTCAGTCTTAATTCTTTATATTGATTTTTATGGAAGGTTTCCCTATGAAATAGCAATGTGAATGCAGAAAAGTACCTTTATTCAGGTGGTTGCTTAGAAGTTTCTGCAGGCATCCTTTGAAAGCAAATTATGTATCTCCATCTTTCTTCCTTCCCACTCCACCTTCCAACAAGGGAAGTACGATTGTACCTTCCGTAAAAATGGAGGCATTCAGTGACCCTTTTACAGAGCTCAAACCAGGATAAATGGGGAATAAACCTAGTCAGGCTTGTGTTTGGGGAAAAAAAAAAAAAGCCAACAGATTTCCACTAAGAGCTAAATGTTGGATATAGGGAAATATCCGGAGTCTGTGTATTTTTCTGTTCAATTGCCCTGTTCTATATAATCTTTGTCCTTACAGCATTTAACATTGACATTCTCTTAGGACTGTTGGAGAGAAAACATTAAGTATTTATAGCCATAGTTAATATCGTTATAAATAGTTTATAATAGGATCTGCCATAATAAAAGTTTGGAATAGTTTCCATTATAATTCTTTGTTTTCATGTATTCTAAAATTTACAGAATACTTATTTGGGGGCGGTGTGAGAAATTTTCCATCTTGTGAGTCTGAAAAGTATTTTTTCCTCTTTAACTCAGAGTATAATCCTTTCAGCTATTTTTGAATTATAGACAAATGGGAAAAATACTTTTTCCCTTTGTACAATAATAATATCATCATCATCATAAAAATAAAGAAAATCCTCAGCTACACTTTTAACAATACTACAGGGAAAACAAGTTAGGGTTGAAATATGTGGTAAGATCTACTGCCTTTGCTTGCTCTGAGGGAAAAATTAAAAATAAAGTTATAAATGATGGAAAAATAACATCAAACTGTTCCCAGTAACATCTGCTAAGCTTATTAGCAGAAACTAATAAAAACCCACCCCCTTAATGACGTCGCTGCACATTCCCTTTGCCTGAGGCCATCCAGACGTGAACTAGCCGGGCTGCTGCGGCTCCTGGCTGGTCTCTAGACCTTTGCAGATCCTGAGTGTGGTTCTGGCTCGCTGGGCAGCCTCACCGTCCCAACATGCAGGGGTCAGGGATGTGCCCGTCCTCTTCCCACATGTGAGGAGCAGCGCTGGTGCTTCTCCTGTCCACTGCTTCTGCCACCCTCCAGCTGTGTGGAGCCAGCCTACATGGCTTAAAAAAATGTAGTTTTTTAGCCCAGAGCTGACTCCTGTTGGTTTGTATCATTTTATACAAAGAGCTTTGCTAAGTCCAAGGGTTGGTTTAGTCACACAAGTTACAGGTGTTGTCATGAGCCAGTAGTACCAGAATGGCTTTCATATTTAGTCTTTCTCTAACTGTGTCAAGCCGTCCTAAAGATACTAAAATAGCATGAAATTCAAATGTACATGGAACTGAAACAGAGGTTTTACTGAATATCTGAAATTTGTGGGAGAGAAGGAGTAACGCTCAAACCTCCAGGTATGTGGACAAACAGGCCCATTTACATGGCGTCGCTGCTCCAGATGCTCCAGAGAGCACCTCCTGCACCCCACAGCTCTGGGACAAAGGCACTAAGTACAAGATTATGGATGTGAAAAGACCTCAAACCCCTCTACGCTTACTGCACCTCACCTCCCTGCTCTTGCGGGGTTTACGCGACACACGTGCCGTGCCTGTCCATAACGTGTTGGCTAGTGGAGATCGCTGCTGCAGTAGCTGGCACTAATACCATTGCAGCCAGGAAGGTGGTAGCAGTGTGGTTTTTAAAATGAGGGTTCACCCTCACGGTGGTATAAGAAATAGTTTATGTAAGAAACATGGTAAAGGCTATAAGAAGTAGTTTATGTAAGAAACATGGTAAAGGCACACTTGGATGTTTTAGCCTTATCTCACTCTTCAAATATAAGGCACACAAGCAAGACACAACCTGATTCTGCAGCTATTTAAACACTTAAATGTGTTGGGAAAAATCAGGATTTTGGCCCCTACTACTGGAGTTGCAAAGTAGCAGGATAAAATTCAGAAATAATCAAAAAAACCTTATTCAGATATTCCATCTTTTGGGCAAGGCCTTACTTGTCCTTCCTGGCCCATTGCTCTTGCATTCCTTGCTATGGCGTTACCTCATTTAAAATGGGCATCATGCCTGCTAACTCCTACGGCCCATGCAGTGAGTGGCCCAGGGCCTTATGGAGATTTCTGGAAGCTCCTTTTCTGTCCCAGCCACATGGTGTCACCTCAAAGGCAAATGTTTTATCTACTGGACCTTGACCTGTCCAGTCACAGTTGGGTGTCTGTCTACGTCCATTCTTATGGGCAAGCTAGGGACTCACATTGAAGTCCACCTAACAGTGGATCTTTACTGTTAGGTGTCAGAGAAATTGTTGACAGCTGAAAAAGAAATTGCGCTTTATTCTAAATATTTGGACAAATGTCAATTCTAAAAGGTCCGCAGTCACAGAATGAAAATTAAATAGGTACAACCAGTTCTGGTAGGAGCTCATCCCATCATAGTCCTTTCACCTCAGTACTCTGTAAATGTGAAGCAACGGATGAAAAATATAAATGCTAATGTTTGCTTCCTTTGGTTTTGTTGAGATTTTGGTAAAAATCCAGGTAAATTAAATGAAAAGTTAAATTTTAAATAGAATTAATACACTGTTCCTCTCACCAAAAATACAAAAAAAGCAAACATTGGTAAAGAAGTTGTGCCATCTTTTTATAGTTGCAATCTTCCTTAACGTCTTGAGTGTGTAGCACTACTTGTAAGATTTAAACCAGATTTCTTGTTGCATTATGCACATGGAAATGCACACGCACACAGACAAGCAACTCCATAACCAGACGATCATGTATTTCAGCCTAATTGGTTTGAACTAGGTGGACACATGCTATTGCTGCCTAGTTTGTCCTAATTGCCATTTTGTGCTCATGCAAGGAAGAAAATTCAGGTTCTCTTTAGTGGCAGCATTCCCAATTGACTTCAGTTGTTCCAAGAGTGATGAGGAATCTTGATTCTCAAACTAAATCCGATCATGGGTTTTGATTTCTCAAGCCTCTGTAATTCCTTCCTTTTTTTTGGTTTATTTTAAAACAGTTAATTTAATTTCCTTTGCCAGCTCTAGAAATACTGTCAACCTTTACTGTCTCATCAATCTTATTTTTGGCTTGCTGTACAATATATTAGTGTAAACATTTTTTTGTTTATTAAAAAAAGAGAAAAAAATTAATTGAAGTTGCCTCTTCTTAGAACTAAGCTACAAAAGAGGTATAACACAATTGCACTCATTAAGGAGAGCGGTTGGTTTTGTTTGCTTTTCTTTTTTCCCTTAGCAAAGTGCCAAAAAGGAAAGATCAATACAGGAAAACCCATTTCACTCTTCAACAAAGGGAGCTGGAAAAGATCCACTTGAGCTCTTAGAAGTGAAATGCTGGAGGCTGGTATAATTAAGTAAACCAGCTGAGAACTGAAAAATTACCTGATCAAACTAAGAGATTATAACTATGAAAGGGCTGATGCACAGTTCTGCATCTTTTGATAGAGGAAGTAGAGTTTACTGGGAATGTGGCGATGAAAGACTTGTCTTTTTGTTGACAGTTATTTTGCCCTGGAAATTGTTGATCAGTTGAAAAATATTTGAATAGCACTTAGAAATTGCCGGAATATCTCTTGCTGCTCTTCTTTTTTTAAATAAATAGATGTGGGTTTGGTTCCAAATGGCTTTTCAGTTTGAAATGTAATTTATAATTTAAAGAAAAGTAGTATTTGTGTAGAAATAAAAATTTCTGCAGTTATGTCCACCAGAGTGCTTAACTGGCCACGTTATTTTTATTAATATTTTTGTATTAGATTTGATTATTTTTTTAATGTTTTGATATTTTACTGGATGATGTACTATTTTGTTAACATTTTTTTCAGGACAGGACAACCGTTTTGACAATTTATTGCAGATTTTTAAAAGGATAAGCACAGTAGGCACAGTTATGCTTTAAAAAAAGATTCTCCTGTTCAGACGCATGGCTTTATAGGTATTGCATAGTAAACAGACCTGCTCCCTGAACAAAGTTTTTATTTAATTTAAATGAAAACCCCGTTTTTGTCAGATTTGCCCACACAGCGTTTGATTCATCCAGAGTGACTTCTTCAAGACAGACTTGCAGGTTCATTGATCCCTGCCTCATGTCTATGGTTGTCATTCCTTCTACCTCCTCTTTCTTCAGTTGGCACCAGATTTTGAACTATGATGTAGCTGAGTTCCATGATTAGTTGTATGAGGTACTCTAACATGTTAGGATCCAAGCTAGACCTCCTCTGTATCTGTGCCGTTTTTCCTGAAGCTCTCAGATACAGGTGCAGCTGTTACTTCTTTTCGGCGGAGTGTGGTCTTACAGGCAGCAGTGAGAATGGCGCTTTCTGGGTTGGGTTGCATTGCGTTGTGTTGGGTTTGGTGTGGCCTTTTAAAATTCAGCAGAAGGTCAGAGTAAATAAATAGACTTAAAACCAAGAACAAAAACAAAAGAAGAGCCAGGCTTAACATTTGGTAATGCAGGTTTTCTGACACGCCTCTTGCCTTTTCTCTTTGAGGTCCTTGTCCTTATTGAGCTGCTGTAAGTATGGGTGACAGAGCTCTAAGTGAGACAGCACACACTGTAGAGCAGATTTCCCTGTTCTGTGGAATCTCAGCTTCCATTTCCCCAAAACAACAAATTCATTAGTGGTGTTTGTGAAGAAAATCTCAAAATATTAACAGTGTAAGTGGTGCAAAGATGTCTGTGAGCACCTGTGAAGAACCTAGGACAGTAGCTCCGAGAGGTTTCACTTGGCGTCATTTTTGTCATTCAGTAGTTTGGATGACCTATGGTGATCATGTAGAGAATGAGGACAGTTAACTATTTGGCTTCTCCTTAAGAAAGGCCAGGGAGACGTGGTGCAGGTCTTAGTGTGAGCACACTTTTCTTTGCTTTCTTAAGTGCATGAGCTCTAGAAGGGACTATTTTTTTACATTTTGTTTTCTTTAAAGCAAGATGTCAAGTTCAAGCCTTACAAGGAGGAGTCGTGCATGCACAGGCTGCATTTTGAACAAGGCTAGCTGTAATTTTGGTGACTCACAGGTGGAGTTTGGAAAGAACCATCCTGCATGCTCTGTACCTTGTAATCAGCAGGAATGCAATGGTCTCATTCCTTTCTCAGGATGCTTGTAAAGAAGAGTTTTACTCTTCAGCTTCATGAAATGGCAGGAGAGAGTGCAAGGGGAGAGGGGGCAGAGCGTGCATTTTTCCTCTCCAGAAGTTCAGTTTGGGCATTTTGGGAAGGAAGCATGCTGGAGTTCCTCCTCAAGAAGAGGCAGCTGCAGTAAAAGCCAAGACTGAAGAATGCAGCGGTGTGAGCCAAGCAGAGCTCCGTGGCCTTTCGGGAAGAGCTGCTGGCTGCTGACTCTGTTCTGGCTCTATGGTAAGACACAGCCTAGAAATACAGAAGCGTAGGGCTCACCGAAAGTTTCTGATGAAAAGCATTTTTCAACAGAAAATACTGAGATTGACTAAAGTGACTCGTTTTGTGAGAAGTAGCTTCTGGCTTTGGGAAATGTTTTTCATTAAGCTATAGAGCATCTGCAAGAGTAACACATTGATTTGGCTATGCTGTCACGGTACCTTCCTAGAGACTGTTTGAGTTTTCGTGTTCACATTCTCTTCTCTGAGGTGGGAAGACAGTAGTGGGTCCTGAGAGACGCTGCTCGATGCGTGGAGCCATCTTGGATGAGAAAGTGGGAGCACAAGTACGTTCCATGTGGCAGAGCATCAGTTTTTGAAAACATTAAATATTTGAACTTTTGAAATGTTTTCATTTTTGTGAAGCCTCTCATTTTTGCCTTTTTTTTTTCCTAAAACAAATATACAATTTCTCTTGGCCTCCCCTCATTTTAATTACAATATTGTTGTCATTAAAACTGGTTTGGAGAAGGCATTTTTGCCTAGCTTTGTCAAATAAGTAGGTAAATAGTGCAAACCCTCCAGGAGACAACTGAAAATTCATGGACTTGGGTGGGGTTTTTTGGGGGGAGGGTGTTTATTTAACAACAGTGACCCCAAAAAAGTCCTCCCAAGCAGCTGATGACTGCTCAGCACTCAGTTAAGGCAGACTGGAGCTTGCAGATCTCTTCAGGGGATAAGACGCGGGCCAGACGAGCCAAGCCGTCTGATGAATTTGTGTCGGCAGGGCTGGATGCAGAAATGGGAAGTGCCTGGCTTCCTATTTAGGTTTGAGGTTTAAATTTTAGTTTAGGTGTTTTCCCTAGATGTCTGGCCTGTTTCCGCCTTCCTGAGGGGAAGATTGGACTGGTAACTCCCAGTCCCTGTGGATGGTAATGCTGCTTGAAGTAGGAAATGTAAACTCCTTTCCTGAAATAGCCTCAGCCGTCCCCCGCCCGGGGGTTAGCCTGGAGGTCAGGACGTGGCCCTGGAGGACCCTGTGAGCATGATACAGAAGAGAGGCAGAGGAGTTCTGTTTTGGATGCTGTTTCAAAGTTGAAAAAGCTACTTTCCCTTGATTCTTCAGCCAGATCTCCCTAGTTTATGGCAGCAGTGCTAAAATATGCCAGAAGAAGGAAGAGCAATCCTTGAGTAAAGGGATGGGATGTCAATAAACTATTTTAGTTTATTCAGACTAGTGCTGTGCTGAACCCTAGCTATACGTGAGGCTGTCTTCTCCAGAGCTGCTTGCGTGGCCCATTAGCAAGATTCCCAGTGCTTCAGGAAGGTTTAATTTGAGAACAGTGGTATGTCGGTGCACAGAGCCAACTCGGGTCCGGTGGTGCACACCAGGAAACAGGCTGCCCTGGTTGCCCGGAGCACAGGGGAGCGTGCTGCAGGGTTGGCTTTGCTGGACCCCGCTCAACTCCAGCTGAACGACTTGGTTCAGCAGAAGCCAAGCAGCCCCAGAAGCAGAACGGCAGCGTATCTGAGCTAATTAGCCAGCTTTTTACCTCCATAAGGGAAGTGTTTCTGCAAACCTCTCCCAGCAGAACTGAGAGTCAAGTGTTTATTTAAAATAAGTGTTAAATTTAATTTTGCATGATCGTGACAACCCCTCCACCGGGAGAGGGTTGAATGTTTAGGATCCATTATACTTTGGGAACTCTTGGTGGGGTCTGCTCGTATGTTTGGACATTCTCAAATATCTGCAGGATCACAACCCAAATTCTTAAGGCGACGTTGAAGTAAATAGAACTTTCTGTTATGTGCAGTTGGGTACAGGAAAAGGTGTTGCAAGTAAAGAAAGCTCAAACACGTTTGAATGCTTTTTGTAAATCCTCTTGACATTGTGTAGAATTAAGATGTTCTTGCTGGTTTAAATGTGAAATGTCTCCAAAGGCACATCAGTATTGTTTATAAGCTATAATTTATTTCTTTTAAAAACCTATTAATCTACGTAATACCAACCTCAAGTAACAAAGGTGACCATCAATTAGTGGAAATAAATCTTATCACAATGATTGCTACACGTTTCTGTGATTTTCTGCACAAGTTTGCATTTCTACACTGAAAAAATTGTATTGAGGGGGAGGCTAGTTGTTTGTTCCTTGTCAATCAGACCTGGAGGTACACAAAAGATAAGTACGTTCATCTTCTCCCCACCGTGTCTTCTGTAGCCTTTTTTATTTGGGGTGTTTATCTGCGGAGAAGAAGGAAATCAAAAAAGAGTGTTAATGAAATTGAGTATGGTCTTTCACAGCTCAGCCAAATTGCTGATGAATAGATTCTCTGGGTCAAAGCCAAGATCTGTGTATCGTTTTGGACGGGTAAAAGGTTTACAGTGGTGTATCTGATTGCTGCACTGGCATCTGTGGGAGGGAAGAAACCTTAAATGTATGAGTGGGGATCATCTGGTTATTTATGGCATGGTAACAATGTGTATAAAGATATGATCCGACACATATGTCAAAGTAATTCCTGTTGACTGACTTCAGGGAAAATGCATTGTAAATCCAGCCACTCGGCGCGCTTGGGATCCTGATACAAAGGTAGCTGCTGTGGAGGTTTTTCTGGGGCTGTCAGACTATTTATTTTGCAGTCAGGATGATTTTCTCTGGTTTTAATTCATTTAAGAAAAGTCTTCTTTAGGAAAACAAACAAAAAATGACACTCCTCCTTTCCCTTCCTTTCCCCTTCCCAAAGCAACCCTCTGTATGTGGGAAATACCATGTTATTGTCTTGTTAGCAGGATGCATCCAGAAACAGCATTTGTAGTTTCTTGGTTTTGTGTTTTTTTTTTTTAATAAAGTTCATTTTACCACAAAGTACGTCATTGCTGAAACTGAATTTTTGTAAGAGGTTTCATCTTTACCAACTTTCCTACCACCAAATACTGAAACTGCTATTTTTAAAATGCTTTTAGAAGTGTTACGTCGGGTGTTTTTTTTAAACCCACAGCTATCAGAGTTTCTTGATTTATTGTTATCATGGCCATAGCAGCGATATGGATGTATTTTAAGTACTCAGACAGGGATGAAAAAGGGCCTTAACTGTTGCCATGATTGTCTGTCTGTCTTGTTCTTCACTGTGTGGTGCAGATTGTGCAACAAGGGGCACAGGGATTCATTAGTTATTCAGAAACAAGTCCGTTTATCTGGAAGAAGTACATATAAAGTTATACTGAAAATAGTGCTTTCACTGCCTGCAGTAACTGACCTTGGTAGCTAAAACCCTTACAGCTACTTGTGCTTCCAGTCTCCTGATCCCGTGGCAGAGAAATTTGAGCCCATTTTGCAGATGAGGGATTGAGGAGAAAAGAGACCAAACGACTTCCCAGGGTGATCCGTGCCATGTGTGACAGAACTGGATCTTGGATACAGCTGATGTTGTCCTCATCCAGAATCTTAGCAGAAAGTGATCATCCTTTCCAAAGTGGATGAAATTTTCCCCACTGAGACAGCACCAAATCAATTATTTGCTTTCTTCTTGTTCTCTGTGAAGTGCAAACTGTAGTGACAAAGACTGGGATACTTGAGAAAGATGTCTCCCAGATTAGCAAGCTATGGCTTCTTATGGAAAACCCGCGTCCGAGCCATTGGTGAAATATAGCAGCCCAAGAGAATAAAAGGCTTACCAGGGTTTGAAAGACCTCTATTTACATAAATATGCAGAGACATCTGTTACAGTCATGAGTGACCTGCTGGTTTAAATTATCAGCAGGGGAAACTTGTAGTTGATCAGCATGGCCTGCAGTAGCAGGTGCTACTTTAGGCAACAGGAATTAATGAAGAGGTTTTCGATGAACAAAGACCTTTCCTCTTGCCAAGAAGAGACATACGGGAAATTGAAACAAACGGCACACGCCTACGGTCTTTTCATTTGTAATACGCGATGAGAGCGTAGTACGGGCTTCTGCATCCAAATCTTTACGTGATTAGTTGTAGGTATGGTGTGGCCGACAAATGCAGAGTTTATGTCTGAGAAGTACTTAGGGCTTTTCAAACAAAACTACTTAAGTCAGATTCCCAAACAGAAATGAATCATCAAGATTTAATGGAAAATATTCAAAACAAATTTATCATCCAAAACCCAGTGTTTTTATTGTCAGAGTATATGCCCAAAATAGTAATGTAAAACTGTCATCCTAAAGGTTATGATTACTTAAGTGAATAACTGAAGTTTAATTCTTGCTCACCATTAATCAGCAGAGACATTATAACTTTATATAATGCCAGGATATTTGTATTCCTTGTTGGCACACGGTATATGGTGTTCTCTTTTTTTCCTCTCTCTCTTCCCCCCGGTAATAAAATTTGTAATCTCATCTTAAATTTAGTTTTGTTTCTATTTTATGAGAACTTTATTTACGTTCTCTGCGTAACATGGTTTTGTAAGGAAAGAATCTGTCTTTTCAGTGGGTGGACTACTGAACAGAAAACTAGATTACAAATTTGGGGCTGCAGAAAGGTTATGATTTGGTTTGTTCTACGTGACTGTAATTGCCAGCAGTTCTGAAGCAAATGCTCACAAAGTAAAAAGGAGTGTCCAGAGAACCTGTAGTAAAACCCCACAAGTAAAAGAGTTAACATTTGCAAAGGCTTCCAAGATTTAAAATGCTCTGACTCTCTCATATATGTTAAATACTGCTCTTTAATTATACTAAAAGGTACAGTACAACTTGTACTTGATTCACAATATTTAATGGGTGCCTCACATTGGGGCCTAACAGCTCTAATAACTGTATGAGATCTTTAAATATCTTAACAATTCCCACCTCTATTTTGATAACAAATTTCGTACTAAATTGAGATAAAACAAAACCTGTTCTTTTCTTTCCCTTTGAACAGAGCGTGGATCACACTTCTCGTAAACCTCATCATATTGAGGTTGGGCTAAGATGAGCATAACCAGTGACGAAGTGAATTTCTTGGTGTATCGCTATCTCCAGGAATCGGGTAAATTTCCTGTCTTTCCTCACAACTTCAGGTCATAGATGAAATGGGAAAATTGGCTTTTTGCATGGTGTTGCTTTAGGGATGTTGCATTGAATGTTTCAGACTAAAAAACTCAAGACCGAGTATTTCTTGCACAAACCCACGTTTCTTTGAAATCATAGTCTTAAACATAATAAACGCACAAACATACGCAGATACAAAGTAAACATTGCAGTTAGGCAAAACAAGGAAATAAATAACATTATGTTATTTGTAAAGTTATGTCATCTCAGCCAAAGTCATTTTTGGCAGTGCAGGCACAAAGCACATGGGTTTTGTATCATTTTTCTTAGCTACTTGGAACAGTTGTGTCAGATACTTATTAAATAAAGAGGGATTGTCTAAATTGGTTTTCTATTGGCTGTGAATGGAAATTTGGCTGAAAGCATCTGATGGTTTGTAAATTCATTAGGGTAATGACGTATGTAAACTGAGCCGTGCTAGTGTCTGAGTGGTGCTGTCTTAGTATCACTTCCACCTCTGTCTGTTCATATCGGAAAATAATGTATTTATAGGGCTTTTCGGTTTAGAAGGAAATCTTCATCTTTCCTTCAAAAAAAAAAAAAGAAATTGAAACTTAAATTTAGGGTCTGTTTTGTTTTCATTGTCTTCATTCCACTCTTTGACTAGAAGAAGTCGAAGTTCTTTTCACTAATGGAAAATGTTCTGTTAGTGCGAAGGTGATAGAGGTGGTAGGTGAAAAACATCGACAAAGGATTTATAGCCAGGAGCTCTGTTTTTGTGGTACTGGCCCTATGTTCTGGGTTGCTAAAATTAGAATTGACTAAAAATATTTGCTGTTTCATATGCTGAAACAACAAAAAAAATCTGTGAAAAATCCACATCTTCCTGCCAGAAGACTTTAAGCCAGTTTTAAAATAAACCCTCCAGACTTGGGATGTCTTGGACAGGGGACCAAAATCCCAGTAGCTAAAAGATACTGGGTTGGCCGGCTTCTGTTGATCATTATAGCTAGCATTCATTAGACATGTTATTTTGATTTGTTTCTTCTATTTTCAAGACTATTTCAGTCCCAGGAACCCAAATCCACATTGAAAGAATCTCCACTGAAATTGAGAAGAAGATTTATAATACTTTCTCAGGATTTGGTCTTTTAAAAAGCTCTCTGAAAGTCCAGTTGTGCGCTGTGTTAGTAGCTGTTTTCTCACATTGTATTCGTCTCTCTAATAACAGACCTTATTTAGAAACAGTCTACTTCTGACATGCAATCAGGTGAAAGAAAGATGGAAACAAAACTAAAATTTCATCTAAACAAAGTTTATTCTTAAAAATAAGCTATTGGGTACCATATTGGAAAGGGCTTTTGAACATTAGAGCCATGCGCAGATGGACATAATCAAAGCCTGAAGAATCCTGAAATTGTTTATATTGATATATTTGTATTGTAGGAGATTCTACATTACAGTGTATTAATACAGTAACTTTTCCTCATGTGAAAAAAGAAAAACAGCCTTTTTTATTCCTCTTGATGGATCAGTGGGTGGTTTAGTGTTGTGTAATGGTTCAGAAGGAGGCTTTACAAAGTCAGTCAAGAATGGTGGCATCAGCCAAATGTTAGGAAAAAGTTCTAGGTAACTTCTCTCCCACAAGCAATTGATCACTTTTTGCCGTTTTAGGGAGAACTTCCCATACAAATTTTCATTCCAAGTTGCATTGCTCTTATTTTCTTAAATAAAGGGCCAAATCTTTTTCTTACTTAATCCATACATGCTAAAGGCATTTACAAAAACATTGTATTTCCACTGTTTCTGTTGTATTTTACTCATATAAGAGAGTAGAATTTGAGGGTAAATATTTTAATAAATATGCAAATTGTGCATATTGAAATCTAGATGCTAGGTATTGATTTAGTAGATATATACCTGACAGTTTGCTAGTAATTCCATTCTGTTATACATAGAATAAGATAGATTTAAATAAGAGATATAAGCAATGATGCATCTACTAATTGTTTTAAAAAGCTTCTTGCATTTAGTTTGAGTCTTCTTTCATACTGTCACTTGTTTTTTCCAAGTAAGTTTTTATATCTGTATTTTCAGATAAAGTAGTGTAATAAGGCAGGAATTGTTATACAGCATCTTGTCTTTCCACCTGCTAGTATAGATGCCATAAGATGCGACAGCAGATGAAAGATCAATAGCTTCAGAAATAATGCATGCCAAATGTAGAGGGCTAGTGTTTAAATACAGTTTAAGTTCAGACCCCTACAGTTTAAGGAGTTTGCCAAAAACAAGGTTATTACATTGATTATTTATTAACATTAGCTGAACCCAAAGCTTCTAAAAATTATATCAACCACAGCCATAAATGTTGCTTACAAGACCATTCAAAAGTTAATATTTTTTTTCAGGTATCTCTCCTTTAATTTTACCCTGTAAAACTTCCAGGCTTTCCCATAAAATGTAGGCAAATGGTGGGAGGAAGAGAGGAAAAACAAAAGGAAATACATATGGTGAAACAGCTATGTCAAAAGCAAACTGTCCCTGTAATATTTCAAGTATTTTGCAAGGCACAGAAACACTTGAGATTATGTGAAACATTATAGCAAAGATACTGATGGGTGCTTTGCACTTCATTATGAAAATGCTGGCAAATCGTTCTAATAGAAGTTCAGCTCTTCTAAAATTGAAGTTAGAAGTGAAATTCAGTAATTATATTTCCTCCTTAATTCTCTGTCAGACTAGAAAACTTGTACGGGAGAGTATTAATAGAGTTGAACTGCCTAAACCATTATTGTTGCTTTTTAACAAATCTTGGCATACCAAGGGGGGTTCTAGTGAACTGGAAAAAGCAAATGTTGTGCCAGAATTTTTAAAGGTTAAACAAGATGATCTAGGTAACTGTAGGTCAAGCAAAGTCACTGGAAGGATGAAACTAGATACCTCCAACAAAAAGCAAAGAGATGACAGCATGCCTAATGCCAGCCAGCAAGTTTTTGTGGATAATAGATCTTGTCAAGCAAGCTTGATACAGCTTTTTCCAAGATCACAAATGAAGTTGACAAAGATAACTGTGCTGACAATAATGCACTTAGACTACTGTGGCTTTTAGTTAGCCTTGATGACGCTGCGGTTAAAAACGAAATGAAAGAACGGTGTGTAAAATCAGTGTAATCCAGGTTACCAAGTGGATTAAAAATGGGCTAACGGAAACATCTTGAAAAGTGATTAGATTTGGGGAATATTTATCTCACAGGTGGTTTCTAGTGGGAACTCACAGGAATCTGTTCTTGGCATGATACTCCTCAATAGCTTTATCAGTTACCTGGAAGGAAATATAAAATGATTCTCGAGTACATTTGCAGATGGAATGAAATGGAAGTTGTGGCACTCGATGAGTTATACTGACCGATCATGTGGTTTAACAGAAAAAAAATCCAGCCAGGGAGACTGCTTTGAGTTGCCTGCTGCTGGAGAAGCAGGCCGGAGGAGGTGCCTGGTCCAGTGGCAGTACAGTCAAATCCCTCCAGTACAAGACAGGACTTGGACCAGTTAAGGCTCTAATTGCTTAGCTGTTTTAAAGTAGTAAGTAAATAATCACCTCTTCACATAAGGGACTGTCTCAGGGCTTATTTATGCCCAGAAAAACAAAGCAGCCAGGCGTAACTTCCATTTAGGTTCCATGGGTTGATGGCATAGGAATTCCACCACTGAGGTGGCTAGGTGTTGTCACTTCCACCGTAGGACCATGAATACCCCCTTCTTGGGGTATAAAGAAACCAAGTGTTTCATTTCGGTTTGAGATTGCTACTTCCTATCCAGAAGTCAAGTCTTGCAATGTTCAGTTTGCTCCTTTTAAATACGAGCCTTTTGGTGCACAATTTAGAGTGCTTCCAAGCATTGTTTATCTCTGGAGTCAAACTTTGAAAAGTCAAGTTGTATTCATGTGTAGATGTCTTTTGTTTTAAAGACTACCTGTAAGTGAACATGTTGGCCTCAGTTATTAAAATCAGGCTTAAGTTGTGTCTACACTGTGAGTGTCCTACCAGTGTGGAGATGGGAGCACACAAAATACTCCGGTGGTGGACATCATTATACCAGCAAAGCAGGTGCATTGACAGAAGTGAAACAAGCTATACCGAAGAAGCCACAGTTCTGGCATCCGAATTACGTTGTTTAGGTTATCACCTCTTCAGACTCCTGGTTGCTAGCAGCCATCTTCACTGCTGAAATTGGCCTTCTATTGGCTTTCTTCAGGGCAAAGAACCGTGTTTCTACAAAATCTTGTAGAATTCAGAATACAGGGTTTTCCCATTCTGCTTTGTCTGCCCAAAAGAGGAACAGATAATTACTTGTCTTTTGGAATGGGAGTAATAGGATCCCAAGGAAGATTGAAAAGGGGGGAGGGGAGTGGCAAAACCAAGGGAAATCAAATCTCTCACATTCCTTTTAATCTAAAATGTGCTGCCATCTGTTGCGAGTGACAAATCCTATCATAGGTCCAAATGCTACAATAAATTACCTTCCCTACCCAGCCCAACATGTCGATTCAGTTATTAAAGCTTTTTAAAATTTGGTATTTTTGATGCATTGATCGATTTAATTGTGTTCCTGTTCCAGCGCTTACATGCATGTTGCAGCATAGAATCCTTATCTGAAAATCAACTCCCCAGCTGTCAGCGGCTTACACTGCTCTCTAGTAGGGCATTTATTGTAGTGGAAGTTTGGCAGTGACTTGTTTTAGTGTTAAAGCTGTGTAACAGTTTCCATTTTTGCTCATACTTTTACTGTTCAGTTTGTATTTTTCCATGTTTTATGACATACACTTGATAAAATATTCCTCCGTGTGCAATCCATACCATGTCCAAGACAATAAAAACACTAGCTGGATGTTGTGCTAAAAAGATGTCAGTGAAATTTTTAGCTGTTGGCTTGGGACAATTTACCATTGTACTGTAGGATTGCAATTTGTTTTCTTCCCAACCCATACAAATTAAGACAGCTAATAACATAGCTGTTTTCCATCTGTAGATTCAGGATGACAGCAGCAGGTTGGTCTATTCGGTTTATGGTTGACAGATTTTCCTTGTTTTCCTAAAAGATGAGATTTTTCTCTCAGTTTTATGCATAGGCTCAAGGGCACGTATAACATGAAGCGTTTCTGTGAATCCTTTGTGGAGTCAGGCACGTGCAAACATGGGCCTTTCCTGCTAACCACATCCAGGGCATCTTAATCTCATTCTGCCTTTGGAAATTACAAGAGAATCCAAGACACGGTTATCCTGAAGCTTCTGGGATTTCATCATTGTGGTGTTGTCCAACTAGATACTGTTGGACTAGTAGTAATAATAGTTGGAGTAGTACTAGATTACACTTTTTCCAATGCTCTTTACTTTTTTTTAAAAAAAAGGAAGCAATAAAATTTGAAGGAAAATATCTTCTTTATGACTCATTCACTTTTTTAACAAACACATTTTATACAAAATGTAAATATTGCATTTTGCTTGGGTAAGTTCTCAGGCAGTAGGGAATGACTGCAGATCAATATTCTGTTCTTTTGAATTTGTGCCTTATGCAACAGTCTTTACTTACATAAGCCTATGTCATTTTTCTCTGAAGTACGTATTTTTTCTGCATGCGAGGTACATCGAGAGTATTTTGAACAACTGTGCATGGCACAGAGTTCCTGAGTCACAGATGAGAAAAGTGTGTGTTGAAAATAAATCAGATTAAGCATAGCATAAAATGCTGGCATATATAGGTCAGCTAAATTTGCTTCAAAGCTAACAGCTGCCTTTGCGTAGGAAGGACTGCTGCTAGGTAGAAGGGGACTGTACAGTGCATGAGTTTTGCTTGAATAACTGAAATCTACACCTTGAAGAATAATTCATTAGAAGAATGAAGCACTCGGTCAGTAAAAGCACTTGTCCAATGTGACAGTAAAAACGATAGTGTGCACTGACAGTAGAGTCAGTGAATAATGATTTTTCTTTCGTTTTTTATGCTTCCTTCCAGTTTGGCTCATTAGGATCGTAGGATAGTCCAGGCTGGAGGATATCTCAGGAGGTGACTGAACCAGACAATAGTTTGGGTTGTCAGGGACCTTTGGAGATCATCTAATCCAACTGCCCCACTCAGGGCTGTGTCCAGTTGGGTTTTTAGTATCCTCAAGGACGGAGAGTCCACCACCTCCCTGGAAAGCCTGTTCCAATATTCGATCACCCTCACATTAGAAAGTGTTTTACTTTGTTTCAATGGAATTCAAGCGTGTTTCAGTTTGCGCCCGTTGCCCCTGGTCCCGTCACTGGGCACCACTGCGAAGAGCCATCTCTCTGCACACCCCTCAGGGATTTTACGCACGTGGGTAAGGTCCTTCCGTGAACCGTCTCTTCTCCAGGTTGAACAGTTCCAGGTCTTTCAGCCTCCTTCTGTGCCAGATGCTCCAGTCCAGTGATCATCATCATGGTCTTATCACTGAACTCACTCCAGTATGTCCCTGTCTCTCTCTTGTACTGGGAAGCCCAGACTGGACAGAGTACACCAGGTGTGTTTCCCGAGGGCTGAGTAGGGGGTGAGGATCCCCTCCACTGACCTGCTGACAATGCTTTTCGTAGCTCAGCTTAGGATGCTGTTGGCTTTCCTCGCTGCAAGGGCACATTCCTGGCTCACATTCAGCTAGTCCAGCCTCCTGCTGAAAACTGGGACCCTTCAAAGATCTTTTAAAGAAGCTATACATGAAGTGCTGTTGAACGCGACAGTCACTGGAGTGCTCTTGAAGCTGCGTACGTAGCTGTGCTTTAATCATAAGGATGGAGACCTGTTTTTGGCTGAGGGAACAATGCATCTTTGAAATGACATCTGTCATAGATGGCAATCTATGGCTGCACCGTTTGTGTCTACACATGTATTACAGCCAGCTCTTGGGCCACGTTTAGTCTGCCTGCGGTAGAGAGTAGCTGCTGTGCGTAGACCAAACTCAGCTGCGCTGATAGAAAGACGCTTACGTGTTTACTTAGCACCTATTTGCACAGGTACTTCTGTGCTAGTGTAACCGGGTCCTAAACAGGTATTACTGAATAAATAAAACAATACACTTTTTAAGGAAATGGGTAAAAACTGGGTGTTCAAAGCTGGCTTTAAAATATTTGTGCTTCAATATTCCTGTTTGAAAGTGAGGTTAATACTACATACAGTACCTCAAAGCAGATGGTAACAGGTTTTGGCCCTAAAATGTATTGAAATCCTCTGAGGAAAGATGATTACAGGTGTGCTGAGACACGATTTAACATTTCTGTGATTTCAAGGTGACTATATATATAGGTGAATATATATATAATCTAAATGCAGTAGGAACGAGATGCTATCTATCTTATTCAGGAACTGGTGTTAAGACTGAAGGCAGGGTTTCTTTCTCCTTCTCAGCTGTACAGTGGCTAGGCTTTGGAGCAATACAAACTCCATTTTTAATTTGCATGGTTTAGCACAGATCTGATTTGTGAACATGCAGCCCTATTTATATGATGTGTTATCCTCTTTAGGGCCAGCATACTCAATTAAAATAAAATTACTTAAGCTCATGAATCAAATCTCTTATATACTCAAAGTTGAATATAGAGCCAACATTTGTGTGACCTGTTATGAAGTATTTGAGATAAATAAAAGCCATGGTGCTGTTCTAGGAGTGGAATATGTGTTACAGTGATTCTTGGATAAGAGTGCTTGAGAAATTTGACAAAAACAGATTTGGATTTAATAAAAGTGTTTCCTAAAAGTCACCCCAGAATGAACATTTCTGTCTAATGAGAAACCATCTGTAACTATATATATTCCATATAATGAAACATAATATATATAACTCCCCCCAGCATAATATGTATGTAGTAAAAATAGTGTGTACTGTCAAAAGGGTTTATAAAAGGTTTTAATAAACTGCTGTGTTTTATTTTCTTTTTTGCTCTCTCCCCTACTTTCTGTATTTCTTTTAAACTGGGGAGGAAGCGGTTCCAGAAACAGTGGGGCTGACTCTGAATTTCAAATTATACTTCATAGCTGGAGAATGGATGACTGCTGAAAAGACAAATCCATTTCTCAAATAAGAACTCTATTACTATGCACAGTGTCTCTCTCTGCTAGTAATCATTTATTTTCGTTGCAAATACTAAATACATTTCAAGAAAGCCAGGGTCAGCATTAGAAGACAACAATCTTTATTGGGCTGTAGTTCCAAACCCATTTGTTTTTAAATTTATCAAAGCTGTAGATCTTGGGAAAGATGTAGCTGACAGGTTAAAGGTAAATGCTTTTCCCAGCTTCCTTTAAAGATAAGCAAATTGGTTGCTAAGCCAGCAGACCCTCTGTATCTGTGAAACAATGCGTGAGTCAAAACCACGCTGTGCACTTTTTCCGTAGAGCAGCAGATACGTACTAGCAGTATTTGTTTGATGGTCAGCTTCCCCAGTTCTGAATTCTACAATGGAGAGGGAGAAATATTTCTACAGCTACAGAAGTTACTGGTTTCATCATACTTTGTTCTGGTTATATTTTCAAAAGCTGTATGAGGGCCATTTTTATGTGTGTTTATATGCACAGACTTAGAGTCTCGTGACCAGATACCTAGTGTACATGCATATATATATATATATATAAACTCTAGTTTCAGCTGTACTGTGGTGCAGCTCAAGAAGTCTATTTGAAAACTTGGTTCTCTGTGTCTTTTACCCCTGTTGCATAACGAGAGCAATATGAATGCCATGTAAAAAAAGCAATACTTGGTGCAGAATTTTGGAAGTTCCTGTGAAGGAAAAAAAAATACACTGAGTATCTTGTTCTTTTGCCATTTGCAAAACCATACTTACTTGGTATTTCCTTCTAGGTCTCTTTGCAGTTTTCTGAACTTGGCTATTTTAATTTTTTTTTTTGGCCTGAAAGTTGCTGTACAGTGTTGGATCCCAGACACTGAGCAAACACGGTGAATTTCAAGCTACACAAACATAAACAATTACACCTTTGCAAATTTAGTCCATAGCACAGATTTTGGTTCTGGTCACTTCATGTCCCATATTTTAAGGCTTGCATAAATGCAGTGTTATAGGAGTATTAAGAAAATAGGATGTTGGGTGGAAGGCAGGTACCTGTGGGTCAGAGATGGCTTTGCTAGTAAAACCGGTGAAGTGCTACACATTGTTCAATTTACTGCTTTTCCTTACGATTCTCCAAGCCCAGTGAAAGAAGCTGTGTTGCATCATTTCAAGTTTCGCTAATAACCTGCACGGTGGGGACGTTCTGCCTGCACGGCTACAGCAGTTACTAACCACCCCTCCTCACACCCAACCAGCTGTGCAAGGACTCCGTCTGCGGGCACCATCAGCAGAAACCGTCCTGGGTGCTGAAGTTCCTGAATGCCCACGGAGGGTCCGCTGCAGTGTCCTACTTGTCGCTGCTTATAGGTGCATATTGACAGGAGAACGCAGCTCATGGGGGAAAAAAAGTGTGAAGTCTGTATGACTGTGAAAGTCTCCTCTGTAAATGTGATCCTTCAAATGATGCACATCTCTTTGGATGGTTGCTTGCATGGGCAGGGCTGAAAGGCAACAGCAGCACATGAATTTAGCAGGAAAAGATTTATTTTTTTTCCTTGCTGCGGCCTTTTTAAGTTCTTTCAAACCTTGCTCATAGTTGCATTAAATTTCGAGATCTGTGTTGACATTTATTCACAATTGTCAGTCTAATTTACACAGAGTGAGTGAAAAAGGGGATTATTTCAGACCTTGTTTTCAAAAGATTTTTTTTTAAGTTCCTCTTTCCACTGCTCGTGTTGTTTTCTGTCTGTATCGCATTTCTCCTTTTGTTAATGTGCAGCCCTCAGAAAGGCTTAAACAGTGAGTGCCAAGTACTGCTCATCAAAAGATCATTTCCAAGTTGTATTAATCTTTTCCAGCATATTTTCCTGCATGAAAAAGAGAAAAAAAAACCTGCCAGAAAACATTCTTTGGCGCATAGTAAAATAATTTTGGGTAGCAGACATTTACTCTGAATTCTTGGCAGAAGGTGAACAGGTCAGATATCCAAGAAAAAAGGGTGTAACATTTAATATTAGTGAATAATCGCTTCTACAAAACTTCGGGTAACCAGGCACACTATAGTTTTGGCAACTGACGCAAGCTACAGCTAAGGATCCTTTCCTTATATTTCCCAGGGACTGTGAAAGAGCTTGTAACACAGGACACATTTCCCAGGGTTCTGGAAATAATTTTAATCGTTCAGCAGTCCTAATCTTGAAACAAATGTACGAGCCCTATTGTTCAGCTGATTTTTCTAAAAATACATTTCAACTGCAGTTCTTATTTTAAATTGCTAATGTGTGTCCTTGTTAAGCCCTTTATGTAATTGCGAAGGTAAGTCTTCAAAAATAAGCAGACACTGCCAAAACCAGAGAGGCACTCTAGGATGTATTATCGAGAAAGAAAAAGCTCAGCTAGAAGAAGAATCTCAGTCTGCTGTGAATAATAAGTGAGATGTGGTGTGGGATTTTTGCCCACCTTTTTTTTTAACTGTTTGTAGAACCTTATCAGTGGCTCGAGGCACCAGGCTCTTACGAACTGCACCTGAACTTATTTTGGAGAATCCGGTGTCCTTTTTGTGAAACCTCTGCATAAGCACACTAGGGTTTTACGGCCATATTATTATGGATACGTAATTACATTTAGACAGAAATGGAGGGAGAAGCAAGGATAGGGATCCATGTTACATTATCAGTTCTCACGCGGTGCATCATATACAAGGGGAAATACTAGGCTCTGAAATGGCTGCAGTCAAGTACAGTGAAGAACATCATTGTATTCTCATGGGCAATGGGCAAGAAATTATGTCATTCACCTCAGGAACTAGATTAGCATGTGTTAGGACCAGGATTAAGAAGGTAACAGTTGCTCTAAGTTTAACTGTTTGCTTCTGTTTTTTGCAGCCAGAACTTGCATTCAAATAATGCCCTTCATGATACGTGTCCCTTGCTTCTTTACACTGGTAAATCTAGACCAACAAAAGCCTAACTTAGTGTTAACTGTTTGTACGTCTAGTATTTGGAGGAAATTATTTTTTTAATGGTCCTGTTTCGCTGTTCTTTAGTGGAATTCCTTTAAAGTGCAGTGGTGGGGCTCTAATTTGTTTCAGATCGCCACATTGCACCACTCTTCCCTTCTTGCCTTCCTGCTTAGATGGCACTCCCAAGACCCAGACATCAAACTTGGAAAGATGTTTTTCCGCTGGTTGCATCTGGTTTCTTTGGCAAGCAGCTGCACGAGCAGCTTTGGAGTAGTTACTTGGGTTTGGTAACATGGTAAAGCGGCCGATGGAACTGTGTGGGGACATCTTTTCCTCCTGCGTGTGATTTTCATTTGACTCATTCTGTTGTGGAATGTTTCTACTTGATGCGGCTAAATCTCCCAGGATTTTTGCCCATATACCCATTTATGGTCAGAAAGATGACTTTCCTTTACCCCCTCACAACCAGCCTTTTTTTCCCTGCAGCCTGTCCAGCTCTAGTCGGCTCTTCCCTCTATTCTTGCGTGAATTTTACACCGGTCAAAATCTCAGCAGTAGTGCCCGGCACAAGAGTGCCTTGAGAAAACAGGTACCCGTGCAGCCAGAAAACTTGAGGTTGCCAGTGGATCCCGTTTTAGCAGTTGAAGATGGGTTCTACTGAGCCAGAAGTTTTAATCATTTCTAAAACCTTGTTCATTTTTGTATCCCGTATCTGCCAAATACTTTCAAAGAGAACAGTGTGTTACTTCGGAGATGAGGATTGCAAGGGCCGGTATTGGGAATTTCCAAAAAGAAAGACAATGCAATGTCAGAGAAATCAATGAAATAAGAAATGTTGAGTATTTCCCCTTGGAGATGGTTAAATTGTTAGAGAAAAAAAAAGAAGGGGTTGCCAGATAGTTTATGCCTCCTTTTTTTTTTTCTCCCTTTCTATTGAGGTAATAACATCACTAATCTAGTGATTTCTGGAAATTGAACCTAAGATCCCTGGATTTGAAAACCTCAGTCTGGACTGCTTGAGTTAAAGAAATAGGAAAATTTATTAAAGGCAATGACACAGACCTCTGTAGGAAATCTCACTATTTTCCAGGACAGAGGAACTAACTGGGCATCAGTTACACACCGATTTGTAGGAATGGCTTGTTACTTGTACTCGGGGTTGGGATAGAGGCTGTTCATCATAAAGATGCCTGAGACGTGTCTGAAAGGCAATTGGATGTTCATAATTCTTTATTCTCTGTTTCATTCTACAGTAACAAACGTTTCAGTGAAGAATCACATAATATGAATAATTAAACTGAACAATTTGCAAATAACTCAGAGACATCTGTTTTTTAAAAAATTATTTGAACAATATATTAGTTAAATTTACCATAGAAAACCAAGTCCAGTTAGTTCACAAAGGGAGAGCTTGCGCAGTGTTCAATAGCTTGCTTAACTGTTGGTAATCGGGGCGTCCCCGTGGTAACTGCTGAGTAACCAGCAAAGACTGGAACACTTCAGAAGTCGTTTCTTCCACAGACCCCTCTTTGTCATTCCCTTCACCTGTACAGACGCAGCAGTAGGTGCTGCAGCTGTTACAGTTTAAGACTGATTTAAACAAGACTGCATTTCACGGTGCTGAAGGGATGGGGAAGGGAAAGGAGCGCTTCGTGAGCATCAGTCAGCTGGATCTGTGCGCGCCAGATGAGCTCGTGCGGGGAGTACTCGCCAGCACCCCAGTTGTGTGCCTGAAAGGAAGAACCCTTCACTCCCAGAAGAGGTGAGACACATCTCCGGAGAAGACAAGGCGTTCCCCCGGGCTGCCCGGCCGCGCTGTCCTTCACCTAGGCTGGACAGGCATTTCTGCCTGCCCAGCTGTATTAAACACAATTAAAACTACGTAGCTGCAGATCAGACAAGCACACAGAGAGCAGCAGTATGTTCATTAAAGAAGACCTAGTCATTTTATGATCGACAACAAATCTTGTTTTAAGCGGTGGCCATTTTTAACTAAAAAAAAGAGCAGCCAAGGGAAAAAAAAAATCTCATCTCCATTTTTGCAGTTACAGTAAAATCTATCAGTGAAATTTTGCAAAACACAGCCCTACATATGCATTTTTTGGCACTGCCTGGGGCAAGAATTCCCAAATGGCTGTGTATGTACCACTGAGAGTATATACAGACACCTCGGTGTGGGAAAAGATTCAGCACATAACCAGGACCTGTTATCACTGTCAGTACAAAGAAGTGCAGGAGTCTCTCAATGAAGAATTTCACTTCGTTTTCACATCAAAAACACTTGCATAACAATTTTTTGGTTGGGGGAGAGTCACTTAAGTCTTTTTTTTTGCATTCATTATATCCTCTGCTTTTATGCTCTGTAAAATCTCTCAAGACCAACTACTCCACAGTCGATAGGTCACCTCCCTGTGAGTTGATGATACCAAGTTCTGCACTGTTCATTTGGGTGTTTTCTTTTTTCATGCCTGATAATGTATTTACAGATTGTACATAGTTTGACAGTTTATGTTTTCCCTTCTTTTTTGAGGTAGAAAAAACCCGGGACCGATTCTTTCGAGTGTGCCGAAAGGTGCCGTTTAGGGCACTGGTCATGTCACGGCACAAGTGACTGTCCAGTTCACTGGTACGAAACCAGTTTAGCATGTGGCCGTGCTCTCTACCTTTTGCGATCATGTCTTTAACCTTAAAGGTCATAGTCTCATTGCATGTCTCCTCGAAGGGTTTACTACATTAAGATTTCATTTATTGGTGCTATTTGGATGGAAGTTACTGTTCTACAGTAATTATTACAGTGAGCAAAATGACAGAATTAATGAGAAATAATGCATATGGACACAGGTTTGCAGCTTTCATTTGTGTCACTGCTACTACAGCGTTTTGGATTTGGGTCTATTATAATTTCATGTCATCCCTGCCACATCCCCTTGAGATCCCCACTAGCAGAGCAGCTTCTGTCTCTGCGCTCGCTCCCCAACTGCCTCGACAGCCTGCACAGTCACCTGGCGGGGGTGGCGGGCACGCTCCTGCCTCGGCTTTGCGTTCCCCAGTGTGGTTTCAGGAACTTCAGAAGGAGAGCTGAGTTAACAGTTGTAACACAAGCTAACATTTAAAAAAACCCTCGCCTTTGTTTCATAGAAATCACCTTTTTGTAAGACTGAGCTGTAGAGCTGCAGCATTGCTGTAGAATGCAGTGTGCTCAGATGCAGAGCCCCAAAGAGAGCTGATGGCATCTGGTAACTACAAAAGCAAAGCTCAAGTGGTTTTTCAGTGTTATCAGAAACCTGACGTGGGTACAGCTTCGTTCAGGAGTTTGTTAACTGTGTGCATTATTTTTAAAACCAGTCTGCTTTCCTATGAGCCTTACGTAAATGCTATGGTAGTACAAGAAATCAGGAGGTAATTAGCTATCGGTCGGTGGTCTGGTTGAGTTTTCTGTTGTGTTTGTTTTTCTTTTAATTGCAATTGTGTGGGAGGGTTTTTCCAAGAGGGGTGAGGAACAGAGTGTCCAGCAGCACTCACTTAAGCAATTTTCACTCTAATGATTTTCAGTATTTGGATCTTACCAGGTAAGAATTTAGGAAAGTCTGTTACAACTGCTGGAGATACATGAGTGAGATTGCTCTTCAGTGACAAAGTAGCCAGGAGTTTTGTGTTCTGGTGCTTTGATAATGATTTCTTGGCATCAAGAGAAACAGTAAAATAGCAAGGTTCACGGCAATAAAACGCAGCTGGGTTTTGCGCTGAGAAGTTCCTTCTCCCGTGCGCAGCCAGGTGAGATGTGTCGCTTTTTGGGGATGTGGCAGCTCAGTACTGGACAAAGAGGTTAGCAGTGTGCCACGGTCATCTCTCTCCTGGCAAAGGTGGGGCTTGATACACACCAGAGGCCAACTAGAAGGTCTACAAGATACAAATGCAATGATGAGAGGGACAAAGTCACAGTTAAAATTAAGCCTACTGTAGATCTACAGTAAAGATTTTGCACTTTTTTACATTTTCTACCGATGTTTGTTGGTTGACGTTTTTATGCCATCCACTTCTTGACTGAATCAGAGACCATGTTACAATTTTCTGAGCTGCCAGCTCGCTAACTGGCTGCTGGCTTTTTTAGCAGTCAACTTCAGTGCTTCTGGACAACAGGTTAATTGTCTCATTCCTCTCCATTCTTAAGTAGATTTGCTGATTTATCCATCATGCATTTTAAAGTCCGTTCCTTTTCAAGAAAGTGGTGTTGTTGGTGTTGTTGTTGATTAATGTAAATACACATAAATTAAGTGGGTTCTGATTCTCTAATTCCAGTTAGTTGCATGACGCTTATTCATATATACATAGATTTCAGTGTTCGGTGGTCAAGCTCTACATCTCTCAGATGCAGGCTGTGGATGCTCAGTGCTTGATTTCTTTCTCATTGTGGTGCCAAGTAATACGCTTGGGTGTCCTACAAAACTAATAACAAGGGAAGAACACTGCCCTGCAGATCTTGCAGTCTATTTTGGATGCAGCAGGAGGTCCAGCAGCTCATAAACTAGACCAGGACATAAAGAGTAATACAGAAGAATTGGACCGGCAATTAGGTAAATGATACTGCAGTTTTCAGGTGATTTTTACTGTGCTTCATTTTTATGCTTTGTAATCCTATGTAATTCTGCTCATAGGTGAACCTGCCACTTGCTAAAAAGTATGCAAAGCATCCCAAGCATCCCATAAAACCCGGGGAGTGCCGTGAAGGGAGGGGAAAGGAAAGGTTAGAGGCTGTTACGAGGAGGAGGAGAAAAACAGTGGCAAAATGAAATGTGTGGGGGAAGAGAATCAAAGAGAAATACGTACCTCGGTTTCAAATGTGGGAGGCATTCTGTTTCTCAGCTTGTTTTTGCTATCTATCTACAATCATAATTGAGCTAGCTGCAAAAAGGATCTTGAAAACAATTTGAGTGAGAGAGAGAGAGAAAGCATTACTGTGGAGCGAGCCCAAAATGCCGCTCTCCAGCCCACACACAATTGGACATTGCAGTGATATGGGGGAAATCCCTTAACGGGCAGCACTGTAAATGAAACTGCTGTTGACAAGGGGAAGAGGCACAGCTATATTTAACGGAAGTATTTTCATTTGAGAGCTGGTTTCTTTTTCTTCTTTTTTTT
>VWZZ01006088.1:89006-138610 GCA_013399095.1 Psophia crepitans
TTTTTTTCTCTTCTTTCTTGTCTAGTCGGTAGAGACTGCGAGGGTTCTTCCTGTCTGAGACACTGCATGGGTGGTTTCCCCAAGGCTTTTAATGTTAGATTAATGCTCTGGAGACAGTGTGGTGATAAATGGGTTCCTACAGTTATATCTACATCCTGTTCCCCCTTCCCCCTCCCGCATCTGCCCCTACGTACAGTCGCTCTGCAGCACTTGCCTTCAGACCCAGCAACAGTTTTCAGCAGCTTCAGCCAGCGTTTTTTAGGCACAGCTCGCTCTTTGAAATGTGCCCAGCAAAATTCTCTAATTTTCACTACCGTCACCTTCATTACCCCTTATTTCTAGGACAATGACAAAAATGCAACGGGGAAGAGAAAGACTTGTGGTTAAGGGACGGGCTGCCACACTGTTGTCTCGTCTGCTGTTTGGCAGATCCCAATTAATTACTTTTGCTGTTACTGTTCACTTACAGCGAATAGGTCCACAGGAGCAGCCTTTCTGTTGTTTCCCGGTTTAGTGGCAATGCTCTGCACGTCATATTGTACTCAGCAATAAAGGAGCAGAGGATTTGAAATCTCCTCCCTGGTATAAGGGAATGGCTCCCTTGTGTCAGCTGCATCTATGGCTCGATTTTACACAACTTGTGCGCTGATAGGGATTTAAGTATTTATCTTCAGAAAACACCCACACTAAAATGCAGCGAGGGAAATAAAGATTCAAGGCACTTTATTTAGCTGGACTTGCCCTTGCGGCCATTCCTATTTTTTTTGATGTGTTTTTGTTTTCACTTGGTGCAGTGCTCTGCTTATTTTTCTCTGCATGCATTTCCATTTCTATAACGCTTCCCCTATACGTGCAGGGGAGGGGGATGGGCGGTGGCGGTTGCAGGGTGGTCAGGATGGCTCTGGTTAACCTCCCGGGCTCCGTGCAGCCAGCCCACGTCCTTCTGCTTACGCGGCAGCATCTCTCAGATCTCAGAGCAGAATTATTTTTAGACTGTGAAGTGAAGGTGTATCTGGCTGATGCATTTAGATTTCATGTCATGGCTTCCTTTTCCTGCTCTCAGGTTTCTCCCACTCGGCCTTCACCTTCGGTATCGAGAGCCACATCAGTCAGTCCAACATCAACGGAACACTAGTGCCACCTGCCGCACTCATCTCCATCCTCCAGAAGGGGCTCCAGTATGTGGAGGCTGAGATCAGCATCAACGAAGTAAGTACCCCTGATACCCCCGACACCACCAGCACCCCCGGCACCGCTGACCGGCACGCCAGGGCTCGTGAAGCCACGCGTTCCAACAGCCCGGAGACGCAAGCCACTGCTCCGCTGTTTCTGTTGGTCTGGTTTCGTATTCCTCGTACTTTGCCCCACCCCCATCAGCGAGCTGATCAGCTCTGAGGTAGATACCCGGTTCAAATTTGAGCTCTGGCATTGAGGCCACCTTTGCGCTACTTAAATGGATTTTGAGCTGTTTCCGCTGCCACAGTCAACAAGTCCGGGATGCACAGATTCTTCTGGCAAAGAAGAAAATGTGTCTGTGTTTACGGTCTTGGCTTTTCAAGGTCACAGCAGAATTTGGCAGGAAAAGCCTGCGGCGTAGGTTAAACCTTCACTCCCTGACACCTGCTAGCAGGCAGCACTGCTGGCAGGCCCTGAGAAGCCCAATCAAAAATCCACAGAGGTTGCTGGAGAGATTCTCTCTGATTTCAGTGACTTTGGTTCAGATCATAGAAGATCATATCATCATCCTCTCACGTACATGGCAAAGTGGTTGCGTGTCAGTTCTGACCCTGCTTGGGACACTGGTTGTCTGTGGGGATTGTGTGAGCAGCCACAAAGTGCCTCTGTTCTCCTCGAGCTGCCAGGGGAAACAAAGAGGGGACGTGGGAAGAGCCAGTGTTTGTGCCCTGCCAGCCTTAAAGGCATGACGCTTCGGGAGGGAGTGAAGCATGACAGATGAGCAAGGACCACATTACCAAATATTTACCATAGACATTCCTACTTGTCAGGGATCTGTAATAAGTATTAATACATAAAAAGCTATTGCTTTTTCCTGTGTAGCCGAATGTAGCGTGTGAACAGCATGGGTGAGAACAAAGGAATATAAAATAGAGGAAAGGTTGTGTTGTTTGCAGTGTGTAGTTTGGAAACTCATTGGTTTTTATCGCTAACAGTTCTGTGTGGTTTTCTTTTTATGACTCAATGCTGTGTTTAAGAGTGGTGTCCGTGTTATTTTTTAAATGGGGCAGTGACATTTGACATTCGTGCCAAGCGGCACTTTGATGCAGTTGTAATCACAAACCAGCGTGAGGAATCTGTCCCAGTTCGCTGCCGCTTAACGTTTTGCCCTGCGCCTGAAATTGGAGCGGCACGGTTAGAAACTTCGGGCCGTGAACAGCACCTATCGGCTCAGGTCGTGTGACGGCTGCAGGGGTCTGCTCCTGTGCATCCAGCTGCACAGCTGGCCCCGGCTGAGAGCGTAATGCGAAAACACGCGTGTGGTCACCATTAAGATTTACGTTGCTGTCATCCTGGTTTGGTTCCGTTCAAATACATACTCATAAGTACGTTACAGCGAAGCAAAGGCTGTTCCTTCTGCCGTCCGAAGGCCGGTTGTAGCTGCCTATAGGCTTCTCTGGGTGGGCGTATTACTTGAGAGCGGCGAGTAATCGGTGAGTCTACAAACTAATGTGTATGAAATGAAAGTACTGTTTGTGATCTGTGAAAGGGCAGTCATGGAAATAGTCCAGCGAGCAGTTTTAAAGTTAAAAACGTAAGGTGCCAAAATCTGTTGGCAAACATTTTTTTCATTGTGTAGCAGGGACTTGAGCCAGGATTCAAATAAATGTCGGTAGAGACGTTTACATAAAAAATGTTGAGGAGAAAGAGAGCTTGTCTTTTTGTTCTCTAATGAGTCTTTCCTCTCCTTTTCCTTCCTCATGAAGAAACAAATATGTATTAATATTTTAATTACGAGGGATAATTCTGTGACCAGACCAACAGAAGCATGCTATTTAGCCAAACCGCTGTATTTTTCTTTATTAGTTATTGTTACATATTGAAAATTATATTGTTTCCCAGCTGCTTCATTTATCCGTATCCTAAATTTATCTGTTATTCCTCAAACACAAATCTTTCACTGCTGGGTCTTGATTATTTCAAAGAATTAAGGGAAGTGTGCAGAAGGTGGGTAAAATGGCACTTTATGAAGGCTACTAAAACCTTTTTTCTTATACTGCAGATAATAGGAAAGTGAAAATGAAGCAAAGCTAAGTACATATAGCAGTTGTTGACCTGAGTCTGTATTAAGTCTTAAAAAACAGCTCTTAAAGGTTAACTCAATTGGTTGTAAAACCTGTAGCCTAATTTACAGAAATCAAAATAAAAGCTGTAACTATTGTGAATAAAACTAGCGGAAAAAAACCAAAATAATGGAAAAGCAGTCCTGTACAATCAGCTGCAACTGGTGGTGCTGGGTTCATGAATGCAGTGTAAGAATTTTTGCATACATCTTGTTTTGGCTGAGGTTCATTATTCATCAGCTGCTTCCATTCCTGTGCCCCTGCAAGTGCAGGAAGACAAACAATTCAACCAAAGTCCATTTGCCTTTGTCATTGCTTTAGTCATGACTCTTCTTTTCAAAATATTAAACAAAGAGAAACTTTCTGTTAGTAGTCAGACTTTTTTTTTTCCCCACAACGTATTTTTTTTTGCATCTGTAAAGAGTTTATATACCTGACTTTTCTATGAATGACTTACCAAACAGATTCCTAAGTGGAACACGAGTACCACCATCAAAGGCCTGAGAGAGAGATGGTCCGTGGTAATGCATCACTGTTGGTTAAGTCAAAGTGCAGTATCTTCACACAACCCAGTTGTGTTTCTTTATACCATTACCTCTTTGCCGACCTAAATGGTGAAGATCCTAAACTTGCACTTACTTTCACTTCTGCTCCTTTTCCCTGCAGGATGGTACAGTATTTGACGGCAGGCCAATAGAATCACTGTCTCTGATAGACGCGGTGATGCCTGATGTTGTACAGACCCGGCAGCAAGCGTTCAGAGAGAAACTAGCTCAGCAACAAGCCAGTGCAGCGGCAGCAGCGGCAGCAACGGCAGCAACAGCGGGAGCAACGACGACTGCTGTTTCCCAGCAGAACACACCAAAGAACGGAGAAGCCACTGTGAATGGAGAGGAGAATGGGGCACATGCAATAAGTAAGCCAACCCATGCAGCCACTTCCACTACTGGGGTAGCAGATGAGTTTCAGTACCATTCTTGTATTTAGTTGGTGTCTGCAAGGTGGTAGAACTCGGGGGAATCATTTCAGGCAGACGGGGTATTTCTAGAAAGGCTGCTGAGTAAAAATCACCTTGCACATCACAGCACTGTGTTTTACTGGTGTCCTCTCAGAATCCCAGAACTTCAAATATCTTCAGAATTTTACACTGAAGCCAGTATCATCAAGTGGAGCTGTGGGCTGTCTCGTTGGAGCAGGCTAACCAGGCTGCATTAATATTATCAGCTTTATAGGGGCTTTTACATATTTGATAGAAGCTGGGACAAGCTGTAGCCACAGTTGATCATTTTGGCCAGACTAGGAGGGAGATGGGTGGAGAGGCTGGGACCTACAAGCCATATCTATGTAAAAGAAGCGTGGCCAGAGCATAGTCTTGAGCACTAACTATCCTATGATCATCCATGGTCCTTGGCATAGTTTGGCCTATACCAGCTATCCATTCTTGAACAGCATGGCCAAGTGCTGGATAAGAGGGTCACATGTACCAAGGACCATTCCCAGCAGACAGCTTGGATGCAGCCAGCCTGTTTTGAAGTCACAGAGGAAAGAGTTCCTCACCGGTTTATTTCATAGTATGTGCATAGTCATACAGTCAACTGCAGGTATCTAAGTGAAAGTTCTACCTTCCTGAGACTTCCTCAGTCTGTGGGAACTCTTAGTTCTCAAGACCTCTGAACTCACCGTTGTTTGTTGGTGACAGAGGGAGACTGAGCTCGTATCTTAGACCTCTAACGTCAGACGTGTAAAACAGAGTGGGCATACCTGCTTGTGTAACTACATCTTGACAGCTGTGCTAACATTGTGAGGCAGATACGGTTAATGGTTCTGATTTCTCTGTGCAAACCGTATCAGGACACTGACTAAATTCTGAAATGAGACCTTAATATCTGATTGCCTTCCAAGGAGATTCTAGAGGAACGTGCATGGCAGGTTTTGTAGGAAGCCCCAACAGCTCTTTGGCTTAGAGAAGCAACAGGTCAGGAGTGTGTGTAGTCATATAACAGATGTTATTTGTTCTGCACTGTCAATACCTTTATCAGTTTCCATCTTCTTTTTGATCTGAATAGATTCTACTGTGGGTCAGTGAGAAAAATGCTTTCAAACCAGGTTTTTCTTCAGAGAATTCCAATTAGATGGGATAGTTTCCCCCAATAAAACTGCAGTGACTTAAATTACATTTTTCTTTTGAGAGAGCAATTTTTTAAAAGTTCTGAAAACATTGAAAATATTAATCTGTCCTTAGACTATGGAATGCTTATGTTTTACTTCCAACGGACCCTTTCTTTTGAAATTAAACTTATTTCCTATATGAAAGGATGCAAATGGAAAAGAAAACACTTCTAAATGTATCAAATGCTGACATTTTGACATTTAGTTTGTTGACACTTTCCGTCAACTGATTTGTGAAAATTTGAGGGGATCGTCTTCTCATCCCAGGACCACAAAACAAGGCAAATTCTGATGGTAGAAAACTGATTATCGATTCATCACTGAAACACAGCCACTCAGACTTAACTTCCTTCTGATCTGAAGAAGCACACATGCCGAAAGGAAAGCCTTGCAGATCAGTTCAGATGTATAACCACACTAAGCCTTGATCTCTCAGATCTCCCATTTTATTATTAAAAAATAATAATTCTCGCAGTGGTATTTAGTAGGAAGGATTTTCATGAACAGCTGTAGACCCTTCTTGTAGTGTTGAGGATGAAAAGTCCTGTATGACTGAACATCATGCAATAGCTCTCTCTGGAGCAGAATGCATGAACATAACACTGTGTTGTCCAGTAAAATTTCACAGAGGCAGGATACAAGTCAACCAACGAGATGCTCTACCAGACAGCAAATTTCAAAGCATTACTGTGGCTAAGCAGCCTACCAGGCAAACAAGTTAACTGAGCAGTGGCAACGGGAAGACAGAAAATGGTAGAATCATAGGATGGTTTGGGTTGGAAGGGGCTCCAGGTGGGGTCTCACAAGAGCAGAGCAGAGAGGCAGATTCACCTCCCTCGACCTGCTGGTCACGCTTCTTTTTGTGCAGCCCAGGATATGGTTAGCCTTCTGGGCTGCAAACCCACATTGCTGACTCATGTTTTGCTTCTTGTCCACCAATACCCTCAAGTCCTTCTCTTCAGGGCTGCTCTCAGTCCAGGAGTCCTTGAGGAGTAACTGGCCAGGTGGCACGTGTCATTGGCAGCTGCTCTTGTGCCACTTGGTCATCCCGAGTGAAGAGGTGAGATCTTCAATTTAAGGAAGAAGAGGCTTTGGAGAGAAGCTGCTGAGAAATTCAGGGACAGCCAACTCTCTGATCTGTGTGACTGCCTCGCCTTGGGAGGACTACAGTCTTTCTGTCTGAGGCATTTGGAGGATATCAGCAAGATGGTGTAGCAGATGAGGATTATACATGGGAGATGCACACATAACTGCAAATCTGGCATTCTCACCCTTGAACAGACCTGCTTAAATAAACTCTAAGAGATCTGCCTCAGTAATTATCAGGAACCACCAGAAATAAAGACTAAGATCTAGCTGGCAATTTACTGCAGGGGTCTGATTAACACTCTTGTATTTTCCTCTCATGCAGTAAAGTTAGAAAAATACAGTCACAATAATGAAATGACAAAAGGGTCATACCCTTCTTTTTCACTGTTTACGCAGGGCGAACTGTATATCCAGCCTCACCTTTTGCCTTACCACTGTGTTTAGAGAGTCTCTTTAACCTAGAATAGACTAAGACGAAAGATCTGGCAAGAGCTTAGCTTAGGACAGAAGGTTTCGGGTAGGATGGGACAAAAGTTTAGGACGGAATGTAAGATGGGTACAGTGAAAGCTGGGAGACCTACTGAGCAGAAAAGACTGCTGATAGGAAAGATGTGAGAAACTTCCCAAACCCTCATTTTCGCTGTTGCTGGATTCCCCTGAACTGGCGTATATAGGGGCAGTTTTGACTAGTCTGCTAGTCCTTAGTCATAACCTCGAAACCACCCATATATTGACCTGTCACAAAAAGGTGGAATGGGGGGAGCCAGTAAAAGAGATGTCTTTGGGAAGTTCTCTAGTTTGCATTTATTCTGACATGGAGTTCTCCATGGCACTCTTAAGTCTCCCAAAAGAGTGTTAATATATTTAATATAGTATGATGTAATTTTGTATGTTTTAAATAATATGGTAGGGTGATTTGATTTGAGAGAGGGACAGACAGAAAAAATCTAAGAATAACAACAGTTTGAGGGCAGATTCAGGTAATAAATAAATAAAATTACTGCCTTCTATTGCTGCTTCCTGAATGATGTTTTCAGCTTTGAGTCACTTCAAAAATTAGTAAAAAAAATAAAAATTGGCATGTCAAAATGGAGCCAAACTTTGGATTGTTTTCCAACTCAAATATTTTTCATGTCGTTTGTTTCAATATATTTGCAAGGATTGGCTTGGGTTTAAGAAAAATAAAGCTCTGGAAAAAAGGCTGAGCCCAGTTCCTTTATTATAACTACAGCTGTAAAGAACAACTTCAGTGAAAGGCCTGTCAAAGATTTAAGTAAAAAAACACATTTGCTAAGAAAAGATAGGGTAAGCACTGATAAGATCTTAAAAAGATACCTTTTTTTTTTAAATTTGGAAGAAATAGTTAATGTTACTGGTATGTTAGAATTACATTTTCTTTAAAAAGTTTAATCGTAATAGTTTGGGAGAATATGACTTTTAATTTAGACTTATTTTTTATTTTTAACATTTGTGAGGAAAATAATTAGAAGAATGTAGTGTAAACTTCACCAAAGATCCGCTAGCCTTTAGAAAACGGTTTGTGCTCACATTTCAGCAGGGTCCTCCACTATGTGACCTGCAGACTTCAGTTTTTCACCTACAAGGATCTGTTGCACTCGGTAGAACTGCCCTCATTCCCTGTGTACAGACTGTAGCTGCATCCATCGGAAAGCCAAATTTTCGGCGGAGACCAGGGCTCACGAGCTCGCGCTGTGTCGGGAGCTCAGCGCTCTTACGAGGGTGCCGCCTGGTGCTCAGGGTCTTCTGCAGTTTTTTGTTGTTATCGTAATGGTTTAGTATTGCTAGTGTCCATCTGAACCTGAGAAGAGCCTGAAGCAGTATCGCAGAGGCATGACCTGTGGGGCATTTTAAGTTTTGTGCTTAGTAAGTATGAATGTTCCCCATTACTGATGGTAACAGGAAGAAAACACATAGAACGTGAACATTTGTGAATGATTTCTGAAAGAATTCTCATCCTTCCCTCCCTTTTCTTCTGAACCATCAAAGCTGTAGTGTCGAAGTCATTACTGGAAGACAATAGAAAATAATCCCGCGGGTACTTCATTGCTCCCAGAGGCCAGGCAGTTTTGCAGGTACTAATGCAGGTATCAGCCGATCAAGGTGTTTTTGTCACAGCATGACTATTTGTGGGGTTTTACAGCAGTCAGTAACATTCAAAGTGTGTGTCTAGGTTCCTCCATCTGGCCATATACAAATGGAAAATATTACTAAGTATCAGATGGCCTTGCTCTGATAGCACCTCCTGGCTCTGGGACCTGGGAGTGATGCTGCTTCCAAGCTGTCACTTGGTTTTAGTCAGGAGTGCAAAGCAGCTCTGCCTTTACAGCCAGGCAGGTAACACTAGGATGGTATGTGGTAAGAGTAGCATCTCATTTAAATTTTTAAAATTAAAGCACTTGAAAGATCTGACTTCTTGATTTACCCCCAGCTTCCAACTCACACTGTGAACAGAACGCAGATGAATGCGTAGCCATTACCATGCTGCTGGTTTTCTCATGAAAATATGCTTTAAACCTGGTGACTGTGCTGTGCTGAGAAATAGAGGATTGTGAGTTCCAGACTGGTATCTTCTGGTGGGTTTTAATAGTGCTTTGCTCTTCATTGCCCTGATCTGTGAGAATATCACATCAAAGTTCCCAGCTGCTAGTGTCAGCCTAAATCTCAAATACTGGTGTATCTGGACAGTACTAATTTTAGTAGTTATATACATAGGGAGTTATCGAGGACAACGCTTAATGTAGCGACTTGGCATGGGCGTAGATGTTACAAATAAGCAATTGTAATGTGTTTAGTTTTATGCAGCAAGTCCATGGGCAATAAGCGTAGTTAAGAATATAGGAATTTTGACTTAGAAATGTGAGCTGTGAAACTACTGTTAGTTGTTTTCTAGTGTTGATGGTCAGTGCTGTGCAACTCATTGAATTACGTGGGAATTACATTGGTCTCTGGCGCAGGTACAGCGCAGACACAGCCGATAGGGTACCCAGCCAAACACGCAATGAGAAGCGCTGCTTGTGTGACTCAGCATAAATTAGAGCGAAACAGGGAATGTGACGGCCTGGGTAAGGGTAGAAATCTGGGGATCTTCCTCCCGATGGCAGCTGTGCAACGCCACAGTCTGCTTTGCCGGTTGATGGGCAACAGCTCAGCAGAGCTTGAGTATCGGGACAGATGGCTGATTTTAAACGCCATAAACACGTGGCAATAAAGGAGCGTAATTATTCCACTCACAAACCTATGGATCTCCGTATGCGACTAACGAATGACTAACTAAAAGACTTAACCCAGAACGAGAACTTGGATTTTGATCAATGAGAGCGGATCCGCTGGCCGAGGCACCGGTGAGAAAACAGGAGGCTGCCTTTCCCCCGCCTGACGGCTATCCGCTCTTGGATCGGCCTTCTGCGAAATGGGCCACGCTTCTGCGTGCCGTACCTGCTGTCTGCCCTGCCGGTCGGGTACCTGTCCTGCGCTGGTGTCTCTTCGCAGAGGATAATAATCTTTCCCATTGCTGCCAGGAAGTGTGGTTTGGGCCGGATGAGGAAGATTTACACTGAAGCAAGGGAAATCTGGAGTGAAAACATTGTTCAGGATGCAAATTGGAGTGCATCGCTGCCACTGAGAGAAGTTAATGATTTTAAATTCACTTTTTTTCCCCTTAAGGAAATAAAAGTGCTTTATAAAAACAAAGTTACTTAGACTGCAGTCTAAAGAACCCCAGAATTACAGCATGCAGGTTAAGTATATGTATGCCTCAGTTGGTACCTTTGTATATATTACAATATCCTTGAGAAGGTGATCACTCACCGTTTCCCTGCTGTGCTCAGGGAATGAGGCCCTTACTCAGTATATTCTTCATCTGTGAGTAGCATACGTATTACTTATAGGACACTGTGTAAGAAGATGTGTGCTGTATGTTACATAAAGCTTTTCTCAGATGTGGCAATCTGCTATTTTATAAGTCATTTCTTATGAAGCCAGCCTCAAAAAAAACTATACCAAAATAAATTCTGTTTTTTGAAGAAAAGTTATGTGTACTTATATAAAATATTTTTGAAAGCTCTATGTGTTGCAGAAATACAATAAATTTGAATCATCATAGGCAAGAAAAAAGTGATAAGGTCAGTGACATAACCCAGAATATTATTGCTAGTGCATATGCTGCTGTAAGCTTTAGGCCATGGGTAGCCAGCTTGTTTTTAAAGCAGACCTAACAGCATCTTGCAAACTACTTATTCTGATGTATCTCCTTACAGATAATCATTCAAAGCCAATGGAAATTGATGGGGATGTTGAAATTCCTCCTAACAAAGCAACAGTCCTTCGGGGCCATGAATCAGAGGTGTTCATCTGTGCCTGGAACCCTGTCAGTGACCTGCTAGCATCTGGGTAAGACCATGACTGAAACCAGCTGCTGCAATTAGAGTGTATTTAGAGATGCAGGAACTTCCGAGTGACTACTCCAGATGAATGAGGATTCGCTTCACTGTTTTTTCAGCCTGCAGCTGTGTTTTTCAGCAGTCCTGTACCAATGTAGGGGTTAAGTAATCGTAAGGTGATGCAGAGTATGAAGCATTTGCACATTTATGATGTGTCATGTGTGGCCCTGAATACGCATATATTTTTTAAAGATGGGGGTTTTTTAATAATAATGGATAATTCTCAGAGTAATTGAGGTTCATGTAATCTACTCCTACTGCTCTTAGTTAATGGTTCACATTGGGTTCTCAGAAAGTCTTTGGCGTCCAAGTTTGGTTTTGAAGTATAGACACTCTAAAAGGGAGTTCCCTTCAGCTGTGTCTGCATTGGCATAGTGCAGCACAAACAGGAGATGATCTGTAAAGCAAAACTGTTGTTTGAGGACCTTATGTCACCACTGTTTGTATCGGGGCAGGGGACCCCTCAGGCTGGACCTAGTTTTGTACAGTGAGCTGATCACAGGGCGTGCTTTGGTTTATTGTCAGTGAAAAGGAGTCTAGTTTGTGTTCTCCAGGACTGCTCAGCAGTGACAACCAAAGCGTGGTAAGTGGGACAATCATGAGACTTAAGAAAAGCGCTTTGAATCCAAATGAAAATGCTAATGTAAACCTACCCCAAGGGCTATATAGAGGCACTGTTGGAATCTCTGTCTGTTCATGATTAAAGTTAAACCTTAAAATGAAGGCTAAATTTAAGAAGTCTAGCTGGAGACATGGAGGAAAGCTGATACACGTTAGAGGAAATAAATGGGTCTTCGTCACTGTAAGTTGCTTAGCAGTATCAGAAGACATTTCTTACAAGGAAGAGAAGAGTTCTTAGCTTATTTCCAATTTTTTGCAAGATCATCAGAATAATCTTGCTTTTGTTGACTTAATACATGAAAACAAGGAATAATTATACAAATACAGGCTGGGCAGAGAATGGATCGAGAGCAGCCCTGAGGAGAAGGATTTGGAGGTGCTGGTTGATGAAAAACTCAACATGAGCCTGCAGAGTGCGCTGGCAGCCCAGAAAGCCACCCGTGTCCTGGGCTGTGTCAGAAACAGTGTGGCCAGCAGGTCGAGGGAGGTGATTCTGCCCCTCTGCTCCGCTCTTGTGAGACCCCGCCTGGAGTACTGAGTCCAGCTCTGAGGTCTCCAGTACAGGAAAGACATGGAGCTGCTGGAGCAAGTCCAGCGGAGGTACACAAAGTTGATCAGAGGGCTGGAGCACCTCTCCTACGAGGATGGGCTGAGAGAGCTGGGGTTGTTCAGCCTGGAGAAGACAAGGCTTCGGGGAGACCTATTCATGGCCTTCCAATACCTAAAGGGGCCTACAGGAAAGCTGACGAGGGGCTGTTTATTAGGGAGTGTAGTGACAGGACAAGGGGGAATGGATTTAAACTAAAAGAGGAGATTCAGATTGGACATTAGGAAGAATTTCTTCCCTGTGAGGGTGGTGAGGCCCTGGAACAGGTTGCCCAGTGAAGCTGTGGAGGCCCCATCCCTGGCAGTGTTCAAGGCCAGGTTGGATGGGGCTTTGGGCACCCTGGTCTAGTGGAGGGTGTCCCTGCCCATGGCAGGGGGATTGGAACTAAATGATATTTGTGGTCCTTTCCAACCCAAACCATTCTATGATTCTATGAATATATGAATTAGAGTGCAAGTGGGAAAGAGTGAATAGGAAAACTAAATAGCAGATTGGATAAACAATACAAGATCTCTAGGAGAGTGAAGACAGAAGTTTCCAAAGAATAATCTCAGATAACAAACTGGATTTTTGGAAAACAGAATCTTGCTGAATATGCTCCATTTCTGGGATGTCCAGGCCTGATAGTACTTTTAGCATCCGTAGCACTAGGTATCTTGATTTACTGAATTTAAGTAGATATAATGGTAGAATTTGCAAAAACTATGTAGGGTTTTGGGTGAAAAACGTTTGGTTTTCAGCTCTTTTATTCCATAGGCTCAGTGCATCTTCTGGTTTACGATGGGGTCCCTGGGTGATGGCCATGATCCGGACAAGAGCAGTAATAGCCGCCACACTCCTACGCCACGCATTTGCTGTGTTTTCTGTTAACCATATTCCTCTACCCACTCAGTTTTCTAGTGTCTCAGGCAATATTGCTTGGCAGTATTACTTATTGCTAGCAAATGATTATTATTATTAAGAAGAGAAGTCCCGATCATTTAGGTCAGTCTGTAGTTACAATAGGCAAGTATAGAACAGTTATTTCACACAGATTACCCTCTTCAGATTGCCCTCTTCCCAACATGCAGTTGAGTGAGCCATAAAATGAGGTCTATTTAATGTATAAATAAATAAAATTTAGGATTGACAAATGTGGAAGGACTGTAGCATATGATACTCCATAATCGTCCCAGCCCAAATCTCAGAGGATATTTTCAAGGAAAAGTATATGAATCAAGGGAAGGCAAGGAATCTGTGATGCACAGGGATGCTCCTGCCTACATAATGATTTGGAAATCAACATCAACTGATCCTGAATGAACATGCTCCTGTACTACTCCTCTAACTTTTCAATGTATACCTGACTACCCGTAGATGTTAAATCATGGCCTAGTAGAGAAGAAAGCCTCAAAACCTAAGAAGAATTTAGTTAACCTCATTAACTTGCCCAGGTGGCCAAGAAGGCCAACGGCATCCTGGCTTGTATCAGGAATAGTGTAGCCAGCAGGAGCAGGGAGGTGATCGTCCCCCTGTGCTCAGCCCTGGTGAGGCCGCACCTCGAGTGCTGTGTCCAGTTTTGGGCCCCTCACTACAAGAAAGACATCGAGGCCCTGGAGCGTGTCCAGAGAAGGGCAGCGAAGCTGGTGAAGGGTCTGGAGCACAGGTCTTATGAGGAGCGGCTGAAGGAACAGGGACTGTTTAGTCTGGAGAAGAGGAGGCTCAGGGGAGACCTTATTGCCCTCTACAACTACCTGAAAGGGAGTTGTGGCGAGCTGGGGGTCGGCCTCTTCTCGCAGATAACTAGTGACAGGACAAGGGGGAACGGCTGCAAGTTGCGTCGGGGGAGGTTTAGGTTGTAGATTAAGAGAAATTTCTTCTCTGAAAGGGTGGTCGGGCATTGAAATGGGTTGCCCAGGGAGGTGGTGGAGTCATGTCCCTGGGTGTGTTTAAAGAAAGGTTGGGTGTGGTACTTAGGGACATGGTTTAGTGGGTAATAGATGGTGGAGGGACGGTTGGACTAGATGATCCTTGAGGTCTCTTCCAACCTTAATGATTCTATGAAATTGTTTTCATGATTGTTTCTTATTAGAGATGAAAATCTAGAGAAGGTCTTGTAAAATCTGGAAGACCTTTCCCGCAGTGGCGACAAACTTAATTAGAATTTCATGGACTGTCTTGAGAGCAATAGCTCACATATTTAGGATCATTCGAATGAAGGGACTGTATCTGTTGACACAGTAGATCTCTTTTAGCCCTGTCATCCTAAACAATAGACTTTTTAATATAAGTAAACTTATCCATTATAAGATTTATTTGAATTCTGTGGAGAACAGTCTGCATTTGATCAGTTAGCACGCCCACATTATTATCTGAAGGAAAATCAGTGGGGAGAAAGGATACCATGCAGAATTATTCTTTAGGGACACCTGGTGGCACCTGAGATGAAATATGAAGATGCTACTTTATTCTGGAGAATATCTGTGCAGCTGAAATTAGGAATCAACTCAAGTGCTCTGTCCCTCTGCAGGTACCTGCATCTCTCAACTCGTTACACAGGGAGTTAAGGCTCCAAAGTACGGGTGCACAGACCTCATCTGTTGGCTTTATCATCGGTAACTACTTGCCAGTATCGGACTGACCTGTCTGCCAGTGCTTTTGCCATACTGTACTGCTTCCCTCAGATCTGTGGTTCACAGCCCTAGCATGCATGTTTATTAAGCTGTGGACCACTTAATAAACCAGAGTATGTACTGCAGGGACGGAGGAGCCAGTGGGCATTTAACTTCTCTGCAGGGTGCTGAGCACTGGTAGATGGATCGCCGGTACAGTGATATCTTACACAGCTTCAGGTAAACCTGAGGATGATAATCAGAACCATCAGTCATATGTCTGAGATAGAGGAGCACCATCTCACTATCCCTTCAATTAAGCTTTGCCCTTCGGTGTGATAGATCTCTCTTAATAAGCTTTGCTACTGGTTTTGGAAGCACATAAATACACACATGGTTAGAAAGTACAGTCAGGTGCTGCGTCTCATGCAGACTAATGGCAATGCAATGAAAATGCAAATAATTCAGAACCGTGTGCATCTTGATCAGATTTTAATCTGCTCACAAGAACCAAAGTATGTAGTGCCGTTAGCCTTCGCATAATGCAGCAGCGAGTGCCTGGTGAAGCTTTCGTGACTGAAGTGGCATAGAATGCACAGAAGAAAATGAAACCGAAGGGAGAGAGCTGAGTGCCTGAGTATGTCACTGCACAGAGAGGCATTTGAGATGTCTCGTATAATAATAGTGCAAGCTGTCATCTACAGGTAAACTGTGTATTACAGCACCAATTAAAACGAGGGGGAGAAGTTCCCTAAGATGCACAGTATGCTGCAGTTCTGTTTGTCCTTTACAAATGCTTCAAAAAAGAAAACTGCAGTTAGTCTGATGTGCGAAGACCGAATTGTTAGATTCTATAATAGCCATATTGTGCTGCCCAGTTCATAGTTTTCTTCTGGTTTCCCATCTGCCTGATGGTACCCATCTGTTGTCTTCTTAAAAAATACATGTAAAAACTATTAAATAAAGAAAATAACACATTTGTTCTGGTTATAAAGTGCCTAGCACAATCAAATCTCAGTTCGTAGCAAAGTATTTTCTTCAAGCCTTGTTATACAGGCAATAAATTTTTCTAACAATTACTGGCAGTTTAGACAGCAACCTGATGTAATCTTCAAAGCACTAAAAGAATAATGCAGGTTCATGACCTAATCTGAAGCAAGCTGTGTAAGGGAATTTGTTTGCCGAATGAACTACCCAAAACTAGAGCACTGGTTTCCAGATTTAGTGAGTATCCCACCGATAGAAGGGCATTTTGATATTTGATGTCCCATCTACTCAGTCACTCTGACTTTTTAGGGTGTGAAGGCTAGCACAGGAATATGTACTCTTTGGACTTTGCAAAGGACTATTTAAAAAAAAAAAAGTGGAGACGGGAATGTCTCTGATCAAATAGCCATAAAAAATATATTCTGCAGCTGCTCTTCTTCCTCCACCACACCCATAACCCTTAAAGTGGAGGATGCAGGAGACTGGAGATACCAGTAAATGCTACCAAAGGCATGACTGTCACCAGATGCTTATGACAAGAATGCTTAGATGTTATAAATGGAAACATTATAATAGTACATTAAAGTGCATACATACAGCCATGTAAGAGGATTAATGACCCTTTATGAAGGAAATCAAATTCCAGAGCAAATAAATGCATATGGTATTTTGGAGAGCTAAAAAAACCCCCAACTTTGGCCATTCCCCACCATAATTTCCATTCTGCTCTTCAAAGCCAATTGTCCTCCTCTTCACAGACTGGTTTCTTCCATGAGATATCTTTCAATATGTAAGTTGTAATTTTATGACACATGTAAATTGTTACAGATGGTTATGTTCCCTGGGTAGTGCAGAAACCCGTTACAGCTACGTCCACATTAGTAAACTAACCATGCCTGGGAATATTCCTAGGCACTGAGGCCAACTGGCACAGAACGGCCGGTGTGTCTGTGCTAGCAAACTGTCCTGGCTGCCAAACAAACCGCACATTGGGAATTGTCTCTGGACCATTATAACCACCAAGCCATGCCCAGGAGCTATTCAGAGAGAATGTCAGGGCCCCGAGCAAGAGTGCTAATTAAAACAGGCCAGAGTCTGGCCAGGGAATAACCTCTCAGTTTGCTAGCATAGGTGATCATGGTCCAGTGCCCCAGAGCGTTCCTGAACATGCTTGAATTTCCCAGTATGGAAGTGGATGGACTGTGAATGTCAAGGTTGCCAGAGCCTTGAACTCCGAAAGCTTTGCTAGTTGCATTTAGGATGCTCAGTCCGCACGTTCAGCTGCTGCTTCCAAGAGCGTGCTGTTCCATCCAGCTGTGCCCTTCAAGTAATTCTCATAGCCGTGAAGCAGAAGGACCTGGCCTCATTCCCAATACCCAGAAGTAGGTTTCTTTGCTTATCTTTGCTGATGTATGCCAGCCTCTTTCACACAGAGGAACTTTGCCTCTTGCAGAGCGCTCTGTGCACCTTCGCTCTTCCATAGTCAGCAAAACAGCCATAAAAACCTGCTGTCCATAAGATCTTTCAGCTCTGGCTGTGTCTCTCAGAAGCAAGAAAGGATGTTTCTAGGCCATCTCCTGTCATCATCTCTGGGTTTTATATAATGCTTTGAGTTACTGTATTCCTCATATCGATGGTTTAGGATCCATTGTGAATTACCTTTCTGAATAATCCTTTTGAATTACCCGGTTGAGGGGGTTGATTTCACACGCCACCCCTCAGTGCCAGGTGTTAATTCTGCTCGCTCCAAGTGCTTACTCATTAGCAGGTGACTTTATTGGGGCCAGTTTCCTCATTGCATCAAATCCATTAATGCACAGCAGTCAGCTATTAGGTGAAGTCTACTAGAATAACCTGTTGCAGGTAGCAAAGTTGTGGAATCAGTGGCACAGACATCTCCCTCTGGACACCTCCAAGGCACTTCCCTCTACTGACTGCCTCCAAAGTGTAAGCACTTATTTGAAGAGACCTGCTTTATTAAGGTAAAGCTAGGAGTGTAAATTATGAGGAGGAGTTTCATTCCCTTTATGCTTTTAATAATCTCTTTCAAAATAAAATAATAAAAACTCTATAACCTGTTTGAGCCAGAACTGTTAAATACACATTAGCAATATTGCATATCAAAATAGCAGTGATTGTAAGACTTGCAGCTGAAGATTAGAAATACCAAGGGTCAACGATCATTTTGCAATTTTCTTTACACAACTGCAGCTTTTTTAACCTCTCTGCTGATGGGAATGGGGGTTCTATATGTCAAAATAAAATTCTGCAAGCATTTGTCCGCCTTGATTCATGATTATATGGGTAGTGGAGAACATGAAATAAAATTCTTTCAGAGCTAAGCCTTCCTAAAATTTGGCAATACTGTGCCCTAGTGCAGAACAGTATAGCTATTACTCAAGTGTTCATGACTTGCATGTTGGAATGAGCTGCTTTATCATGCAGATAGAAATGCTTCTGCAGGCTAAGGAGATTAAATATATTTCTGAATTGTGCTTGAACTATGGTCCTCTAATAAGGCAGGGTTCACTGAATCATTCAGCAGAAATCAGAATACTTTCCAGAGCCGAGAATACTCTTTTTTTTTTATTTTCCCCAGCAACAAAAGGGAAGACACACAAATACCCCTGCCACACACTGGTAGGCTTATAAAGCCTCTCTGCAGGGACACATAATAGCTTATGTAGCCTTAGGAAGAAGAAAATGGAAAAACAGAAATAAAATACTGGAAAATAAGATTGCCCAAGCATGGCCAGAAAACTGACTAAATAAAACTGTTGAAAAACAAAACATAACCCTTTAGAACTAGCAAATAGGATACTGTGTTTGATAGCCAAGTGGCTGAGTACATTATTCACAGGGTCCAGTAACAAGCTGGATTACTACAATGAGGGCTGGACTGGCCCGGAGTCCTCTATAGCAGAGAAGCCAGCGCTGAAGGAATTCCTACTTGGCATGTTAACCAATAACCCAAGCCTGTGAAAGACTTATGATCCCATTATTGTAAATTATCACAACTAAAAATACTCCTTAACTTCTGAGCCTCATGATTAATTTTGTTAATTTTCTAGCCAACACATGCGAAATGATTGTCCAGACCTTTGAAGAAATAAGGAGTTGTATCACAGTCACAGCTCTGTATAGTGGCAAAAATTATCCCGACTCGAGTTATTTCTTACTCACTAAAGTGAAAGCTTTGTGCCAAAAATTAGAAGAATGGCCGTACAGCAGTAGTTTGTGGTTAGCCTGGCAAAGCCTGGGCCAGCCATCGCATCTCAGGTTGACACAAGGGTTTCGAAGGAGGTGGGGGCACATTCCCTGGGCATGCCGTGGCCCAGCAGAGCTCAGTGCCACTCGTACAGGCAGAAAGGCTTTTGCTTTTACAGTTGAACTGCTGTTCGTGTAAAATTGCGCTAAATTATTGGTAAAATAATACACAGGGGTCCATCAAGTTTGATACTTGATCAGGCAATATTTGCACTTGATTTGCATCAGGTATATCAGCAAAGACGTTTCATCTAGACTTTGTGAATTCTTGGAAGGATAAGAGAGATCTTAAATCTGCTCCAAGATTCTACTTCCTGCATGTAAATGAAAATTACCCTCTGGACAAAAAGCAGTCCAGGGTGCTTTGATTGTGTTGGTGGTTGTTATTGATTGTTTAAAAAAAAGCAGGGCGCGGGGAGCGAGAGACAAATCCCAATAAACTAGAACATGTAGTATCTTCTACCCCGTGGCAAATTGATTTCTGACCTCAGAGATGTTTTTCATCGACTGAAAGATTTATGCAAAGTGAAAATACATATATTATTTATAAGCAGATTATGGTAAACTCTTCACTTCCTCCTCACAACTTTTTCTAGACAAAATCATGTTTCAGCCTGCAATAAAAACATCTCCCTAGAAAATAGTCGGTCTATAAAATAGATTAAAATCCTGATGCTGTCTCTGACGTGTTCTGTTATGTCAGTAATTATTTTGCCACTTTCTTGGACAACATGAGGTAAGCAGCCGACGTACAGACAGCAAAGGACCCTGTAGACATGAATTTAAAAAATGACATTAGGATGAATTTTAGAAACAATTCTAAATTACCTTTCTACTTTCCTAATCTTTAGGTTCTGTACCTTGATTGAATGATGAGAGGCTGTTTCTTAAACAGCTGCTGGCAGAGGCTATGTTCTAGTCTGTCCTGAACAGAAGTACCTTATGAAAGGGCCATGGCCAAATTCAGGGCAGCCCTGAGTACACCTCCTGCTCCTGCCATCCGCGTTCAGAGCCTTCTGCAGCTCCAGGGGAACTCCGGGGACTCGGCGAGCCGTTGGGAGCTCGTGGGACTGTGCACACTTCTTGTGGGAGGCACATGGGCACAGCCTTCGCATTTCTGTCCTTACTGGGATCTCAGCAGTGTTATGTTTGTAATGCTGAGTTCCACCAGAATGTCTCAGTTATGAATATCTCAGTTAAGAATATCAGCTTTACGTACCCAGTGCAAAATGAAGAGAGCAAGCAAATGTCTTTTAGGTGTAATTTTTCTGAACAAAGCAAAGGATGTCGTGATGTGGATTCAGATGGTATCTGTAATTTAAAGACATGCTAGCATTTTTTAGTAAGTATAGGGAGTGCGGGAAGGGCAGAATTGGAAAAAAAAATACATTCAAAAGACTGCGATGTTCTTGCGATGAAAACAGAAATAAGAGGTTTTTACTTTGTTTCCTGGGTCGACAGCAAGAGGAGTTTTCATCCCTGCACAATTGTTTTTGTAGATCCGGAGACTCAACGGCCAGAATATGGAATCTCAATGAAAACAGCAACAGCGGTTCCACTCAACTAGTTTTGAGGCACTGCATAAGAGAAGGAGGACACGATGTCCCCAGCAATAAGGATGTGACTTCACTGGACTGGAATGTAAGCTAACTTCTAAGACTGTATATGGTTTTTAACTGTCTAAATTTAATTCAGAGGCAACTACAGCTGCTGCTTCATATCTTTTATATCTGAGGTGACTAGAAGCTCTCTCCTAACCTACTGACCTCTTGCTTCAAATCCTCGTAATAGACTGAACTTTCCCTTATATGCTGTGATTTTCCAGGACTGTCTTCAGGCCTAATAGTGATGTATTTATATCTCTTATTTTAGGTGCATGGGTAAAAATAAACTTAACTAAATGTAAGAATTAAGATTAAACAAGCAATCTGTGTAGTAATGAAGCCTGATTAATAATGTATTTGCATCTTATAGTTACTTTATTTTGGCATCTGAGGAGATACAAGGCACCAGCGAAGCACAACATGCTCACATTATCGTCTTTATCTTGGTAGGAGCATGTGTAGTCATTCTCTCTTTACCTACCCATCTTCTGGGTGGGACTTTCTGGTCTGATCCCTTTTTTAATTTTCATCCTGCAAAACCTTCTGTCTTAAATACTGTGGTCCTGCACAGAGAAGACTGAAGTGAGCAGGGAGGAGACAGGTATTGCTAAGAACCCCCAGTGTCTTGGCAGTGTCTTTGGGCGGCTTTAAGGCTGCTTCGTGTCTCCTTTCTGCCACCGAGCATTGTAAAAGGAACTTAGAAGACTTTGCAGAAACCTTAATTAATTTTGAGACTACTTGCATTCTGTCTATTTTGCTGATATTATACAGACAGAGTGATTGTGTTAGTCTTGTTTTTGTAGGAAAACAATTTAAAAAATACCAGAGATGATTCTCAGCAGTTTCATAACAGTCTCAGTTGCTGGCCAGAGACCAAGATTTGATTAATCTTTGCTGCAATATTATTGTTCTTCAGGTGAGCTAGGTGCTTCACAAAAGTAAAAGATAAGGCCACTGCACAAAACAGCTTCCCCTAGGTATCTTATATTTGACACAGTGGAAGAAGTTGGTGAATAGTACAGAAAGCAGAGGTAGGTTAACAACGCAAACAAAGATAAAACCCAAAAATGTTCATCACTTGTTTCCTGTGGACATCACGCTGAGTAAAAAAAGTCGGGATAAACTGAATCGAGGAGTAGGAAGGAGAGTAGTTGAAAGAGGAAAACATGCAGAGGGGCAGAACAGTTAGGAGAAAAGTTGTCCAAACCACATAGGGCATCCTCTAGTATTTCCTGTAGTAGTTCCTTACCTTTCCAGACATCATTGATCACTGATACTTCACTTGTGTTACACTGGTATTTAATGTAAGGAAATGTTCCTAATTCAAGCACTTGAAGTGCTTCCAACTTTGAGTTTTCCAAAGACACTGAATTGCCACCAACAAATTTGGATAAACTGTGCATCCAGTCCCTGAGCTTTCCTTCACTTTTCTCTTTTTTGCTCTTACCACCTTTGTTCTCATCAGTGGTCCAGATAAGTCTATATGACAGTGAAGTTGGCTTAGGTTTTGATATTTTTCCCCCCTACATTATTATACATATGAGTTAAATCTACAACTGCTCTGAGTCACTGTTTCTGGAGGATTGGAGTGGACATATGTTTTAAAGGATTATTTTATGCTTCTTCCTGATTTTCTATTCATGATGCTAGAATTGCCATCTGCCTTTATTGTTTATTTAGAACCACAATATTAATCATATTTTGCTGAAATTTTCAATGATGATACTAAGCCGGTTCTTCTCTGGTTTATGTGATTATGAGATATATAAGAAAGGTTATTCGTGGAGGCCATATTCAGTTCATGTCCTGTGGTACCAAGGGTGGGATTCATCTCCCATAGATTTAACCATCTAAACTGGTCATTTAGGCTCCCCCTAAGTCAGCAGAAACACGTGCCTTCATGCTGGTCTGGGTGGAGTCTAAAGCAAATGGGCTCATGGATTGCACTCCAGAGGTGGTTGATGCTGTTAGTTACAGAGGTAGACTAGGTTACTCTCTTAAATTAACTCCTAACTTCTGTATGTCTGGAGATAAATGGGTAAATCTCACTCCTAATCCATGTGCTAAAATGTTTAAAGACTTAATGCCCAGCTCCAACAGTTGGAGCTCCAGCTCACCAGGTTGCAGAGTCAAGTTAATGTTTAATTGCTCTCATTTTGGCCTAATAACTCTAGCATCGGTGGCTGTATAGGAAGTATCCTTCAGTGAAGGACTTCCTCCAGCAGAGTACACGTAATCTGCTGATTAAGATTCCCACACTTTTCTCCTACTTGGGACCCATGAATCCAACTTTTCTCAGGCTATCTATCCATCATGGTGCTGAGCATCTCTAGGAGTCTCTGTTTAGAAGGAAGCAGCTGCTTTGTGGTGGACAGCATTCGAGGTGTTGACCCTGAGTACCTTAGATATTTCGGTCCTTCTTTCAAGTGTAGGTGCCTGAATTTCACTGAAGTGGGATTTAGTCAGGATTTAGATGATCTGTTGATGTTTTATAGGCTCTTTGTGTCTAAGAGGTAGTATCTGTTTGTTATCTGGAAGAACCCATAAAATTTGTTACATCTTGTTTTCTTTTTCTAACCCTTTTGATTAAATTATTTGTATCTGATGGTATAGCCTACTATTTCACAGATTTTTAAAGCATTTTATTTCCTCTTTGCTGACTGCAGTACTAACCTTTAGTTTAAATCATAGTATAATCTGTCTTACTGTGTGGACTCAGATTTCCCATAAATCACAATGCACAAACCTTAAAAAAAAAAAAAGAAAAAAGAAAGAAAAAGTTTGTTGAAACAGATTCCATCTAGTATCAACCTTTGCCATTTATATATATCCCAACAGAGTGATGGAACACTATTGGCTACTGGCTCGTATGATGGTTTTGCAAGAATATGGACAGAAGATGGTAAGTCAGACAACATTTGTTGTTCTGAAGCATCAAACAGCAGTGAATTTGGCTAACTGGTGAACAAATTTTGTAAACAAATTGTAATATTAACCTTTTCTTTATTCCAGGTAACCTTGCAAGCACCTTAGGTCAACATAAAGGTCCAATATTTGCCCTGAAATGGAACAAAAAGGGGAATTATATTTTAAGTGCTGGTGTTGATAAAGTGAGTTTTAAAAATACATTATTCTACCTTATAAATGTGCTGACTCAGTGAGCTTGTGCTGCTGAAATCCTTAAGATTGTTTTCTTCTCTTCCACGCATCCTGGAGCGTTTACTTTTCTTTAATATGTTTTAGTGCATGTTGATTACATTTTTGAGGCTGCATAAATGTATAATATTTTTATGTAAAAGATTTTACTTAAAGATAACTCCCCTTGGCCCCCGTGTAATGTTAATCTTAAATATTTCTCAGTTAAGGAAAAAAACTGCTTCCACTGCTTATGTTTATAGTTTTACCAACTATCTCCAGGAAGGAAGTGATCTTAAAGATACTTGACCTTTTTTAGCTCGTCTAATTATTGAAACACTTGTATTTGAATAAAATATATATGGCTTCCTATGCAAATATACCAAAAAAATGGTAGTTCTGAACGCAGAATCGAGCAAAAGATGGTAGTTTCAGCTGAGTGCAGGTGACTGCTGATGATGAGCACAACTCCATTAAAACTGAAACTGGGATGTACACAGCATTTGTCTTGCTTTACTTTTGGTGTCTAAAAATTCAGTATGTATGTCATCCTTGGCTTCCTTTATAAAATTTGGAGAGAAAAATGGCACTTCCAAGCGATGTGTTGCACAGCCTGTGTTACCATGAGAGGCGCTGGCAGTGCTCCTCTCCAGCACCTGACAGAGGCAGCCTGGGAAAGTAGCTCTGGCTTGTACCTCCTATATGTGGGCTAGGTGAATCCTTATATTTTCACATACTTGTGAAAATGGAAACTTAGTTTTATTCCTTTTAATACTGGCTTACATTCAGCTACACTCGTCTCCCAAGGGTAGCTTCATTATTCTGGCAAATTTACGTTCCTGATAAGAGCAGTGATTTTTCAGAGGATAATTGTGGATGATTATCAGCGAGATGAGGCATCCTGACTATTTTTTGGAAGCATGTACTCTCAATAAATTGCCAGTGCACTGAGAGTGGTATTGAGCTCTACATGAGCATTGCTTACGTGTGCTGCGAGTACAGGTTAAACCTGTAATAAGCAAATTACACTTCGGTCTGTCCCACCGCAGTGGCGAGGAGCTCTATGTACTCTGCTGTTAAACATTTCACTAGGTGGTTTAATTGTCTCACGTCGTTTTGTAATAGAATTCAACTTGCATCTTTGAAAAGGGGAAAAAGTCTTATTTGAAGAAGATAACTGAAACAGCTGTAACATAATGCTTATTAAATGCATATTAGAATTTTGTAGTGCTGTTTCCTAGCATTATTCAGAGAGAATGTGCCTATTCTTAGTAGTTATATTACTTCCTCTGTGGGGATGATGCTTCTTTATCTACACTTATTATTATTCTGTAATATTTGGAAGTGATTTCTGTTTTTTCAGTTGTTCATCATACAAGGCTCTTTGCAGTCAGTAATTTTATCAGTCCATCTTTTAGAATTGCTCTTCAGTGAGGGCTCTATTTGTTTTGTCTGAGGTGAACAGTCACTAATCTTTTTTCCCCCCCTTCCTTTGGATGCAGACAACAATAATTTGGGATGCTCACACAGGAGAAGCTAAACAGCAGTTTCCTTTCCATTCAGGTAATTTCTGCATAACTCTTCTTAGTAAAACAAAGCGCAGTTTTTAATTTTGTCTGTCTAATTTATCCTTTTGTAAAAACCTATCTGACAGAAGAAAATATTGGAGCAAGGGTTTTTGTGCTTTAGCTGTGCTGTGTATCAGGGCTTGTGGGTTTATTAGTTTTTCAGAAGGATGGGGTTCTGTGAGAATCTGCTTTGAAAATCAAACTGACTCTAGGAGAGGATTTATACACCAGCCGTGTCTACCTAGCTGAATGTCTGTCATCTATGTGCTCAAATAGTATCAAGGTTAAAATGGTGGGTTATGGAGATACTAGGGGAGATATCTGGGATCTCTTCTGCTGTTTCTGCCCCTGTTGCGGTGAAGCTGACTTCAGACAGAGACAAACACACATCTCTCAGAAGCTTGCATTCACCACAGGAAGCATGAAGGTCCTCAGGAATTTATTAGCTTGCAAATCTTCAGTATATTTGCTTTCTCTGATTATCACAAGTCAGTTGCCAACCTTGAGTTTCAAAACCTCCCTGCACCAAAACCTGACCTGATGGTCATTTGTAGATCTGTCCTGCTTCAAGAAGACAGGAGATGTTACAGGTACTAACTACTCTTGAGTAACAGGCAATCATTGACATAATCTTAAGTTCATCTGAGACCAGACTTGTAAGATGATGACTGAATTCATGACCCAAACTGGATCAGTTGTCACAGTGAAGAATTTTTACGGGGCATAGTCAAACTGAGTTTAAAACCACCAAAACATTCCAGATTCTAATGCTAGCAGTGTTCATCTTCCTGTGTGTGCTCATTGTACCTAATCCATTTTTAAATACAGCAGACCTTCGCGAGGTGGTTAATGGTGTTTAAAACCACAAATTGTACTACTTGTTCAAAACACTAATCTGTGCATCCTTTTCAACTCAATTTCTAGTTGTTCTCATTCTCACATTTTTACAGATGTTACTGAAATGCAGTAGCAATTGAAATGGTTATTCATCAGAAGACAAAAAGTATGTCCATGCGCACAGCAGTTCCACACTCTGCCTTTTTGTCCCTCCTCTTGTCACTTTCTAATGCAGTTGTCAGTTTGGAGAAGTTGGTGTCAGCTGACAGATTTTCTCACTGCGGCACTTATTTATCTTTCATAACTGTTCCATAAAAGCAAACTTTGTGCTGTATAGCAATGTGGTTGATGAGACTCTTAAGCCTTCTGGTCCCTAACTTATTAATCTAAGCAGTTGCGGATTCAGAATTTGGTTGCCCGTTCAGAATCGTGTTCACTGACGTGTAGCTGTCTCAGCACTGATGTGCGTCAAGGACTTAGCACTCCATTCCCCTTGTAGCAAGTTGAAGACTTAATTGCATCTTCCAATGCAATATGCCAATGTCCATCTGCGTTAATAGATTTTTTATTAAATTCTTACTACACATGCTGTTTGTCTTTGGACCATAAGGCACAACTGAAGTGGAGATGTGGAGAGACTTTTTTTTTTTTTTCATTATTTCAAATATGTTTTCATAGGGAAGTAAAGCAGTTAGTTATTAAGTGAATTGTTGATAGGCCAAAAGCATACCTCCTACAAAAAGCCCCTTAAAATCAGCTGGAGTCTTTGTTCTCACAGAAGTCTAAACCCACAAAGACCTCACCCTGTCCTCCTTGCATCACTTAGCATATCTGGAATCTGAAAACCTTGTCTACACAAGCATTAAAGGTGACATTTTAACAATTGAAAGTCTAATCTAGGTGGAGTACTGTTCCTTTAACACATACCGGTGTGGTGTACTTCTTTGCATACTTCTTTGAAGTCTGGAGATAGTTGGCCTGGGAATAACATAATTTTTTTACTCTCGGCTGCTTTACAACTTTAGTTTACACCCATATGGAAAAAGCTGTCATCTTAAAATACATAAGGAAGACTCCTTTGTCCAGGTCTTGAAGGCCTCTGCATTATCAGTGTTCCCATGTAACGTTAAGGTTTTATGGTCAAAATATATAAGTACGGATAAGCAGCTTCTAGGGTTTCATTATTCTTTGCAAAACTATGAGTCATCATACTGCATTTGATCAAAACAGAGATTCACAAAGCTTTTTTCTTTAAGATCGAATGAAGGAATCCAGTTTTCACATCTACCAGTAGATGTGGAGTGATGTCTGTGCTTGCAGGACCACATGGATTCATCGATACCATGAGAGTATTTGTGCAACCCAGTTTTAGACGTCTAAGTGCTCTGGATCGCTGCCTGCAGACACTTAACTCTCTCTTCTTCTGAGCTTCTAACTCTGAATTGCACCTAAATTTGTTCAGAAAAAGCTTAAATTAACTGATGATTGTTGCAACACTTTTATTGTTGGGATTTATTTCAGTTGCATTTCTCAAGGATGTGTTGCTGCTTTTATTAGGGGACATTCTAATTGTTTTTATGCAATTGGCTAGTATCCTGCGGTTTTGGAGATGCTCTGGCAATTCCATTACTTGCATCAAAAGCCACGTTTGGTTGTTTTCTCCAGACCGTTTTATGTAGTTACTTATCCAGTAAACATATGATTAAATACACCCAATAAAGGAATTAGTATTAATTATCAACACTCTGTGATTCACATTATACTGTGGTGCAAATCCATCGCTTTAGGTGCCAATAGCGCTCAGAAAATTACTTCTCTATTCATACATATCATACTAGATATTAGCCCTGAAGGCATATTGCTATTAATGAAGATAAATTTTTGTTTGCTCTGAAACAGTAATACAAAGCTTGTAGCATAAAAAGAAAGACAAACAGGCGGTTAAAGAAACAAAATCTTTTAGTGTTCTTTGATTCCCATTCCTGCTCGTTGGAAATCGCAGAATTACCTTGCCTTCCTCACACAAATTTTCTCTGTGTTTCTGCAATGTGGAAGTTCCTTACTTGTTACACAGAATTATTGACCTTTTTCATTAATATTCTGTAAAATACTTGCTTATGGAGCAATTACAGCCCTCCATTCTCGTTTACAGAGCTAGCTGGTAATTCAGAAGGTGATGTGGATTAATCTCATTTTGCAGTTCATAAAAATTATAGCAGGATAAAACATTTAAATATAATAGGCTTGGCAGAACAGGCATCTTTTCGCCTCCATACTACAAAAGTATTTTTCCGAACGTATTTGAGTGAGGCATTTCGTGGTTTCATTTTAATAATAAAGTTGCACTGTATCGTTGCCAGGAAGAGATTCAGCTTGGTTTCCTGGGTGCTGCTCGCTTGTTCTGACACACTGGGTTCTCACCGGCGTGTGCCGAGAACGACGATTTCTGTATCGTAGCAAGTCTTATGTCATCCTCTGGAGGGCAGCTAATGTCTTTCCTGAGCAGAAAACCAAGCAGCAGCTGTAGAAAGACAAGCAAGCTGCATGTCCTGAGCATGCTTTTAGTCTGCAGTGACATGCTGCAAAAGGTTTTTTTGGGGGGTTTTCCACAATTTTTGTAAAACGTGTGGGTTGCTCACAGGCACTAGTTACATGTTCCTGTACTGTCTGTGCACAGGGTTTCATTAGCTCAGTCCTAGCTAATGCCAAACCCTTTACAGAAACTCTTCCTCTCATTTCGGATCAGCTTGATCGATGCACCTATCTTAAATCAATCCCCAACCAGATTAAACCCAATGTCGGCTTTACTGATCCACGCGTCTGCGCAGCACGATCGGTCTGCATTGGTGGTTGCGTAAAGCTAGTGCAAAGGGAGATGGCCACCTGCTGCTTCTCCTTTCCGTCTCTTGTGCCTGGCATTCACAGGAACATTTCTTCTAACCCAGCTGAAATTATCCGCCTTTTTTTCTGGATTACTTTTGTTCCAGATGCTTCTCTGAGCTGCCTTACAGAGGAATGAATGGTAGAGATGGCCCCAGAGCAGCGTGCAGCTGGGAGCAGGGAGGCAGGTTGTTTTGCCCCATCTTATGTAACTTAACCCCAAAGATTCTCATAAGTAGGTGCCATGCAAAGCATCCAGATTATCCACTGCAAGAGAAAAAAAATAATTCGTGCCCTTCAGACGGTCCTTGTCATCCCTGCAACGGGTGCTAGGTGGTAGTCCAAGACGTAGCTTCTAGTCCGTTTGATCCAGACAGATGACAGGAGGAAAATTACCTGGGATAGCTTTTCTCTGCTGCATTCCCTGATGGTCCTTTCGTTGTTCGTACTTCACAGCTCCGGCTCTGGATGTAGACTGGCAGAACAACACTACTTTTGCCTCCTGCAGCACTGACATGTGCATTCACGTATGCAGACTCGGCTGTGATCGTCCCGTTAAAACCTTTCAAGGACACACGGTAAGTTGAAGAAGTCCAAAATGTTAGTGATAAGTCACCGCGGCATGTGACCACGATGTGTTTGCAGGGTGTGTTCTAGCACCAAAGGTTTGCTAGAACAATTGTTTCCCGTTGCTTCCCTGAAACCATATTCCTCGGGAGTGACTCACTGCCTGTGAGAGGGGATAAACTGTTCTAAATCACCGTAGGAGGCAAAACCTGCAGCTTAAACAGCGAGATTGTTTATATGTAGCATAAGCTGCAGACTACGGGCACATTAATAAACAAGATTTTGTTTTCCACCTCCTTAATTTCCTTCAGTAAATCACAACTATGAATAAGGAGGGAACATTTTACCTTCAGCCATTGTTCCGTTTTAGAATCAATTTAATAAGATCTATTTAAGAAGTATTTCCCCTTTTTCCTGGTGGTATTTAATGACCGTCAAAGGCTAGTTTTTGTGGCTTTCATTCATGAGAAAACTGCTATCATACACTGACCTGTAATTTAGATACTAACTTCCAGAACTTGCTCTCTCCTCACTGTTCATTTGGAGACCTTTATCTAGTCCATGGTTAAACTGATCTTAAACTGATACTTCGTGACATTCCTGCCGGAGAACCGCTGCTTTTTATGGTTATATGAAATACACCATTTTGCACATGATCCAAATTTTTACTTCAGATATCTACACAGTTCCCTTTGTGACTGAAATATGTAAAATGGATAAAGTAAAATTTAAATATTTACAGGATTATTTTCACTGAGACCCTGAGCCAATTTATGTTTTTAAAAAACAATCTTTCCTTTTTTATGAAGTGCCTTTTTTTTCCCTCATATGTGTGACCCTCAAAAAAGCACAGAAAACTTACTGATTACCAAGGGGATACGCTAGGCTTAGTTAATTACAAAGTGCTGGAAAGCTTGATAGAGAAAGCATTGCAAGCTATTCAGTATTCCATCCTGGATTTCGTTTACACGTACACCCCTGTGTAGAGACACCAGCGTTGCTGTGGAGCTGCAGTACTAGGAATTACAAACTCCACAAAACTGTACACCCCACCCGTATTTTCTATTGAAAATTTGTATCTCCAAGATCTACAGAATAGTGACCGAAGAAATCTCTCAATTTTATAAAGAAATTAATGCCGTATCATCAGTCTGTCTGCTTTGAGGGTACATTTAAATCCTAGCATATGAAGAAAGAGGATGAGAGCCTTTGTGCCAGCAGGTGTGCCAGAAGACTGGCAGTGCGTGTTGTTCACAAACACAAACTGGGTACCATTCCTAGAAGACCCTTAAATTTAACGCGTGCTTTTGTTCGCCCGCACAGCGGCGGGGCCCTGGTTTGGGGGTGAACCTGTTGCATGCGTAAAGCGCGAGTGCCCTCTGCTGGGTGCCCGGCGCAGTGCCGGGAACCCGAATACTGACTTCATAAAATCGCTCTTCATTGCAGAACGAGGTTAATGCAATCAAATGGGACCCGTCTGGCATGCTACTAGCATCTTGCTCCGATGACATGACGTTAAAGGTAACATTATTTCCGTTCCTGCCGTTCAAAAAGACAAAAATTGCGTCTGTTTGTTAATCTTCTCCAGAATGACGGTACTGTATCACTTAAAACACTGCATGAACACTAGTTTAATTTTTTCCCATATTATTTAAAGCTGATCTGAAAGATGGAACACAGAGAAGCGGCCACTGGGAAAACTGAGACATCCTAGCCAAATAAAGGTTAAGTGACTGATATGTCACTGTCACAGAGTAGTCCTAGTTTAAACATACATGTGTATATGTATATATACACACCCCTGTTTGCCTGTCAACACAGGCACAACCCTATGCTAAGAAGCAGTCTATTTGTTGCACGTTGAAAAGAAGAAAAAAACCAAAGAGTTTCCTCTTTGTCGTCTTTTTTTCTGAAAGTAATTTCATTGGAGCCGTTTGATTTTTAATTTTTTTAATATTAATCAATGGGACAGAACATAAAAATGTAGAGCCCACCAAAAATCTGAATTGCTCTCTGAAATTGCCCATCTTTATCCAGGCACTGTATGCAGCTACGCTGCCAACATACGTGCCTCTGCTAGGTGCCCGAAGTCAGATGGGGTGGATCTGGATTCTGGCTCTCAGGCTGCGTTGGCTGCTTTACCAGCACACCTGGGCCATTGCACTGTACCAGCAAAGTATTGCTTGTACAGGGCAGCCTGGGCTTGCAGAAATACCTTTCACAACAGAGCTTCTCCAGCCCCAAATCCTCTCATTCTCCTTTCCCAACTGCACTGAGTGAAGGCTGTGTCCATGCCGGAATAGCTGCGTGTTGTCACAGCAAAGCCCTCCTGCTGGACTGTTGATTTATGCTGGTTCCTTGAGCAAAGCAAACATTCCAGGAAGGATTTGGTTTTGTGGATTGAATTGTACCAGTAATAGAGAGTCCTCGTTGTATAGTTGTATTAATTAAGGCTCATACTTCTTTCCACTGCTGATGGACACAGTTGAGGTAAGAGATGTTTCTAGCATGCACACAGCCTGTGGATAAGAACTGGAACTGCAAGAGCTGCAAAACTTGAAGAGCTGACCATTATGTCAGCATTATGTTTCCTCTTCATAAGTAGCCTGAGTTCTCCTGAGTTCTGCTCTTTATCACATACCCACTCAGGTTTTCATCTCTCTGGATTCTAGATGTATTATTCTGAACTGTTCATGGGACTTAAAATGTACAGAAAATAGGGCTAGAAGAGACTGAAGAGAGCACTTTGTTATGCTGCTATGAAGCTGTATGGTAGTAACCAGTGTTGCTCTGCTTAAACATCCTGGCACAGGCGGACAGGGAATGGGGGCTGTGATCAGTTGATCACATGTTGTCTCTGCCGCTCCTTCCTCCTCAGGGGGAGGACTCCTCACACTCTGCCCCTGCTCCAGTGTGGGATCCCTCCCATGGGAGGCAGTCCTCCATTAACTTCTCCAATGTGAGCCCTTCCCATGGGCTACAGTTCTTCACAAACTGCCCCAGCGTGGGTGCCTTGCAGGGTTGCAGACCTTCAGGACCAGGCTGCTCCAACATGGGTCCCCCACTGGGTCACAAGTCCTGCCAGCAAACCTGCTCCAGCATGGGCTCCTCTCTCCACGGGTCCACAGCTCCTGCCAGGAGCTTGCTCCAGCGTGGACTTCCCACGGGGTCACAGCCTCCTTTGGGTACATCCACCTGCTCCAGCGTGGGGTCCTCCATGGGCTGCAGGTGGATATCTGCTCCACCATGGACCTCCACAGACTGCAGGGGGGCAGTCTGCCTCACCATGGTCTTTTCCAGGGGCTGCAGGGGAATCTCTGCTTTAGCACCTGGCACACCTTCTCTCCTTCCTTCTTCACTGACCTTGGTGTCTGCAGAGTTGTTCTTCTCACATCTTCTCACTCCTCTCTCTGGCTGCAATTGCTCCTGGTGGGTTTTTTTCTCCCTTCTAGCAGTGGTCTGTCTGGGAGCCGGCTGGCACTGGCTCTGTTGGACATAGAGGAAGCTTCTAGCAGCTTCTCACAGAAGCCAGCCCTGCAGCCCTCTTGCTACCAAAACCTTGTCATGCAAATTCAATACAAGGCTATGGGCAGTACAGTAACTATTTAGTTCTTCTTATCTGTTGGATCAATATCATTAAATGTGTAGCTCTTTCCCCTAATGGGGTCATTCTAATGTCTGTGCATTGTAGGTATCGAACTGCTGCATTAATAAACTTCAGTTATGTTTTTATTTTTATGCTTATGCACATGTGTTGAGATCTTAAATAAAAAATGGTAAGAAAAACATAGATCTGAAATAATTCAGCTGAGAATAGTCACATTGCTGTTTTTCCCCTTCATAATTACTCAGATTTGGAGTATGAAGCAAGATACCTGTGTACATGATCTTCAGGCTCACAGCAAAGAGATTTATACTATCAAATGGAGTCCTACAGGACCAGGCACCAGCAACCCAAACTCCAACATCATGTTAGCAAGGTAAAAATACACCACTTTCTGTTGCCTGCAAAGAAGAAGGATCATCTTTCTGACATGTAACTCTACTGTCGCCTTACCGTTAGACTTTCTGCAGACAATTCCAGTAAAATGTACCTGTGTTTGTAAATCGGGGTGGAAACAAAGGGAAAGGAAAAATATTTGAAAAGGGAAGAAAAAAAAGAAGGAAATTTGAGTCACGTGGTATTTATGATATTTAACTTCTCAGCTGCCTTGATAAAAGGATTGTAAATTTGTCATTGCACCTTCACATCCGGCATCCGGTGGTTATGAATGGAAATAGGTTGTGAGACTGATGGCCGCCCATTCAGCCAGTTGGAATGTGTTCTGACCAGGGTCGTCAACTCACCTGGGCAGATACTGACAGACTTTATCTCTTGTTAACTAACAGAGAAAAACGTGGATAATCTTTAAAATTCTACCTGGAAATCTGTTCAAAATTCTTCTTTGAGTTTGGGAAACGTTGACATGTAGAATGCCAATTGATGGTAGTGCCGTGGGGTTATCAACTCAACTCATGGTGTCTTCAGTTTGGGGAGGAATTGCATCAAAGCTATTTTATTTATTTTACTCCTTAGTCTGGAAGTGGGCAGGGAATATTTTTAATACCAGCTATTTTCCTTGCCTTTTTCTAAGCCCACACTTTAGGATTTAGATGTATTGTAGCAAAAAACAGCACCAATACAAAATGAGAAGAACCACAGTTCTAGATAATTACAGACTGCTAATTCATTAATAATGTAAAACCATCAGGAATAAGATTCCTCTGGAACCATTTACCCGATTAATGAGAATATATATTTTACCTTCCTGAATAACATCAGGTAGAATCTCAAAAAGCAGGTGCTTGGCCGCTTTAGGGCTCGTGATCTGATTTTGTATACAGCACCCTGAGATAAACTGAAAGGTTTCACATACAAGAATGCAGTTCTGTAGATAGAGTCCTTGTCAAGGCTGTAGTGAATATTAGTTTTTCTGTCTGAAACGTCTTTTCTTGCTTAGCCAAGGAAAAAAACCTGTGTTATTCTCTTAAAACATTTACAGTATCAAACCACAAGTTGATTAACCCTCAAATTAAGACATGCCTGTGTTTGAATGCTTCTTGCAGTGCTTCGTTTGATTCCACTGTCCGACTGTGGGACGTTGACCGAGGAGTCTGCATCCATACGTTAACAAAACATCAAGAGCCTGTCTACAGTGTAGCTTTTAGTCCTGATGGAAAATATCTAGCCAGTGGGTCCTTTGACAAATGTGTCCATATATGGAATACTCAGGTACTGCAAAGCACGTCTGGTTTAGATGGCATATTAATAGTGAATGCTTAAGTGGAAAATACATGTACCTCCGTAGCGTATGACCTGCCAGCCAAGGTGAACCTGATTGTACTGGCTGATACAAATCCCAGCACAACAGTTGAGTCACTCAGGTGGAGTGAGGTGACTGTCCGGAGCATTTCTGTTCGGGCTTCATTGTATGCTGAAACTCTAGCGTGCATGATAATAGGTACGTCACATTGTGCCATCAGCTCTCTGAAGCAAAGGTGGATTGATTCTTAGAAGTGATACTTCTGTTCAGTAACAAGCTGAGTTCAGTTGTGAGTTGATTGTACCTGGCTTCTACTTTGTGATGAGGAGGTGATAGATCCAAAGGGTGTGCAGGCTGGGGATCTCTGAAGGAAAGTGGGACATCATAGTTCCACAGATTTAGTTCTGGATACTGATGTGTCACAGCCTGAATTAACAACCAACTTCAGAAAAGACCACCTTGGCCTAACTCCCCAGGCCTTTACTGTTACAGAGTTGATGAAAACAGATGTCTTAGAGTCCTACTGTAAATTGCTTTCTGGAGGAGTGTCATGGTTTAACCTGGCAGGCAGCTAAAACAGCCACACAGCCATTTCCTCACTCCCCCCTCCCAAGGGGAGGGGGAGAGAATTGAAAATGGAAAAGAAAAAACCAGAACAACTCATGGGTTGAGATAAAGACAGTTTAATAGGACAAAAAGGTTAATAATAAGAAGAATAAATAAAATAGACAAAAGGCGATGAACAGCACAATTTGTCACCACCTGGAGTCGATACTCCGCAAGACCCCAAGCTGCTCCACCTCCCGGCCCACCCCTGTTACGAGCGTGACATCATGTGGTATGGAATATCCCACTGGCCAGTTTGGGGCAGCTGTCTTCGCGGTGTCCCCTCCCAGCTTCTTGATTGCCCCCCGCCTTCTCGTTGGCAGGGCGGTGTGAGAAGCTGAAATGTCTTTGACTGCCAACCACTAAAAACGTCAGTGTGTTATCAGCATTATTCTCATCCTAAATCCAAATCACAGCACTATACCAGCTGTTTAGGAAGAAAATTAACTTTTGGAGGTGACCATAGTTGGGTGATGTGAACAGCCCTCCCCTTGCCACCACTCTCTTCTTTTTAATGTAGGGCCACGTAACAGAGAAAATGGAGAACTTGTGTATCAAATGTTTGCGTGCTGTTTTGCTTTGTAGAGTGGAACTCTAGTACATAGCTACCGAGGCACCGGGGGCATCTTTGAAGTCTGCTGGAATGCTAGAGGAGACAAAGTGGGAGCAAGCGCATCAGACGGATCGGTAAGAAGCTTTACATATTGTAAATGTTGGGTGGAGATTACTCTTCTGGAGCGTACCAACAAAAACCATGCATGCCACACTGCCTTCTCTGGCCAGAGCTGAAGGGTAGGCAGCTCGAGGGAGAAAGGAGTAGTTCTGTGGACTACAGTAAACACGCTCCCGCTTTGGAAGGTTTTGAATACTAGGAGGTGGTGTTCCTATTGGAAGTGAAGAATGCTTCTGGAATAGGTGAATATTGGTGACAATCAGGATGACTTTTAAACACATATTTGCGAAGAACACCAGTAGTGTTATTTCTATCATTATTTACCGTTTTAATGAAGGTCAGGTCACAGCAGTCAGCTCTCTAATAAACAGTTGTCTTGGGGTTTCCTAAGTTTTATCCCACGGAAGTTTACTCTTGAATAGTACCTAAAGGATGAAGTTTTCAGCATGATACCCAAAGATTTCATCGCATGGTAAAGGAGAAATAGTGCCGTAGAGATACCGATTATTCATTACTATTCTTGCTGTTAATGCTGCTTTAAAAATTTTTCAATTGTAGCATGATCGGCTTCTGAAGGGCGCACAGATGTTATAACACATTCTATCTACAGCTTTTTAGAATGGTTCTTCTACATGACTGGCTGACATAACTACTTCAGAGCAGTATTTTTCAACAGTTTCTAGCAAAGGGTGCACCTGCGAGACGATTCAGTTGCCTGAGCTTAGCAGTTGTGCCATTTGAGCCGGTGCCGTGCCTGGCTTCCAACAGCCGCTGCAAACGGACACGTGTCTGCTCCAAGTCCTGTGTCACACCTGCCCCGCTGCGTCCACCTTGGATGTTTCGGAAATAGAGGTGGACACCATATTCAGGCAGCTAAATAGAGCTTGTAGTCTTGTTTGGGATATGCCACCCAAATGTATGTTTGTAATCCAGAGAAAGCCCAGCTAAATGTTAAATGTGTGGTTTTCACTTGGGTTCTCTCCCACGTCGGTTTGTTCCCGTGCCGGCGTGCACGCCAGCAGATGCTTGAGACAGGCTGATTTGCAGCTCGGGTGTAACACACTGCTGGCTGATCAGCCTGTCTGGGCTCGTATATGAACGGGATTTCCACATCACCTTCAGAAATGGTTCTTAATGCTGGGTCTTTTCTCTCCAGGTTTGTGTTCTAGATCTGCGGAAGTAAAAGTGAAATGTTTTAGAAGAAATTTCAAATGGACCAGCAGTGAATGTGTGGGGAGAAGCACTCTTCAAAACCATTCTTAACAGCTCCAGAACTGTACGAACTTGAACAAAGTTAGAGTGTACCGTGAAACCAACTCTCCCTGGCCACAGGTGTCTAGTATTTTATCTGTAACCTTCATCAAGGAGTAAAAACACAGTCACTTCAGAGGGGGAGGGAATGGTTTCCACCTGGAACATTCAGCCTTGGAAGCATGAAGCCACCAGCTAGGCATTGCACTGTTTGGTTTGCGTCTGAGAACTTGCTCTGATGGCTGGGAAACAAAAAGCTGTGCCAAAAAAAATTAATAAAAAAAAAGAAAAATGCTGTGATAAACCAAAAGGGAAAAAAAAATCCTCCTCCATGCGGTGTTGTATTTTTTCCTTCCAATTTGGACACTACAGTTGCTCTCCCAAAGGACGTTCAAAGACCAGTTTGTACTGATGAAATGCTCAACTTTGTAATCACAACACTTTCTATTTTCTAGACTACTTTTTTGTTCAGTGTTTTTTCTATCAGCTGGAATATTACAGCCTGGAGGATCCCAGGCTTAGGATGAAACTTTCGTTTTCCTTTTATTTCTCCCTTCCACTCCCAACTTCTCCTTCCTTTTTTTTCGTCCTTCTCTTTCTTCTTACCCTTTTTTTTTCTTTTTTTCCCTGTGTACCCATAGTAGATGCAGCCAGGTGGACATGACAATGAAAATTTTTGACAGACTGCTTCTCCTCTCTTCTCTCTCTTCCTTTTCCTTTCTTTCTCTCCGTTGAAAAGAAAAAAAAATCCTCCATGCTTCAGATCTTAGCGTCTCAAGGGCACTTTCAGCAAATTGTGTAATAAGTGCTTTATATAAGAATGCAGTGCTGGGGAAGATTTTTACAGGAGAAAGATGACTTTTAACAGAAAGAACCCAGTGTATTTTTGGAAAAAAAATATTTTTTATGTTAAACAGTTTTAAAAGCCTAAAATGGCCACCAAATGTAGACCAGTTGTGTAATTCAAGCAAAAAGAATGACACAGAGTCCAAGGAACATGAAAGGTGCAGTATCCTTTTTCTCTTCTCTCTCAGAAAGTGCTGTAAGAAAAAAATGCCGTTTGATAATGAATGCCAGTCATTTACTAAGAGTCCTCTTCCAGCAGCCAGGCATTTATCTAGTCTCATTTCATTTTTGTGGCTGTTCGATGATGTACACTTATTAAAAGGGATTCCTAAGGTTGAGACTACAAACATAGCCTTCATTTTCTTCAGTCCATATTTTCGTTTATCCTCCGTAGCCAGGGGAAAACACCTGTGTATCTTCTTTGCTCTAGCGATAGTTCAGATGTCATACGGAAGGCGGGTTCGGCTGCCCGTGGCCTTGCTGAGCAGCGCCGTCCCCCACTACTCACCCCACTCAGCTGTTGCTGTTCCAGAAAGGCAATGGGATTTTACCACTGACTGAATGAGACCAGTTGGACCAAGATCTGTTGACTGCATCTGTCGCTGTTGAAGAATGGAGTCTTGCCAAGCTCCTGTCCATCCGTGGTCAGGACACACCTTGAAGCAGGCTCTTCTGTTGCACCGGGTGGTCTGTGGTGCTGCTGTCACCCTCAGCCAAGCGTGTGCTGCGTGTGGCAAGGAGAGCTCTACTCCCTGTCTGCCCAGGCAGCTGTAGCCTTGAGGGTGTCCTCAGTGTGGTGCTCAGAAGACAACGCAGAACCTCTCCATCAGCTGAGGACATGATACAGAATATATAAATTATATCTCAACATATATACCACTGCAGGGCTGTAGTGCGTGGAATGATTGGAATGACAATAAAGACTTCCGAAGCCCCACCTATCCACTTTGGACAAGGTTTCCTTACTGCAAACGAGACATCTGCAGGGGTGCCTGCTGAAGACGGCATCACTCAAGGAGCAAAGGATGGGTGCAACAAAGGGTGCCTCGGCAGGGTTTACCAAAGTGCTCGTGCGGGTGGTGGCAGCTGTTATTTAGACAAATCCTCAGAACTGGCCAAGTCAAACAGGTGCCCTCTCTAGCCCACAGGCCAGGCTAGAACTTGTAGGAGAGAGAAAAACAAACAAGCAGAGACACCCCCCCGCTTAACATCACGTAGTGCCCTCCCGCCCAAAGCTGCTATTTGTGTGGCACGGGATCTTCCCTTTGGTTTGACCTCGGCTGCTGAAGCGGTGATCTGATGCGAGCAAAACCAAAAGCAGAGCCCTACTGCTGAACCAGTGGTGCAGGACACACCAAGCATCGTGGTGTCATCGTGGCATCATCATGGCATCGTGCAATCCGTACCTCGTTTTTTTTTCTCCAGTGTTTCCCACTCTTTACGCTTGCATCTGCACAGTGTCTTAGTCCTTCCAGTGGAACTAGCCACCGCCAGCTCCAGCTGTGTTTCTTCAAGATGCACATTTGGAAAGGAGAAATGCATGGAAAGAAATGACCGCTGCAAGGGTTACTCAGTCCTGAGGTGAGAGCAGTTATGTAGGGGATATTGGTTATTAATGACAGTTAGGCTTGTTTGTGTCAAAGAATTGGATGCTGGAAGGTATCAAGGATTGTTTTCAGTGTTAAATGCTTTTATGTGTTGGCTTTCGTTTTCTGCTCCAGGAGCATGGGCTGTAGATGATCACGTGGCAGTTTTGCACTGTTTTATAATAACCACGTGTACCTACTAATTTAAAGTCACTATTTAAAAAGAAAAATAATAGTGCTTGTTCAAAGAGAGACTTGAATTTGAATAAAAAGGTTTTATGTGGTTTTATAAAGCATGGTTGGGTCGATGATTTGGTTACAATCCTTGCATGTACACGGTTAACTTCCTAAGCTGCTTTTGGGTGGCGTTTCTGAGAATTAGACGCAGGAGGTCCCGGTCTGCAGGCGGCAGAGGGCAACGGGGATGTGGCCCTGACCTTACCCTGGTCCCTCTGGTGGCACCTGAACGGGCCAGACAGCCCACGTTGTGTGGTTGCTCCCGGAATAGCTGCTGTAGATAACTGGGCCATGTCCATGATACCTGTGTCTTTCTGCTTTTTCCTTTTTTTAAATTGTCAGAACACCACCTTTCCTCTGCCTGCCTGCATGGAGGTAAGAGGAAGAGAAACGTCATTTTTCTGGAAATCAGTTGGTTTGCACACCCTACATGTGAGAGAGGCTGCTGGTCCAGAGGGTTTCCTGTGCAGACCAGCAGATTTGGAAGCACTCTATGGGACAAGCCAAGAAAATTCATCTTTCTTCCCCTCCCCAAGACCCTAAAGACGGGAAGATCCTCCAAGATACTGTACTAGACAGTTTTCAACTAAAACGAGGGCAGCTCTCAAGGAAGGCAGAAGGTGTAGCTGTGAAGGTTAATCCTAGCCTAAGGAGCTGGTTTCTTTAGGAGATGGGCAAAGGAGAGAGAGGCTTTTCCAGGCTGTAGTTCACTGTGGACGCCTAAGCCTGGCCCTGCAGAACTGCCCTGGTGGGAGCTCTGGCTTTCCTCTGCTGCGGCGGCGACAGCCCCCACCCCCCGGCTAGCGATGCCTTTCTGCATCTGCCCTGGAGCAGAGCACCACGGAGCAACAGGCTGCTGGACTTCAGCGGTTCCTTCATACGATGTGTTTTGGTGATGTTGTTGGTAGATCTTGGTAACAGAAGAGAAAGTGAAAAAACCCAAGCGATCAAACAGGATTGTAAAACCACTGAGAGGCTTGCTGGATTTTTATCATTGCTGGCTGTCTGGAACTGGCCTTGAAATGAAAGGAAAAGAAAAAAAAACAGTTTTTGAGAAACTGCTCGACTCTGTGGGTAAGAAGGATACTGAATCTTTTATGTAGGAAACACTGGGTCCCTTATGGGGCACTAAAGGGCCTGACTTACAGGGTTATACACACATTAACCCCATGCTACATCTTAGAAATTTCCTTTTAATTTGTTTAAAGAAAAAAGAAAAAATAGCTAATTTTAGAGCCAAGTGAAGTGCACTTTGTCAAATGTAAGGGTCTGCTTTGGTTTTGGGTTTCTTTTTTCTTTTTCCCTTTTTAATTTTTTCCTCCTTTTTTTTTCCTCCTTTTGCCTTTTTAAAAGATGTGGTTCTTTGTCGATTGCAGAAATGTTCTTTCAGCCACTCACTGAAATTCTGAATTCTGGCTTCTGCAGTTTTTATTGTCTGTGTCAGACTTGCAGCCAGACTTGGTTCTCATTTCAGCATTTCCCAGGTTCTGTTGAAACGACATCAACCCTAATTTTGTTTCTCCCCCAACCACACTTTCTTCAAATTCACCTTGTGTATTGTAGCTCATTTGTTTTAAGGAGAGAATCAACAGATCATATTCAGTGTCTTGAATAAATTGCTATATTTTGATATTAGAGAATTCTGTGTGTGTTGTTCCTTATTCTTTCCTGGCTGTTTGGCATCCCGCACTGGGATGGCACCCGCACCCGAGCTGGGCTCAGGTGACTTCAGTGGTAGCGTGGTGCCGTGACCTGAGGGGTTACCCGGCCTGTGGGTGTGTAGAGACCGCCAGGGCAGGCTCGTAGGATTTTGTAATACAACATGGATGCTTTATGCTCCAAATTCCTCTACTTTATCACAGATTGCTGCAAATACCACAAAGATCACAACTAGCAAGTCTAGCTGTGATTGAGAAAGCAAATACATGTATTTGCTCAGAGGGCTGGAGCACCTCTCCTACGAGGACAGGCTGAGGGAGTTGGGCTTGTTCAGCCTGGAGAAGAGAAGGCTCCGGGGAGACCTTATAGCAGCCTTCCAGTACCTGAAGGGACCTACAGGAAAGCTGGAGAGGGGCTGTTTACAAGTGTAGGGAGTGACAGAACAAGGGGAATGGGTTTAAACTAAAAGAGGAGAGATTTAGATTAGATACTAGAAAGAAATTCTTCCCTGTGAGGGTGGTGAGGCCCTGGCACAGGTTGCCCAGAGAAGCTGTGGAGGCCCCATCCCTGGAAGTGCTCAAGGCCAGGCTGGATGGGGCTTTGGGCACCCTGGTCTGTGGAGGGTGTCCCTGCCCGTGGTGGGGGGGTTGGAACTAGATGATCTTTGAGGTCCCTTCCAACCCAAACTGGTCTATGGTTCTACGATATATGAAGCTATTACGGACTATTATCGGCAAGCAATAGTATAGCAACAATCAAAAATACAGCAGTGATCAATTCTAGCACCAACCAATTTTATATGTATATATAGCATCCAATAACAGCAGAAAAGTAATATTACAGGTTATGGCAAAGTTATTACAAAGCAAATGTATCGATAATACAACAGCAGACATGATAGATTACTCACAGGTATATCTATATGGCAGCAAGTGCGTTTCAGAGTGGGCCCAGCCATCCCAGAGCAGAAGACAGACTGATCCCAGAGGGGCACCCAGCCGTCCCAGAGCTGGGAGGACGAACTGAACCAGCAGGTGCAGGCTCAGAGGGGGACGATCAAACAACAGAGTCTCACTTTGAAGATGGTCCATGTCAGAGAGTGTGGAGTCAGCCAGGTGTCCCCAGGGAGGGTCTAAGGTCTTGTAGGAAGTTCTCAAAAGACCTTTTTAAGGAAGGAAAAGTATATGCAGCACAGAACATTCTTGCAGAAAGCGGCTCTATTTTGGATAACAATCAAGTCATTTTAAATCATAGACACATAAGAGGCTGTAGGACACCACCACTACGAACAGCCAGTAGGTGCTGTTAATTTCTGGGTTTCATCTGGGACAGCCAGTCGGATGATGATTTCTATCCTCTCAGACTATTTTTCAGGACGGGGGGCACTTCTCCAGTTCTTGCATTTAGAACAGCTCATGGCACTTACCAGTTCTTGCTTTCTCAGCATATTTTTTCCCTTTTTCCAGACTATTGTTCATCTTCTCAGATGATAAGTTGCAGTTCCTTGGGTTTGTGCTTATTGAGGCTATCTCTGGATGTCTCCAGTTTCTAGGTACCCAGCTGCACTTCACAGATGCTGGCTGTGCTTCTCAAGGACGTTTCTGGTTCCCAAGCTCACAGCAACCCGGCTGGCAGGCAATTTCGGTTCTTCAGCAGACATCCTCTCTTCAGGACTTTCTCCCTTCTAACCAGGTCACCTTTATGGAGGTTCACGTCACATGTTTATTGTTCAGTTTTTATTCCCACCCCTACCACCCCCGTGATGCGTTTGCTGGAAATCCATACAGCTGGTAAGGAAATAAGGTTGGGTTGAAGTACTTTGGAAAAAGTTTCTTTAAAAAAGTTTCCTCAAAAGGAAGATTCAGCAGATAAGTTGCACTTTAATTCTGATCAAGATTGTTCATTTTTCTTTAAGCTAGGAAGGCTTAAATTCACCTTGGCTTGAGCAGTTGGAGGTTTTCGAAGAACTTCAGAATATTCCAGCTTGTGGGATGGGATTGCAGTCATCCCCGCTGGCAGGAGCTCCCATGGGCACCATCTCCTAGCCCCCCTCTCTGCTTGGGGCTCGCGGCACTGACACCTCAAAGGATATGGTGAGGGGGTTTTAGCTTTAACAGGCGGAATGTTGTGTGGGTTTTAGCTGGGTTTTATTTCACATAATGGTACCCACGGTACTTGGTGGGGGATTCAGCGTGAAACGTGGGATTTTTGCTTTGTGACCATGTAAGACACGGACCATTCACCTAAGCCAAGGCTGAGAGATTGTCAGAAGCTTTCAAAAGGGATTAGCACTCAAACACAGTCTTATGTGTCACATCATCTAGCTTTTAGGTGTTTAAGGACCTGGAGCCTTAAGTTAGGATTGATACATGATATTTGAGACATTTCTAGCACAAGTACTAGAACAGCTGGAATGCTGATGTTGAGCACCTTACCGCATCATCAAATACTCAGAAACGAGAAAGTGATGCCATTTCGTGCCACTCGTCTCGGTTCCTGCCCTCAGATTTGCACAGCATTAGGGTACAATTAATTCCCTGTGACTGTGCAAGTTGAAAACAGTAGGACAAATGTGTTTGTTCAGCTCTCATGAGACCAGGAACCACAAGCAGTTTTCATGACAGTTTCTCAAAATAAAGAACGTGAGAACTAACGAGGCAGCCACGGTGGGCTTTAGTAGGTAGCGCTGCATAAAAGCTCTCACTTTACCTGCTTCTTAAATAAAGGCCATGTGATGGTCCAGTTTTTAGTCACATCATTTCCAGGCAAGTTTCAAGAAAATGCATGACTGTCAAACTAAAATGTTGGTTTAATTTTCCTTTATTTATCCTATAAATATTTATTTAGCCTGTAAACTGTTTGACAACTAACACTGAAAGCGTTGGGCTGTCCTAAACACTTGCTTCTCGCTTCTGTCAGCCTGCAATAAAAGGGTATTTGTTAGAGCAGTTCTGGGAAGATGTAATATTGCAGCATCTCACTCAAACCCACTTATTTCCCTGCCAGCTTTCTGTGTGTCGTTTCCCGTCAAGAGACAGATCAGCTCTGTCCATTAAGACCGCATGCAATGTCATATCTAAGCTCCATGGTACAAAAAATAATTTTTAAAGCTTTGAAGTCTCTTAAGTGAAGAAATGACTCACTTGGCGAGGAATTTATCATCCTTGCTGATTCCTTTCCCAACAGGAAGGAAGCTCTTTCCTTCCGTAGAGGTAGTTTTTTTCTGTTTCCTTTTGAATATATTCACAAACCCAAAAGGATACAAACCCCGATAACCACAGGAAGGCAGCTGTAGCCTCTTTTCCTGCCGTAAGGTCTAACATCTACCTTCACAGAAGAAGCCTTGGCTTCACCATGTAAATCATTTGCATCTTTCTCAGTGAAAAAGAGTGAGAACAGATTCTGCTCGTCTCATTCCAAACTCTTACCATTAAATACCAGCACAAAGTTTACGTCCTCGTCCTTCGCCAGAGTAGTTCAGCAGAGTAAGGAATGCACAACTAACAAGAAAGGATTTAGTTCTGAAGCGCTGCCATTCTGCAGTTCCAAAACTGAGCATTGTCTCTCTAGGCTTCTGAAAATCAGCGGTGTGAAGGGAGCATCATGTCCCTAAAAATCCAACACGCTGTGTTGCAGTTCCTGAAAAACTCTGTTTTCTTCGAGAAAGGTCAAACCCTTAGAAGGGTTTTTGAGACTCTCTGCAATCCTTACAGCCGTGGTGTCCTGCCAGGTGGACTGAAAGAGGTGTTGAGTCCCTACAGAGAGTACCCTCAGTGAGGACACTTAGGGGGACAGGATCACAGACTCCTGAGAATAACGGAAGTCAGATGGGAGAAGTCCACAGCCTGGTGTTGCCATCTTTGAAGTCCTGCACAATGGCTGCTTGTTGGCTTCTTCCTCAGACGCTAGTTTGGGGACAATCGTGAGAAGTTCCTCTGCAACAAGAGGACCATTAATCATCCATGCACCCACCTTCCTCCACAGAGGATGACACAGGCAGAGAGCCTGTGGTTCAGTCAGCCCACACAGACACCCATTGGAGTTTTTTTTCAAATCCACATTAAAGGTCCAGGTCTTATGATTTGAGCAAGGAATACAGATCAAAGCAACTAAAAAAAAAAATCAAAACGTTCTAATCTAACAACTTTTAGAGTGGCATTCTGACTTGGGCCTGCTTCAGTCAAGAATCATCAGGTTTCAGCAGAAAATCCTAGATAGAATGGTAAAAAAAATGTGTTGGAACAAAAGAAAAATGCACTGGACTCTGTGCCAAAGTCTGCAAAAGGTTGATAGATTCAGGTGTATTTCTTCAGATACCAGTTTGTAGACTGAAGGTGTTGGTATGGGGAAAAAACAGCATTTCTCACCACCACAGAAGTTCCACCAGCCCTCCTGAGCCTGGGGAAGCTAATAGAAGGTTAACTGTGGCATCACTGAAGTTCCCTTACCAACAAAAAACCAACCCCATTCTCCCTGGTTCTCATTCTAGTCTATGTGCAGCTCCAAGCTGGCGACATGACCCACAGCTTTGCCTGCCAAACCTTAGAGAAAATTTACTTTAGAAAAGCCCCACCAACATCCTGATGCATTTCTTGAGTCAAATAATTTCCAGTAGGAACTGAACTCACAGCAGTGCCTATAGCAGAAAAGAAGAAACTTCATTTTTTTATATGTTGCCACTTGGTCACTGCTTTCCACGTCCTAAACTCCAAAAGGGTTGGTGCCCATTCCTCCTTCAGTGGCAAGATGAGCTGATCAGCTCCCTAAATGAAATCACTTTCAGAGAATGAAGAACATTTTGCTTTCTGCTCTACTATTTTGGCCTAATTCATTAATTCTGTCTTTCTCCTTGCTATGCCCTGTATGTTTTGGGCTGGGAAAAGTATTATTGCCCAGTGAGAGCTGTGTATCTGGATTCCTGTCTAAGGTGGACTTCCTCTCTGTCCTTGCTTCTCCCAGGCAAATATCCTACTACACCTTCTTGGAGGCCCATGTAATAGATTATTGCCTGAGTTGGTTGAAATAAAACAAAACCAGCAAAACACCCCAACTGTCGTGGGACAATGACCCTGAAAAAAGATGCTGAGAAGACCAAGCAATAGCAATTTAATGCGAAGATATTGCTGGAATTTTTGATGGTGTTTTTGAAGGATATTGGCGCAGTAGTGAATTGCATGTTGAAACTTTATTTCCATGAAAGTTTAATTTTTGGTAAACAATATTTTTTTATCATTTCAGTAGTATCTTCTGGTAAGCTTGTTTTTGGTTTTAATAAAAGGCATTAACATTCGGGAGAGAACCACCAAAATGTTCTAAAACCACAGCAAAAAAATTTATAGTTTACCCATGCTCAAAACCTATGAAGTTACAGTACGAAAACCTAAGGAGTACTTACAGGTGCGTGTTCCTATGTACGTGTGCACTGACACGTGGGTTGGGTGTGTAATTGTACCTCAATATTTACTAGTTTCTTTCACAACTGTCTACATGAGCAAGACGAGGCACCCCCACAGTTTCACAGGTATGACTGGACTCTCACCCGGTATAAAATGAACCATTCACCGAGTATCTGCTAATAAACTAAACCAGTACATAGCATTTTTGTCTCCCAGTAATGTACTAATAAAGCCAATACCTGAGGTAGGTGCCATGAAAAAACCCCACATCTTTTTCAGGTTCTACAGGCCGGTGCTGAGGCAGCTCTGCTGACAGGCACCGATGCCGGGGGCAGGCAGCTCCTGGACCGTCCCTCACAGCCCTGGCGGGAGCCCTGGGCACAGGGCTGCAGCTCCCTGCGCTCCCACCAGAAACATAAATGGTGCCAAACTGAAGCAAGGAGGTTGAACACAGGTCTCCAGCTGCTGGGCTGTAACATCAGCATCGCTCCTCCTTCTCCCCTGCGTTTGGCCCAGGGAAGATTTAATGTCATGATCACAGCAGAGGGGCTCCACAAGGTCAGGGAGAGACTGGTGTGATGGCAGAGGCAGCAGCAGCACGGGCACTTGCGTGTTCCACCACCCAGCTCCCTCTGGGAGGATCACAAGATCACAGATGCGTAGGGGTTGGAGGGGACCTCTGGAGATCATCTAGTCCAACCCCCCTGCTAGAGCAGGATCACCCAGAGCAGGTTGCAGAGAATCACATCCAGGAGGGGTTTGAACATCTCCAGAGAAGGAGACTCCACAACCTCTCTGGGCAGCCTGTGCCAGTGCTCCGTCACCCTCAGAGTGAAGAAGATTTTCCTCAAGTTCAGGTGGAACCTCCCGTGTTCCAGTTTGTGCCCGTTGCCCCTTGTCCTGTCACTGGGCACCACTGCCCATCCTCTAAGCAGCCACCCTTCAGATGTTTATAAGCATTGGCCAGGTCCCCTCTCAGTCTTCTCTTCTCCAGGCTAAACAGACCCAGCGCTCTCAACCTTTCCTCATACAAGAGATGCTCCAGCCCCCTGAATATCCTCATAGCCCTTGTAGCCACATAACTGCATCTGGAAGAGAGGAACAATTCTCAGACCCTTGTGGCTGCCTTGGTGTCTTCAGCCCACCCGCTCGTGCCTTTCACAGGTTTCCAGGTATTCACTGTCAGCGCCATTACCACTGGAGTCATACAGCTCGCTAGCATCAGGCCCCAGCTAACAGAGGAGAAAGGCCTCTATGACATTTAAAGATATTTATTAAAAATGCTTTTGTCTTTGGCAAAAAGTATTTTGTTAATGTAGACGTGACTTTTTTTTTTCAATTTAAATTCAAACATTATATTGAAGGAATCTGGGTAGACCAGCTTTCAGACTATAAAATCCCTGGGAACTAAGGAAAAAGCCTCCTTATCTGGCCTCCGCCGCACTTTGCAGGGTGTAATTGCATTCCTGGGGACGGCTGATGGCGTTGGCAGAGCTGAGCTGTTACCAGAGCACTTAGCGTGGCTGGGGGACTGCCTCTGATCCTTGGCCAGTCGTGCCGGCTGCCTCGAGGAAAGGGCTGGTGAGAGGAATGCTGTGCTCCCCGTCACATGGCGGTGCGTGACTAGGGGCGGGGTGGGGGGACGCCATTTCATCGCCGCATAAAATCCAGTGCTTGGTTGAGTGATCTACCCTAAGAAGAGAGATGTGGTGTTGCTTTTTTCTCCCCCCTTCTATTTTTTTCGTTTCCTCAAGGAAATTCACTCAAGACCTGCTGTAGCAGGCGAAACAGGAGCAGATGCCATCATGCGCAATGAACGGCTGCCAGTGTTTTCATGCTGTCTGAGCCTTGGTGCCCTCTGAGCGGGGAGGACGCTGCAAGGACAACCCAGCCAACACAGCTGGTTCCTTACGTTGCGCAAAAAACACCCCACTGCGCTGTTTTAAACCCATGTCTTTAAAATGTACCTTTTTAATTAGCATGATAAAAGAGGTCATGCTTGGGTTTACACTTTTTCAAGACTTTTCAGGAAGGTCACTGATCCATACGTCAGTGTGTCCCTCTCCAGAGACAGCTGGAGAACAAGGATCCAAGGCCTCCATTTACCCTCTGCGTCTCTCAGCTGTGCTGTGTGAAAGCATTCAGTAGATGACAGGAGGCCAAGGAAAGCTGGTGAAAAACTAGGCTAGGGCAAAGTTTTTCCAACAAAGGTTGTCTTTACTAACAGTCACACCATTGTCTTGCTCTCCAGAGGGAGGGAACCTACTTTAAGCCATTATGGCTCTTCTCCACTCTTTAAGACCTCGGTTCCTTGAGCTTGAGTTAAACTTTCTGCCTGGGAGACACAGAATCACAGGATCACAGAA